>OX393583.1:23745417-23919265 GCA_947652605.1 Elmis aenea
GTTTCTTTGATTCGCGCGTATACGGTCGCATACGCGCGAAGCCCATCGCGCGAATACGGCTGTACTGTAACCGCAGCCTACTGCGTACATAACTGATACTCGACCACCGATGTCGACTAATGGGGCGTGCTGCTGTGGCATAAATTTAAACATCGTGATTAGTTCGTTCAACTTGTAACAAATAGGGTAATAAAAAGTCGAAAACATTTCATTATTTCAGGCACCTTAAAAACAGTTGTTCTTGAGGAAAATGCGCGCAGTTTTAACGGTGCGAATATATTTCAGAATACGCAAACTTTTAAATTGAAAAGTGATTGAGAAAAATTAAAAAGCTGTCTCAAGATCATTTCTATAAATATACTTACCTACATTATCAATTAAATAGGGTGAAAAATATGTTCATCTTTTAGTGCGGCGTTTTTTGGGTCTTCTTGAGTTTGTGCAATAAACAGACAAATTAATAACTTCAAACACAAAGCATCCACCATAAACTAATTACGAAAATGCAATACATCAGTAATATTTACGGTCACAGCCAACTATATTTACACAAACTACATTCGTAGCAATAGCAACTGAATAATAATGGGTAGGTACGTCCAGAGCCTTTGCACTGCTGCAACTATACGGCGCCATTGCATTAACATTTAACCTGCAAAGAGAATGCGAAGCCATTTGTATTTAAATTACGCTAGATAACCACATTTAAGCTTCGTTCTAGTCTGCGCTGGGACAAAGAAATTAATTATTGGCGAAGAGAGCGTAGGGGTGCAATTTACTATTAAATATTCAAAAGTTGTATAACTAACGTTACAACTCAGGTACATCATGGTTGGCCAGGACTTTATGAACAAAGTTAAGGATCGCGAGTTAATAATTTAAAGGGAGGGAGCGGAGAGGGTCTATGACAAGACAACCACATTAGTTTGTTGGAAACTACGTCATAAAAATGCCGGCCAAATTTATAATCTAAGCCAGGGGTCTCCAAATTTTTCGTCACGAGGGCCACGATGGGCAGTACTTTCAGCGGGACGCAATGAAAAAAAATTTAACAAACAAAATTTATTTAGTTAAAAATATAATCGTCTAACCCTTAACCGTCCAATAGTGTCCAAAGACACATTTTCAAATTGATTTGCATACAGAATCACAAGTATTTATTTTAGTGCGAAATCACTTTGTCTAATATAAAACTTCCCTTATACAATTTGCCGATGACACGTCTGCTATTATTAGTGACTGGGATTCTAAACATTCTGAACAAAAACTCTTTGACTGCTTAAGCCAACTCCAGTTAAACAATTTATTCTTAAACGTCAATAAAACTCAAGTAATGACATTTCACAAAGTAAAATAACCTCCGACTTAAAACTTCAAAATAATTCCACAACTATAAATTAATGTTGTTAATTAAATATAATTTCTTGATTCTTGGTAAACCAAGAGCTAGACTGGACTGGTCATACCACGTCGAACGCCTGTCACAAAGCCTGTCACGGTATCCTTTCGCACTAAAAAAACCTAAAAAAATTGGTAAGTACAAACACGGCCAAAACTGCATATCATGCATAATGTTGAATCGTGATTACGCCATGCTGTAATTTTTTGGGGTAACGCTACTGACTCTGAACGCCTCTTTAATACACAAAAGCGATGTATAAGAACTATTTTTGGTCTAAACTACCGAGATCACTGTAAAGACACTTTTCTTGCCAACCGAGATCACTGTAAAGACATTTCCCTGCCAAAGAAATATTAACTTCTTACGGTCTATTCCTTCTCGAAGCCATCCTTTTCGTAAGAAATAATTATCTGTTTGAAATTTATATAAGAAACCATTTAGCCAACACCCAGTGCCGTTTCTGAGTACTTGGCCGTCCGCGTGCTAACGTACGTTTCGCCGCCCCGGTAAATAAAAAAATTGAAATAAAAAAATAAATAATTGTCGTTGCAAGTATTATATTTAACAACATGTATACAGCGTCATTCAAAAAGTCTGCAACAAATGGGAAACATTTTTATTATTGATTTCTCAAAAATTTTTATTTGTGATAAAAGTTGGTGCATGGTCTAAAACTAATTTTAGGATAAAAAAAGTTTAATAAAAAGTCATAGGACACTGGATTTTAAGGATTTTTGAAATATTTGCAAGAGAAAAGTGCCCTTATTTTATGAGATACAAAAACAATTTATAGGAAAAACCTATTTAGAATCTCAAAATAAGGCTAGATTTAAATTTTGAAGATCAAATTCAAAATTTTATTTTTTAAGAAATTTTAACATTCAAAAAGTCTGCAACATATGGCAAAGTTTTTTATTATTCATTATTATTCTTTATTAAAGTTGGTGCATAGTCTAAAACTAATTTTAAGATAAAAACAAGTTTGATAAAAATTCATAGGACACTAGATTTTAGCGATTTTTGAAATATTTGCAAGAGTAAAGTGCCTTTATTTTAAGAGATACAAAAAAAATTGTAGAATAAAGTTATTTAGAATCTCAAAATAAGGCTAGATGTAAATGTTGACGGTCAAATTCCCAAATTACAATTATTACAAAATTTTAAGCACTTTACTTTTGCGAATATTTCAAAAATCGCTAAAATCTAGTGTCCTATGACTTTATTAAACTTTTTTCATTTAAAATTAGTTTTGGACCATGCACTACCGTTTATCAAGAATATAATGTTGTGAGAAATCGATAATAAAAAACTTTTCCATTTGTTGCAGACTTTTTGAATGTTAAAATTTCTTAAAAAATAAAAATTAGAATTTGACCTTCAAATCTAGCCTTATTTTGAGATTCTAAATAACTTTTTCCTATAATTTTTTTTTATATCTCCTAAAATAGGGGCACTTTACTCCTGCGAATATTTCAAAAATCGTTATAATCTAGTGTTCCATGACTTTTTATTGAAATTTTTTCATCTTAAATACTCCTATTAGTTTTAGACCATGCACCAACTTTTCTCAAGAATAATATTTTCGGAGAAATCAATAATAAAAATTTTTCTTATTAGTTGCAAACTATTTTAATGACTGTAAATTTGTCATTATGTGTAAGAGGGATTTTCAGCGCCATCTCTTGCGCCCTTGGCACTAACTTGTCCCATTGCCAATTGCATTGCTATCTATTATACATTGCTACGGTACGGTATACATACAACCGCCGATTGAGTACATAAATTTAATCGCAATCTTTACAATTTTTTTTGAATAGTATGGAATTGACATCTTTAATCCTTGATCATTTTTACATACTATTTTACAAACTAATATTATATTTTCAATTCTTGTGAAACATTAAAAAACGCAAGGGCGGCGTTTGGCCGCCCTCTAAATCGACCGCCCACGTGCGGGGCACGCTTTCGCCCCCCGCCAGAAACGGCCCTGCCAACACCCGACATAACATAAAATCTAAAGCTTGATTGCTTCAAATGAGTCTATCTTCAAAAAAATGTTGCCTCTACAATTATTGCAATATATAACAAGTTTAACACATCACCTGAGAGTATAAAAAATCTACCCACCCCCGACTTAAAGAAAAGATTAAGAAACCTGTAGTTTTTTATATTGATGATAAGCTAAAATTAAGGCGGTCAAAAATATTAAATAAAAAATGGGGTGATGTATTTGAAATATAAAAGTTGCTATTAGTTCCAGAAAGGTGACTCACCCTGTATATTTGAAAATATTTTTATCGTGTTCGGAAGAAAAAACTGTTTGGAATAGCGTTTGAATCAATTTTCTATCTCAAACCGTTTAGCCACAATCGACCGATCGCGCACTAATGACTTACCCTGTATAATTCTCAATTAATTTCGTCGCGACAAAGCCATATGAAATAATATTGATAATTTTTCCGTCGTCTACAGTGCAGTAATACTACATTAAGCTACAAATGCATTTGTTTTTCTTGAACATAATCTTTCAATTTAATTTCTAAAATTGGCGTCGTAGCAATGAAAATCGCAGAAGCGTGACCAGTTTAAACCTGGGATGGGAATCGTTTTAGAACAATAAAAACTTTCTTTTATTATACCGCGACATACTTCTACCATTTAATTACAGTGAAAGAGTGAAATTATTTATTTTCAGACGAGGGCCAAGCTGTATTTATTGACATTAAAAAAAAAAAACGGAAGTGGTAGGAATTCTGCATTTCTTATTATTTCGTTTTTTTACATGGCTTTAATTTTCAAAGTCACGTTGGCTTTTTAGTAGTTTATTAATTACTTAAAATAGTAGAAGTAATGATATAATGTACAGGGTGGGCAAATTTCGATGTTTTCATAGAGAATCTCAGTACGGCTCTATAAGAGGTATCGAAAAACGGACCGCGCATCCTCGATATCTTTTTTCGAGAAAAAGTTAATGGTGAAAACTAAAATTGGTTATCGTCTTTTGTTTTCGAGTTATCGCCGATAAGTCGATTTTGCTTCGAATTACCAGGGGACACAAAAATAAAACTGTAATTATTTTGAAGATGTTAACTTTGTCATAAAGACCGGGCTTCTTTACGCCATACTAAAAGAGAAAATATAAAAGAGAAAAATATTTTGAAACAAAAATAAAGTTTTTCCATAATTTATTTATTTATTTATTTCCGCGGAGGTGGTCCCCTTTCGGGTTCCTGTACTGCGACCTGTTGGTCTATTGTACCCTCTGGTGATAGCCACTTAAAGAAGTCCTGTGTTTTTGAAAAACTCCAGGATTTTCTTTAAGGGTGTTTTTCTTAGCTCTTCTTGGTTGGCTTTTTCCATCCCTAGAAGTCTGCGCCAATAGGGTGTGAATCCTTCACACTGGCATGTTACGTGCACAGGAGTTTCTTCTTCTTCACCACATCCTCTACATATATCGGTCTCAGAGAGCCCTATTATGTAGAAGTGTTTGTTTAACCCACAGTGCCCTGTGACAAGCCCTGTGGCTGCTTTGCTCATCCTGAGCATTTCTTCTGTCTGCTCTTTGGAGACCATTGACAGGATAGCCTTGAAATGGGCTTGTCCTGCAACTTTTTTCCAATGAGCATTGTGCTCTTGTGTTAGTATGTCATTAAGACACCGCTTGGCTGTTCTATAGGATGTACCAACTGCGGGTTCTGGTCCGAAGAAAGGTGTCTCGCCGCCAATTTTGGCTAGGCGATCCGCCTTCTCGTTCCCTGGTATATTAGTGTGCCCTGGGCACCATACCAGTTTAACATGATTCCTGCTTCCTAGCATGTTGAGTGCTTGTATGCAGTTCAGAACAAGTCCTGAGTTTACTTCTGACGAACCAAGAGCTTTTAACGCTGCTTGGCTGTCGGACTTTATGAAGATTCTTTTGTTATCAAAATCTCTTTCTAATAGTGTTTCTGCACATAAGTGCACAGCATACACCTCAGCTTGAAATATGGTTGCACACTGTCCAAGGCTTACAGATTTGCCTTCTCAGTTGTGCTGCTCCCCATATTCCGCAGCCTTTTCCATTTTGCGTTTTTGACCCGTCCGTATACCAGACCAGGCCATTAAGCTCTATTTCATGGCGCTCCCATTGGTCCCGTGTTGGAATTGTGATTCCAAAGGTTTTCTCAATGGCTAGCGTCCTGTTTATTCTATCCGAGATCATATTTAATGTCGGATGCGTGTCGATCTCGTTGAGAATAGCTAAGTACCCTTCTCTACGTCTCCCCTCTTTGGAGGTGATTTTTAGTCGGTACCCCCCTCTTAGTGCTTGTGATTTGACCACAAGGTAAAGAGGAGGTAAGTTCAGCAACACTTCCATTGCCGCCGTAGGCGTTGTTGTCATCGCCCCGGTAATACTTAGGCAAGCCAGTCGCTGTAGCTTGTCTAATTTATTTCTGCAGTCCTTTATCTGTGTTCTAGTCCACCAGATCAGACATAATATTAAAACAAGAAGTATTAATATACAAGGAACAACTTTAGGCAAATGTAAAATAATCTGTTAAAGTTACGTTATAAATAAAAACAACCACATTTACAAACAAAATTTGTGATAGGCTTGTATGCGGCAAAAAATTCTGGCGGCGAAGAATTTTGGCGGTGAAGAATTGTGTGGGCGAAGAATTGTGAGGGAAAAGTTGTGGAGGCGAAAAATTGTGGGCGAAGAATTGTGAGCGAATAATTGTGGGCGAAGAATTGTGGACGAAGAATTGTGGACGAAGAATTGTGGGCGAAGAATTGTGAGCGAATAATTGTGGGCGAAGAATTGTGGACGAAGAATTGTGGACGAAGAATTGTGGGCGAAGAATTGTGGGCGAAGAATGTTCCTAGACCCGCCACAGCCAACTAAGGGTTTACTTATGATTTTGACCAGGCTTTTGTCGCCTTATTCAACCTGTTTTTGTCACAAGGATCGCGGGTGTTCTGCTATCGTTTTCGGATCTTACTTTTTGAGGATGTTGCATTTTTCACATTGATGAAAATATCTGTTACTCTTACGTCAGTTGTATCTTGAGGGGTTGCATTTCAAGCAGCATTTTGGATTGAAGATGTTGGAAATTCTACTGCTTCGTCTAATGCCCTTTCTGATTTGAGGCACATATCCAATTAAATATTTTCTTCAAGAGTTGTCTTGAACGTTACAACTTAAGTAACGCTGTTGGATAAACTCTAGTTTTAAATTTAGACTAGGAAATTAGATGAGATTTAAATTGCTCGTAAGTCTCAGTACGGATATATTGTAATGTTTGAAACACCGATTAAAAGTATCATAAACAAAAACAAAAAACTTTTTGTATTGAATTTTATTTTGTTCTTGTTCTTCGTAATGCCATAATGAAATTTCAATCACAAAAGAGAGTCTTTCGTACTTGTTTGTGATTTGGTTTTACATACGTATTTCAGAGCAACGGTCAACGCCTTTAGTCGTATATATCTTGCGGCTACTATGTGCACTATGCATTATGCATGTTGCACCGTTGCCCTCGGACCTGTTCCATAATGCAACGACAGTTTTCTTTTTAAGTAAAATCCATTTTTCTATTGTTTTGTCGAGATGTTGACAATAAATTTAAGCGGTAATAGTCCGCTGAAATTAAATTTCTTACACCGTTTTTATTGCGATAAAAACGTTTGTAGAATATTTCAGGTTTCAATGCACTATTTTTTCTTACAAGATGATACTGTTATCGCTTTTATAGGCTTTAGGTTAAAAAATATTGGGTGTGTCGTTTAAATCCCCCAGGAGTTTAAATATTCAACATACGATATTCGAGGAGTAAGCCACACTGGCGCCAATGTTTTTAATAAATAATGTGTACGAAGCATATTTGGAAAATAAGTAATGTTTAGATCTTTAAAAAAAAAACGAAAACATACAGTGATATTAACACTTAACTTGGTCAAAGTGCTCATGGATTTTAAAATCATTGTCGAAGCTAGTACTGTGCATTTATGTGAATCATTTTTTGATTGGCTAAATTTGTAGAGCAGTTCTGGTGTAGATTTCTCTTCATTGTAAGTTTAACCCATTTATGTCCAAAACCATTTTTCGTTAGAAATTTTTATGAAACTTTTAAAAACTGTTGTTTAGTGTCTAAAAAATGCATAAAAGTTTTTTTTAGCACTTTTTGAGAACTTGAGTGGGTAGATAACGACCCTTAGGGCAAATCCATGACTTACCTATTGTATACAAATAATAACAAATGCAATAGAAAAAAAATACAGGGTGTTCCAATTATACACTGCCAAAAAGTAGGTGCCTTAACCCCTATTCTCCGGAATTAAGAAATATTTATCAAAATGTTTTGAAATTCAATCAGTTGTTTAAAAATGGCCATAGATACATGAAAAATCACTTTTTATTAAATTACAGGACGCAGGTCCTGACTTAGAATCTGTCGTTATATGACGACGCTAGGGGAATATGAGTACAAATAATAATAATCTTGGAATGTTTTATAATTTCAGATTTATTTGTGAAAGTATATTACAATGTAAATTAAATTTGAGACATATAAACTATAAACTTATAAACTATGATAAGGTTGAAAGCAAGGTATACATAATCTTACATTGCATTTCGAACATTCAGTTCTAATTGTAGATTTGCAGTTACTTCCAGCACAACGTCTCTGCTTATTGTTTCCTGTTTTTTTGACAAAATGTCCAATTTTGTCCAAACGAGCTATAGTAGCTCCAGATGGATTTTTCGGTTTCCTTCCAGCTGCTTTTGGAGGATTTGTGTGTTGCAACAGGTATGACATTGCCAAATCTCGACGAAAACTATGTCGCGCTAGCAACCAAGCGTTTTGTACAGAAACGTCTAACATCCATGTAAATAGTGACCACCACCATTTCTTACCACGAATGAATATGCGATAAGCATTTACATTTTGATCCATTCTGTCAGTACCACCCATATTTTGATTATAATTTTGAATGGAATGCGGAATACTTACAAAAATGTACTTCAGGTCAGTCTTACTCCATCGCTTGACGCTTCCTTCAGGATCAGCTGCAAAACTTGAAGAAGCAACTGTTACTACTGCATTATCTTTCCACCGAGTTACAAAAAAATTGTTTCCGTCGAATTTTGCAGTCGCAATTTCTGTATGGCCTCTATTTTTTTTTTCAAACTCTTTTGCGTTTAAAAGGCAGCTGTTGTTTCCCAAGCGGTTGGCTCTTATTGTACCGGTGCAATTATATCCACGATCTTTTAGTTCCGATAGTAGAGGAAACGTGGTAAACAAATTATCGCAATAGATATGGTACGGATATTCTGACTTACTTACAGGATATTGGTCTAGCAAGTAAAGCACTGTAGATGAACATTTACCAAATTTACTCTCCATTATTTCATTTCCTCGATAAGTTTTTACCTTGGTAAGGATCAAAGGCGATTAGATAACCAGATGGTGAATTTTGACACCAAACCTTGTATCCAAATCGTATTGGTTTATTTCTAATCGCTTGCTTACATCCGTGCCTACCGAAGTATTCCACCATTGCCTCATCATGCGATATTGCTGAGGTGGGTGTATAATTTTCCATACATTTTTTTTGAATATATGAAATTAATGGTCGTAATTTGGAAAACTTATCGAGCCTGTCTAAGTTTAAATTTGATTTAAAATGAAGTGATTTCATGATATTATTAAATCTATCCCTCCGCATAGATTCATATATCGCAATGTTGCGCAAATCACTACATGTACTCTAATACATTGCTTTTCCTGGCAATGGATTGTATCCAGAAACAATTAAAATGGCAAAAAATACTCGCAGTTCCTCTTTGGTTAATTTTATATCTGGCCAGTTTTTTAATAAGCAATATTCGGAACTGGCAGTAATAATTAATTCGATTAAAGTATCATCAAAAAACCGTTCAAAATATTGAACAGCAGTGACTTCATCAATATTTTCTTCTGCCATAAGATGAAATTGACTAGGTTGTATATGTATAATTTTACCGCCACTGCTCCATATAATTTGATCTTTTTTTGATTTTTTGGTGATCTTCGGTATTTTGTTTAGGTTGGAAATAGTTGAAACTTCTTTTCTGGTCTGTTTTTTCTCTGCCGGTACCATTAGTTGATTTCTGGATAAACAGTTTATATTCGTCCCTTCTTCTTCATCTGAATCTTCGTCTGTTAGCTCATTAACTGCAGGTGGTTCAATAAAAATATCTTGGTCACTATCATCATTTTATAACAAATCCATCATTTCGGCTACACTCAAAAATCTAAGGACAAATAGGGTATGTTAGTACATGCATTCTCCTAGCGTCGTCATATGACGACAATCAAATTTATAGCGAAATAACTCCCTTATAAATGTTATTATAAATAATTACATTTTATATAAAAACACTTGACTATTATATATTCAAAATATGTAAACAAATAAAATATTTTTACCGTAATTATATTATTTAGTACTTACTTTTTTGACGACGTCATGGTTTTCGTGTTCTCTCATAAATTGGTCACTTTTAACAATTAAATATGTTCGAAGTCTGCAACTTACTGCGCGATGCAATGGCTACATTTATGAAAACAATTGTTTACCTGAGTAATTAAACTTAAGCTGACAGGCTTAAAATCATCAGGTACCTGACAATACACCGTTATTACAGGACAGGTAAACGTCGTCATTTGACGACGCTAGGAGAATAAGGGTTAAGTCAAGCATGACATTAGCTAACTAAGTTTAGTAAAAAAAAATATTTGAGGTGTATAAACAGAGTTTGTCGATGCATCTTAAGCGCTAATTTTCTCGAAAACGGCTACGTTTACAGCAAAAAAACAGAGAGGGACGAATTTTTTCCTCTTAAGTCGTTCTTTCTTATGGACGAATAACATTTTCAATTTTATTCCAAAGAAAAAAATTCTGAAGATGGTAAGCGGATGACCTGACTATAAATCATACTTCCAATTGCGTGTTTTCTTTCTAATTATCCCACAAAGTCAATGGGAAACACCTAAACATTTCGGCCAAGTTTGATAGCTCTAGCTTAAACGGCTAGGACGTATTCGATTTTTTCATTTTTTTTCTTGCAACTTTGGAGGTCTCTAACTTTGAAAGGAAGCATTTTCGGATAACAAAATATGTGACAAATGGTCATCATTTTAACTCAGGAATATGCACCTACGTTTTGGCGGTGTATAATTGGGACACCCTGTATATAACTGCTGAATTTATGTGCAAAAATGAACAAATATAAACAATAACTTTTAAATACATGTATTGTAGGTATATACAGGGTGTCCCAGGTTACATTTCCAGCATGGAGATCCCGCTTATTATAAGAGATACAGGTTTGTTAAATTAGATGAAATATTCCTTAGGATGAGAGGAGCCACAATCAATAAAAGTACAAAATTCCCCGTGCTTCAGATGTTATAGCAAAAAATATGAAAATGTCGAATTTCTTTTTTCTCTCATAAGTTTTTTGTCTTAATCAATAGAACAATTTTATTTGTACTTTCTTAAGGTAATTTTTAATGGAGAATGTAGATTTTAAACAGGGCCGTACTAGTGTTTTATAAAATTTATTGAAACTGAACCCTTACAACTCCGCAACTGTTTGCTTGTGGAACTTGAAATTTTCACCGATTGTGGTAACCTGTACGATGGAGCTGTATACCAAAAGTGGTTTAACCCTGCTGTTCTGTTCGTATTTGCTGCGCGCTTGTACCGTTCGGGTACATATGACCCGATACTTAATAATATAACAAAAATAGCTTTATAACAGATTTATTACTAAATAAATAAACATAAACACATTGTAAATGAATGAAATAAATTTAAACATATTTTAAATGCAATAAATAAACTTAACTCATTATAAATATAAAAAAATAACAGTTTAGTGTCTGAAATATATGCTATAAAATGTTACATTTTATTTTTTTTTTGTAATTGGGGCAAATATAAGTGACATGTACCTTGCAAATGTATTTATTACAGTAAGAACACAACATATTTGTCTTATGATCATTTTTCGATTAACAGAATTTACACCGTGCGCATTTTACACCACTAACCGTTGCTCCAGAAGATCCCGAGGCCGAGTTTTGATTTGTACTTTTCTGAATGTTTTCGACTATTTTACGTGATTCTACAGTTCTTGGCATGCGTGTCCTATTAACTAAGTTATATTTGATAAGTGACATTCCCAATTCCTCCAGAAATAACCTTCGTTTGGTCAATTTTTTTTCGTGCCATCATTTATGGCAGTCCATAAAACAAATGCATTATAAGCTGAGATATCGAGTATATTATAAAAAATTATGAACGGCCAGCGGTTGGTTTTACGTTTGCACGTGTAAGTATGTATTTACAAGCTGATCACGGGTGTCTACAGCTCCTTTAGTTGCATTGTGCTCTAATATCATTTCAGGTTTTTTATCATCTCTAGTACTAACTGCTCTATCATTATGCAATGTACTCATTAGAATCACGTTTTAATTTTTTTTAGGAATGTAGTTTACTATTTTCGTGTCCTTTGTAAAATAAAATGATGAACTATACACCTCTTTATTACACAATATTTGAGGCTTATTTTTCTAATTGTCCCAAGTATTGTAATTTTTCTCTTAAGAAGAAATTGTCCTAAATTATAAGATTATAAGAACAGGCAGTGCAGGAATATCGATATCATTGTCAGAAGTACTAATTTCACCTTCGTCACTAGTGTGATTTTCATATTCCGATAAATCTTCGTCGGTGTCAGATAATTCTTCAAGCAGTTCAGCATCAGTCAGAGGTCTACGATTTGCCATAATTTGCAGTAAAACTATAACACTTTACTTGCTACCCAACTAAAACTGAAGGCGTATATGCGAGTTCGTTTATTTTATAGCTAGGGCTAATAAACAAGTCAAAACTTGTCGAAACTTGTAATGTCTGAGCACATTATATTCGACTTGTATCAACGTCAGTAAAACAGCCTCGTAAAACACACAAACGTTTGTACAGCTATTTAAATTTAATTCGATTTTCACATCGGGTCATATTGACCCGAACGCTACATTAATAAAAACTTCGAAAAAAAAATGTTGTAAATAAAAAATGCATTTATGCAAAATAATAGTGCTTAAGTATAAAGTAACAAAGTCGTAAAAACTCAAAATAATATCTCCATTGGATATTTTATTATAAGCAATTAAAATTCATTTTGGGTCATATATACCCGAACAGTACAGCAGGGTTAAATATATCTACTGGTTGAGAAACGGTTAAACATTATTGATGTTTTTTCGAAAATTTCTTTAAAATGGAGCGTTTTTTGACCCATGTTGATGTGGAAGTTTCGCTTTAAAATAAGTTTTTCTATCGACTGTTATAGTTCTGCTACTAAAAAGTAGACCACCCTGTATAAATAAAATGTCACGGTTTTACTTCTTCGCATACCCAGTGTTTAAATTGATAATAGACTATGGGAAATACACTTGAACCATTTTGACCATAAATCATTACGCAATGTCATTTAATAACGAATTTTCAATTGTTCAAAGCATATGGATGTGTTAAAATATAAACTGTAAATAGTCTACAAATAAAAAGTTAAAAAAAAATTTAATATACACTATTATTCTTCTTAATTTTTCCGGAAGTAAACCACTTTCATTATGAACGGTATATATTTGACCTAACGTCGTAGAAACTTGCAAAGTGATAAAAAAGAAAAAGAAAGATTGACATTGTTTATTTCCATATTTAAAAAAGCACACGTGCAAACTAATATTAGGGCCATAACAATGTTTATGTAGAATCCGTTAGTGTTTTTTGTAATCACCAGAAAATGTAAAATGTTCCCCTAAAAACAAGTACACTCGCAGGGATTTATGATTAAAGGAAATTATAAATGATTGATTGGAAATCGCTAAATACAGCGAAACGTGTAGCCTAATGGAAACAAAAAAAAAACAAAGGCATATATCAAATTCATTCGTAATAAATGATTGATTACACAAAATAATTATTATTCTCATTTCTGCAAGGCCGAAAAAGTACGTTTTGGCCGAGGTGCATATTACATTTTTTGTGCGATCGAATCAAAAACAATTTAAATTTTTAGTATTTTTAAAAATATAGGTTAGAAACTACGTGACATTCTGTCACTGACAGATGACGGCGTATGCTGTTAAGGGTGGACGTACTTGCATAATTCTGTACATAATTAATTTAAAAAACCTTTTTTTGTTGATTAAGTAAATAAAAAGTACTACATCATAAACAATTTATTTATTAATGGTGTAATTGATTGTGATAGTACATTTATTACAGTTATTCAAATTTACACCTGAGGCAGTGTCTTGTACATTTTTATTACATATAGAAGTGTTCGCCACAGCGGAAGTGAAGTTTGGAGTTGTAGCATTGATATTAAAATTCTTTTCTTTTAAAATCTTGTTAGCGATTTTAACTTTGTTGGTTATAGAGTCTTCAACATAACCTTCAGCGACGGTCGAACTCTTCCAACCACCGTGTCGCTTTAGAGTTAGGATATCACCTCCAGCATCAGCTAATAATGATGCCGATGTGCGGCGAAAACAGTGGCCGGTATATTCATTTGAATTAGGTAATTGTAAATATTTCGCAATAACACTAGGCATTTTACCAAAAGTGTGTATTCCAACCACTTGCTTATTGCATTTTCCATTTTGGTATTTCAAGAAAAATGTTTTATGAGTGACGTTAGGTCTCAATAATGTATATTTTGATATATTTCTAGCGCACTTACTCCATCGCAAATTTCGTCGGTTACAGTAAACATTCTTGATTTACTTGTTTTTGAATCGGGTATTTTAATTACAAGGATATCATTATTATCTTTTATATTCTCAATAGAAAGATTACGTAGCTCTTCTCGGCGGCATGCACCAGCAATAGCAAATATTAAACATACCTAGAAAATATAAAGCTTTGAATAAAATCGAGTAATTATATCTTCACTTACTTTGTTCATTAAATAGGTTTCATCAGGTGCATTAAGCAAAAACCTATTTATCTCGTCTCTTACAAATACTTTTGATTTTTTGGCTTTGTAACCCACGTTTTATTTTTTCAAAAATGCAATGAGTTTACAATATTTGCTTATATTTACATCATTTTTCGCTATTAAAGTTGCTTTTAACATTGAAAATGTTGACCATAATGTTGAACATTTACATTGTTTCGCTTTTTGAGAAAAATAAGCAAGCAGGACGTTTTCACTATATTTACTTATTTTTTTATTATTGCACCATTCCATAAATAAATTGTATTGTTTTTCATATAATGTTGCAGATTTGTTCGGCAGAAGATTTAATTTTACTGCCTCTGCTTCTTCATGAACGTCGGATGGTGTATTCATGGGTGATGTATCACTCTCTTCGTCACTTCCTTGGTCCATCTTTTAATTATAAATTAACTATAAATAATTATAAAATTATGTACTTGAACGTTGAACTTTATCTATACGTTGAACTCAGTATTAACATTAACACCAAAATGTTTGGTTATAAACTTGACAGTTACCAACGTAAACACCCTACATAGCGTGAACTCGGAGAAATTAGATCAGCACGCACATTAGTACTTAAATGCAAATTTACTTTTTCGTACGCTGTAGTTACTTTATCGGACGTTGCTAATGGCAACGGCCGTAAAAGTAACTCTATCGGACGTTGCTAAGGGCAACGGCCTATAAAGTAACTTTATCGGCCGTTGCTAAGGATAACGCCGGTAATGCAGTACTTTACGGTTGCTAACGCGTCCGTAAAACCGCTGTTTCTAGTACGATCGCACAAAAAGATATTTACGTAACAAGACCGGAAAGTGGTACTTTCTGGAACGAACCGTGGGCAAATCCTGTAAGCATACGTGTCCAGTAATAGTTATTTAAGTAATGAGACCCAAAAGTAGTACTTTTCTAGACGAGTTTTTGGACGAGCCGTAGGCAAGTCCTGAAAGTATACGAGTCCGGTAAAGACTTGGTGGAGTTATGACTGTACAGAATTTAATCATTTAGATAATTAATTTAAGATCTATTTAAGTGTATGTAGTGTATAATAATTTCAAAGATAATTTTACTAAATTTATGTTTTGTTACAGGTAAAAATACAATTTTGGAATTTGAAATTCACTAGTCGCTCTGAAAAGGTAAAGTGGGCTTTAATTTTTATGGTAATACCTCAAGAATATGTTTAAGGCTTGTAAGCTATTCAATTTAATACAGTGTGTACAAAAAGTAACGTACCGGGTCAATATCTCGTCTTGTGATAATTTTACAAATAAAACTTTTTAATAAAAGTTGTTTGTGGTCATTTACTACATAACCTTAAATTATTTTCAATTATACACAGTGTTTTGTTTTTGCACACCGCACGTCATTTTGTTTTCTCAAAAATCTCAAAAATGTCTTGGGGTCTTTTGTACGTAAAACCAATAGTTTTTGAGTTATTTCGGTTTTTACGAAAATATTGAAATGTACAGGGTGGTCCAAATTCGATGGGATTGCATGGGTATCTCGGTTAATATTTAAGATAGAGAAACGCTTAAATTACCAAAAATGTGCAGTTTTTTGAGACAAACTCAAAACCGTTTTCAAAATTATTCTATCATTTTCGGTTTTCGAGTTATTGAATAAAAAGTGTTTTTTTGTCATATTAATAATTTGTCATATCTCCGGTATTGTTGTAAATATCGAAAATATTTATGGAGATTATTTTTAGATAATGTTATGTTTAATTTGATTACACTAAAAAAAAAATTACGATCGCCGTTAAAAAGTTATGACACAAACTTACCTTTTTTTAAATGACCTATTTAAATTCCTTATTATTTTTTCATTCCAATTATATAAGGGTTGATTTATTTATTTTCAATAATACGCAAGTTACAAAAGTTTTTTAGTTTTTTTTTTAAAGAAAATCATAGTAGGCTGTGATAACCAAAACTAAAAAACCTTCGTAACTTGCGTATTTAAAAATAAATACATCAACCCTGATATGTTTGGAATGACAAAAAAATAAGGAATTTATATAGGTCATAGCCAACTATCGCTACTATTTAAAAAAAGGTAAGTTTGTGTCATAACTTGTTAACGGCGAGCGTAAATTTTTTTTTAAGTACCTTTAATCTAATTAAACATAAAAATATCTAAAAATAATCTTTATAAATGTTTTCGATATTTACAACAATAACGGAGATATGACACATTATTAATATGACAAAAAAAAAACAGTTTTTATTCAATAACTCGAAAACCGGAAATGATGGAATATTTTTGAAAACGGTTCTGAGTTTGACTCAAAAAACTGCACGTTTTTGGTAAGTTAACTGTTTCTCTATCTTGAATAGATACCCATGCAATCCCATCGAATTTGGACCACCCTGTATGGTATACATTCCGATCTCCATATTCGCGTTTCTTAGTAGCCTAAAATGGCCAAGAAGTTACTGTAGATAAATTAGTTTTTTGTCTTAGCGAATGGAAATTACGAATAATTTGTTTACCAAAGAAATCGTCCAACTTTTATTTACTTAAAACTAAGTTATAGCGGCACACCGTGTAACTTAAGGTGGGTTTATGCATCACAAATTTAGTAATAAGAATAAGAATAGTAGTAAGGGTTATGAATAGTAATAAGAATAACAAAAGCAGCGTTTATGCAGTGGTGATAGTAATACAGTAAATTCTCTCTAAATGCAACATTTTTAGATTCAAATGTTTTTTAAAAAATGCATTTATAGAAAAAATATGCATTTAGAGAGTAAAGGAAACCATTTTTTAAAAATATTTTTAAAATCTTTCTATTATACAGGGTGTTGCATTAGATAAAAAAAAATTCTTTCACTTTAGTATTTTCAAGTTTATTTAAATTTTCACACTTATCCTTAATCGTTAAATTAACTTTCTTCATGGTTGATTGATTGACTGTGACACTGACAGTTTTTACTACGGGTAGCTTGATTTTTGAAAGTTGCGTTTATAGAATGTTTTTGCATATATGGAGTAATGCATTTATAGAGTACTAGCGATTCCAGAGCCCCTTCGGGGCTCCACCGCTAGATCCCGGCTTGCGCGTAGAAGGTTCGAGCGTTTAAACGTTACGTCGAATTGACAGATTGTCAAATTTTGACGAAATTCTCGCTCCAGACGACCCGATTTAAATGTTGTGTGTAAGATTTTTGCACGTTTTCCTCAATATCTTTTCCGGACGATTTTTTTGGGAATTCTCATATAGCCTATGTTCTTTCCATGGTCCTATAGATTGTCTGTGCCAAATTTGGTCAGGATCGGATGAATGGTATAGGAATGCATAAAGGACAAACATCCATACAAACATCCATACAAACATACATACATTCATTTTTATATATATAGATGATGCACTTATAGAAGTTGCATTTATAGAGAATTTACTGTAGTAATAACCTTAAAATCTTAGATATTATGAAAACAGTCGAATATGACAAAGAACAATTTTTTAAATACACCCGTATGACCCCCAGATACATGATTTGCATGGATTTGCACACCTTGCGACAATAGTGGGTCCTTTGATTCGCAAAAACCCGAACAAAAATCCGATATCACAACAAACGCACGTGTACGATAGGCGTATCGATTTCTTGCGACTGCGCATTTTGCGTTTGGATTTAGGCGTAAAGTCTGTTTTATACTACACTATTTTTTCGTTTAAGAAAATCGTATACGATTTTCTAGTACGGTGTCAATCAGAAATTAAAAATCTTGAACGAAAAATTCGTATGAAATTAGAACCTGTCCTAAATGGGTCCAATTTTAGCATGGACGTGTTCTTTAGCATGGGCGCATGCGTATTCTACTGCAACTGTATCTGACCGCATGTCATTTGTGGGTTAGGTTAACTGAAACAATCAAACGATGTTAAATACTACTTATTACTGTTATATCCCTCACAGTTTATTTTGTAGGAATAAATATGTAGAAGGGAACAAGCGTTAAATATACGTTAAATTTGAAAATGATTCGCTTTCTGTTGTGATCAAATTGAACATTTTCGTACCAAAAAATAGTACAGTGTAAGAGGTTCATATTTTTCATGCTAAATTCTTGAACGAAATTTTTGTATCAAAAATCGTATACGATTTTCTTAAACGAAAAAATAGTATAGTATAAAACAGTCTTAAGAATAATGTTGAAAGTTAACCAACTTTTAAGGTTATTGCTTATGCTTAAAGTTACTACTAAAATAAAATCCAATGCGTAAACGCTAGCATTGATTTAATAGTATTTTAACTTTTATTCTTATTACTATTCTTAAGTCTTATTACTAAAACAGTTGCATAAACCTACCTTAAGAATATAGGTCATCGTTATTAAAACTGCATTAGTGTTAGAGAACCGTTACGCGTAAACTTAATCTCCGTGCTGTTTAAATCTCACTTATTTATGAAGCGTAAGATGGATTTGTGTAACAAGATGTTTAAAATTATCCCTTCGCGTCATTTAAGTCAACTCGTAAAAATTGTTTTCAGAGTACCCTAAAGTGGGATAAAATGTGTTGCATAATTTATAAAGGATGTTTATTTCAATATGCAGGACGGAACAAGAAGCTTAGGAGCAGAATGTTACATGAAAAAGTCAAAGTGTACAGTGAATTACAAACTTTGTTGAGGCAGGTAAATTAGAAAAACAGTAGATGTTATTAAATAAGCTCACATTATGTTGTGGTAAAAAAATTTAAAAAATGGCAGTCTTGGACAATAACAATGGTGAATATATACAAAATATAGTTCCTTTTTTGATATACAGGGTGTATTAAAAAGATGGACCTGATTTGAAATCGTCATATCTCAGTAACCACCAACTTCCCAATTATAAAACTTTTACCACTTAAAAGAGGAAGGTTTAGAATTTATATTGATTACCACTAGATGGCCCTCCCACAAATTGTCCCTTAGGGTACCTCTATATAACAGGGTATGGCCAAGCTTCACGAACCCTCCAAATTTATAATAGCGGCAATGGGATTATATAAGATTTCTTTTAATAATTCAATTTTTAAACGACATTTAAAGGTAAAAGCTCAATCGGCATGCTAAAATAGATGCAATACTAAGTATAGCAACTAAAAAGTGAGTAAAATGAAGGCTTAATAATAATTGTTATTAGCTATTAATGTTTAAAAAACATTAACGGAGAGCGTATTTTCACTGTAGGCATGCAATTCATGATACAGTGTACATAAAAGAATTTAAAACGCATGTACTAACTATGTTTTTTTTGTGTGTACGTTAGTTGCAACAATATATTGCTGTAGTTACTTTTAAGCAGGGTAAGAAACCGGGTTTTTAAACCGGTTAACCGTTTTTTTTTCGTATACCTATAACTCTGGAAAACATTTAGTTTTCATGTTCTTGATGCAATAGACACAGCCTTGATCAGATTCTAGCGACAACATATTGTAACCCTTCCTTGTAAGAGGGGCTTCGCGGTAACAAATTTAATATTTAATATTTGAAGCGACCCGGGTTACTAAACAATCAAAATCTCTAATTGACTGCATTTTTATCAAAAACTTTCATGACACAGACCCTAAAAGTTGTGGGACAGTTATCCAAACAGCGCTGTCTGATCACTACGGCCAGTCAGTCGAAGTAAAGATTGAGAAAGTTCATCACAAGGACAACATCCCTAAAAATATAACCACAAGGATCTTCTCTAACAATAAACTAGAAGAATTTAGAGCAAACCTTACAAACAGTAACTGGGATGAAGTATATCTATCATCTGACATAAACTCGGCTTACGATATTTTTTTAAAAATATATAAAGAATTCTTTGAAACCATTTTCAAACCGAAAACCATTAAAAAAATGTCAAACCACAGAAATTGGATCACTATCGGCATCAAAACATCCTGTTCTAACAAACGACAACTATATTTAGATTACAGAGAAGGTCGAATATCCGAGGAATACTTCAAAACATATTCAAAAATATTAAAAAGCACCATTCGTCTTGCAAAACGACTCACTGACGAAAAATACATTAAAACGGCAAAAAACAAAAGCAAAGCGACATGGGAAGTAATAGGCAACTACATGGGAAAAAAGCAACAAGAAGACAATTTCATCAAAAATGTCAAAAATACAGGTGAAAACCCATTAGATATATTAAACAACGTCAACGAACGATTTATAAATATGTGCCCCGACAATACGGATGGGACCATTTCTGAAACCAGCCACTTCAAACATAATAATATGTCTATTTATCTACGTCCCACTTCTTACGAGGAAGTCTATAAAACCATAATGTCACTTAAAAACACAAAATCAACAGGAGAAGATGAAATCCCAACAAACCTCTTAAAATATACTGCCGACTTAATATCTGGACCTCTAAGTCACATTATAAATCTCTCATTAAAAAATGGCATATTTCCTAACAAACTTAAATGTGCAAAAATCAAACCAATTCACAAAAAAGGGGATTTAAGTGACATAGGAAACTATAGACCCATAGCCATCCTCACAAACATTAGTAAGATATTTGAAAAAATAATCTACAACCGAATTGAAAATTACGTAGAACACTTTGGCTTAATAAACAACTCTCAAAATGGATTCAGAAAAGGCAAAACAACTACCCGCGCTATTTATATGGCAATCCGAAATGTACTTCAATCCCTCAATAAAGACAAACACACCATGGTCATGTGTGTTGATCTCTCAAAAGCTTTCGATAGTGTTGACCACGAGATACTGCTAACAAAATTAGAACACTATGGTATACGAGGGACCGCCCATAACCTTATAAAATCTTATCTTTCGGAAAGAAACCAATATGTTGCCGGAAAAGACTCGTCAGGTAAAATTCTAAAATCAAACAAAAAGACAATCAAAAAAGGAGTCCCGCAAGGATCAATCTTAGGCCCCCTGTTATACATACTGTACACAAATGATCTTCCAGTTTTTGCCAAAACTTCCCTTATACAATTTGCCGATGACACATCTGCTATTATTAGTGACTCGGATTCAAAAAATTCTGAACAAAAACTCTTTGACTGCTTAGGCCAACTCCAACTTTGGTTCACATTAAACAATCTAACCTTAAATGTCAATAAAACTCAAGTAATAAAGTTTTCACAAAGTAAATTAACCTCCGACCTAAAACTTAAAAACAATTCCACAACTATAAATGTTGTTAATAAAATATCATTTCTTGGTTTAGGTATTGACTCTAGACTGGACTGGTCATACCACATCGAACGCCTGTCACAAAGCCTGTCACGGTATCCTTTCGCACTAAAAAACCTAAAAAAATTAGTCAGTACAAACGCGGCCAAAACTGCATATCATGCGTATGTTGAATCTAGGTTACGTTATGCTATAATTTTTTGGGGTAACGCTAGTGACTCAGCACGCCTCTTTATTATACAAAAGCGATGTATAAGAACTATTTTTGGTCTAAACTACCGAGATCACTGTAAAGACACTTTTCGTGACAAAGAAATATTAACTTTTTACGGCCTATTCATTCTCGAAGCCATCCTTTTCGTAAGAAATAATTTTGATCTGTTTGAAGTGAATATAAGAAACCATGCAGCCAATACACGACATAAAAAAAATCTTAAGCCCGATTGCTTCAAATATACTTATCTTCAAAAAAATGTTGCCTCTATAATTATTGCAATATATAACAAATTTAATACATCACCTGAGAGTATAAAAAATCTACGCACTCCTGACTTGAAGAAAAGATTAAGAAATGTCCTAATTTCTAAAGCTTACTATGGAGTTAGTGAATACCTTAATGACGATTACTTTAAAAACTCCTTTAAGTAATTATAATTGTGTTGTATATATTCGTATATATGTGTATTTTTTATATCATTACTGTGACATGTTCTACGCCTTTTTGGATTTTTCAGAACAAATAAAGACTACTACTACTACTACTATTGTGATTGGTTCGCGATTCAAAAAAGTTTGGTAACCGCTGCTCTTTATGTTTATTATCAGAAATGGAACAGTACAAAAAAAATGGTATAATAATTATTATAGTTAATAAAATTATCAATATGATGTACGAAACTTGAAATATTTGTTGGACGTTTTCAGCTGCGTTTTAAACTATTAGCAGGCCACGCTAAAATTCCTCATTCCATTGTGGCGCGCTAATTAGTCGACACGGAAATTAGCGCCTCTCCACCATCTCGTTGAAATTATTAGAACAAAACAATTGCGCCGTTGACGCCCCAAAGATCATTACTGAAATATGTAAGCAAAAAGTGCACCGAGCCACAAAGAATTATGTCGACATAAAAAACCACTTCAGCTCCCAGCTTTTTACCATCTCTCGATTTTATATGGAATTTTATCCATCGCGGAGCAGCATCGGAGCGTTATTTTTCACAACAAGTGATAATGCATTCTGCAAAAACAAGGCGTCCATCAGGAAATTGTTAGCAAGCGTGAAAATAAACAAAAACTAAGATTTTGCCTCGGTTAACAACGTTTTTGTGCTCATAGAAGAGAATAGAGAATGTAAACTTGACAACTTTGATTCAACTTAAAATTGGTTTAAAATGTAGAATAACAAAAAGTTCCTTAAACCTATCTACCGTTCTGTTCGCATTTTCCCTATGTTTCACGTCCATGAGACGCGATTCCTAATAAATGTAACAAACAGCTTTATAACAGATCTATTACTACAGTGCTTCTCAACCTTTTTGTACTTGTGGCCGTGGCCCCCTTTTTCATATAAATTTTTATTGCGACCCCCTCCAAAATTCGAGATTCTTTATACTTTGCAATGTTGGCAACCCGAACTAGAAATAAAACGCGTTTGCAGTAATACCACTCGAAAGTCAGTGTCATATTTACAACACTACTAGTACACGGTGTAAAAACACTATTTTTATTTATTTTAAGAGTGTATTTTACAGAAGGTATTGTTTTTTTTTTATTGTCAGCGCAATGTACATATTTTACTTACAATTGAAGTAAATCATTTATTTAAAGTTTATTATTTTATTTTAAGTGTATTTTATGTTATTTTTTTTGCTTCAATTTCCATTTTTCTTCGCGACCCCCCTTCAGATGTTTCGCGACCCCCCAGGGGTCGCGACCCACAGGTTGAGAATCACTGTATTACTAAATAAATAAACTTAAACAAATTGTAAACGAAAAGAATAACTCAAAATAAAAGTAAACTTAAAGATACAGCTTCCGAACAAAAAAATAAAGTTTTACCTTTTCAGTTTGGCTTATAATTCGTTCAAATGTAAGTTACATTTTACCTGTAAATGTGATTATTACATATACAGGGTGATTAATTGAGACCGGTACTTAAAACGATATGAGGAATGAAAAAGGGTATTGCTCTGAAATTTTGTTTACAATCACAATGGCATCTGATCTGTTTATTGAAAATACGTTCAAGATGGCGACACATTCGGATATACCTGAAGTTGACATCTACTTTCTTATTTCAAATACAATGGTCTATTTTTTATTACGTATTTGGATATAAAACGTTATTTAAGAGGGACTTTTATAAGCATTTCCTATACCTAGGTGCAGTCGTTTTTTAGATTTTTTGACTTTTTTGAAAATTTTTTGATTTTTATTGTGATGCTTAATATTATCTACCGGCGCCATTTCTAAAGAGAAAACTCACAAATTTAGACTTTGCATAGAACCTTGGAGTTCATTCTGGAATTTTTCCAATTGGTGCATTACTTACAGAGTCCAAAAATTAATTTTTTTTTAATACAACTTCAGATCACTAAAACTCGTTTTTTTCAATTCAATGCCAAATTTTTTTTTTTTTTCATTTTCTAATACAAACGTACCTTCTGCATCAATCTGTATTAGCGTTTCCTATATCTATGTGTAAAATTTTTTGAGTTATTAAGAATTTTTGATAGGGTTGAGAGAAATTGCAACATTTTTAAATAGTAAGCCTTGGAAATGACAACAAAAGCCAATAATGAGAATTGTCAACCACTTGCAAAGCGTTTGTCTGTAGTGTTCATGAAAATGGAAAATCAAGAGTATTCAAACACGAATATTTTAAACTTATTTTACATTCTTGGAGAATGTCACAAGATTATTTACAGAATTTGCCGTTGTTCAGTGAGAGGTATCTGCAATGACCAGACAGAAATTTCATTGAATAGAATCAAATTTTTTGCACTTTAGAAGAGTGAAATCTGCTAGTAATCGACCTAAGCGTATGACAAATAATGAAACTAATGAAGTTAACACCCTAGGATATTTTAATGACCATCCTCAGCGGTCACTTCGATCGGCAGCGTAAGACTTGGGTTTAACATACTATGTTGTGCAAGCTACATTAAAAATGCACAACTCTTCGTATGCACTTTTAACAACATTGTCCATGAATGTAAAATAAATTCAAAATATCCCTGTTTGAAAACTCTTGATTTTCCATTTCCATGAACACTACAAACAAACGCCATGAAAGTGGTTGACAGTTATTAATATTGGTATTTGTTGACGTTTCCAAGGTCTACTATTTAAAAATGTTGCAATTTTTCTCAACTTCATCAAAAACTCTTAATAACTCGAAAATTATTGCAGATAGGTATATGAAACGGTAATACAGATTGATGCAGATTTTAATTTTGCAACATAAAATGAAAAAAAAATGGGTATTGTATTTGAAATAAACCAGTTTTACTGGTCTCAAGTTGTATTAAAAGGCAATTAAATTTTAGCAATATGGTTTTAATAAAAACTTGTGGTAGAACGTTAAGCTAATTTCATTTACATATGTGGAAATATTTTGTTTACTAAAAACAATTGCAACTCCAGTTATCGATTATACTTTAGTAATAGAATTTGATAGTTATTATATACAGGGTGTTCCCGTTATCACCGCAAATATTTTAAGTGGTGATAGAGGACCTTTTCTACGAAAGAATTTTAAGTAAAACTTTTTTCTAAAACCAAATGCTAAGCAGATTTGCAACACTTACTTAAATTTCTTACACTTCTGGATTTATAAGACTCTGTCGCCGAAAATATCAATTCTATCGTAAATTGCCTTGAAGTTTTTTATAGAGCATGAAATTTTCTACAAAATTGGTTATAAATATTTTTTATCTACAGGAAATGGTTTAAAAGTTATAAAGCAGTTTTTACAAAAAAAAATTAACAATTTAAAAACTTTAATTGTTTCTTAGACTTTGCAACCGCTGTATTTTTAAAACAAAAGATTGTACAAAAAAACGGACAGGCAATTCCGGATAGCAAATTTTATGAGCTATAACTTTGGTTCGGAGAAATTTTTGGAAAATCAAACCGATTTTTCGGAAAAGTTGAAAATAAGGAAGAATGCAAAAAACAATTCCGATAAATGTTTTGTTTTGAAAAATGTTTTTGAAGAGAGTGCGATTATGTACTGAAAATGATGAAGGTCGTTTTGATCACTTTTGAAGTTATTTTGTGGTTACATGTTAATTTTATTGTGTTAAGAAGATTTGTGTTGTTTTGCATTTGATTGTTTTTGAAAATAAAACGAGGAATAATGATGTTTTGTATTTAAAAATGCCATAGCATCAGCACCATTCATAATATTAAGTATCTCATCAGTTTTAAGGCTTTTTATGAAACTACCCCTTGCCATTTTTTAAAGGAACTAACAAACAAATTTAACAAAAAATTCTAAAATTGAATTTAAATACTCGTAAGTTATGTAAATTTTTAAAAACGCCGCATCTTTTTAATGAAATGTTGTAGAGGAAAACCGATGCCTATTGTGGATAAGGTATTTATCGGACTACAACTTTGGTAAATATGTTGTTCAATAAAACCAAACTTAGTAAAGAAATGTCTATAGTAGTGAAAACGTGAAAAAAAAATGATAAAATGCAAAATAATGCAAATCCATCTTGACACAACAAAAGTAACATGTAACCACAAAATAACTTCAGAAAATGTTCAAAATGACCTCTATCATTTTCTGTTCATAGTCGCACTCTCTTTAAAAGCATTTTTAAATACAAAACATTAGGTACATCTCGGATTTTTTTTGCACTCTGTTCCTCATTTTCTGCTTTTCCGGGATATCGGTTTAATTTTCCGAAAACTTCACTGAACCAAAGTTTTGGCCATAAAATTTGCTGTCCGGTCTGGCATGTCCGTTTTTTTGTACAACCTTTCGTTTTAAAGATACAGCGGTTGCAAAGTCTAAGAAACAATTAATTAAAGTTTTTAAAATTTTTTAATTTTTTTTACAAACTGCTTTACCTATAACTTTTAAATCATTTCCTGTAAACAAAAAAAATATATAACCAATTTTGTAGAAAATTTCATACATTATTCAAAAACTCCAAGGGATTTTACGATAAAATTGATATTTTCGGCGACAGAGTCTTATACAGGGTGTTCCAGATTACATTTCCAGCATGGGGATCTCGCTTATTATAAGAGATACAGGTTTGTTTAAATTAGATGAATTATTCCCTAGTATGAGAGGAGCCACAATCAATTTTTAAAAGTTAAAAATTCCTCGTGCTTCAGATGTTATAGCAAAAAATATGAAAATGTCAATTTTTTTTTTCTCTCATAACTTTTTTGCCTTAATCATTAGAACAATTTTATTTATACTTTCTTGAGGCACTTTTTAATGGACAATGTAACTGTTATTTTAGATTATTTTTAACACCTACCATTTTCGAGATATTACCCCTAATTTCATTGTTTCTTATGGGCCGCGAAGTTGGCTATGGAATAGTTGAATGTGCTTTTTATTCCTCTTTAAAATAAGATATTACTTGCTACATTTATTTTTATAAATAAGTCACAAAATCAAGAAAAATCGTATTTCATCTATCACTTATCAAGCTATCTATAATAATAAAAACAAAAAACAACTAATTAAGTGTCAAATGACAGTTACCATTTGTCTGCGGTATCATTTATTAGAATTTTATAGTATTGTTGAGTAATTCGATAGTCTTTGTAGCAAATTTGTTATCATATAATTATGGGCACATTTACAACTAATTAAAAATTGTATATGTTGAAATGCCACATTATTTACAATAGAAACTGTGTAAAATAAATAATTCTAATTATTTATTGATTTGTTTTAGATGTGTGGTTGGTTTAACGAAAACAACATGTACTTTTAAATTTATTTCCAAATTTTTGTAATTACGCATCTTTCGTTGCCTTTTCTCGGAATATAGCTCCAATTATATTCGCTCAGCTTCCACACAGTTTTTATGGCAAAGAATGTAGCATCTCAACAAGTATCTCAACAAGTCAAATTATTCGCTATTTTTAAATGTTGCCATCATTATAATAATTACTACAAAGACGATCGAATTACACAACAATAATGTGAAATTCTAATAAATGATAGCGCAGACAAACGGTAACTGTCATTTGACATTTAATTAGTTGTTTTTTGTTTTTATTTTCATAGATAACTTAATAAGTGTTGGGTAAAATATGATTTCTCTTGATTTTGTGACATTTATAAAAATAAATGTAGCAAGTAATATCTTATTTTAAAGAGGAATAAAAAGCACATTCAACTATTCCATAGCCAACTTCGCGGCCCATAAGAAAAAATGAAATTAGGGGTAATATCTCGAAAATGGTAGGTGTTAAAAATAATCCAAAATAACAGTTACATTCTTCATTAAAAAGTGCCTTGAGAAAGTACAAATAAAATTGTTTTAATGATTAAGACAAAAAAGTTATGAGAGAAAAAAGAAATTTGACATTTTCATATTTTTTGCTATAACATCTGAAGCACGACGAATTTTGTACTTTTAAAAATTGATTGTTGCTCCTCTCATACAAAGGAATAATTCATCCAATTTAAACAAACCTGTATCTCTTATAATAAGCGAGATCCCCATGCTGGAAATGTAATCTGGGACACCCTGTATATGCAGAAAAAGTAAAAAAAATCATGTACGTATTGATATCTGTTTAGCATCTGATTTTGGAAAAAAGTTTTACTTGAAGGTCATTTATCACAAGTTAAAATATTTGCGGTGATAACGGGGACACCCTGAATATTTAATTTTTTTAGTATAAAAGCTCATGTAATTCGTGTTTTATGTAGGACTAAAAAATACAATATTGAGATATTCGTTTTAAAAGCTAACAACCAATCGTTAATTGTTCGCGTCGCTTTGCTAAAAATTCAATTGCAAATAGCAGCCAATAAACTGGAGTTAGCGCAAAAGTAAAACGGTAGGGGTAGGGGTAGGTGATAATAAAGATGAATTATGGCAGATACGAAATGGATATAATGCAGTTTTATGATCCGCACTTTATCTACTAAATAAGCCCCGTTTATTAAATGCATTTCCAGGTAGGATAATGAAAATATATCTTACTTTAACGACCGCCTACTAAAATTTACTGTTTTGTATAATGACTACAATAAATATGTACATCGTAGTGTTTTGGAAGCCGTTTCAACAGCGCCTTTTATACTCTTGAAAAAACTTAATACATGGCTTTGCGCCATGATCATGAACAGCAGCAACGAGAATTACAAATATTAATTTAAATATCTTACTGTTTTGTATATTGATATGTACAAACATTTTCGCCAAATAATAATATTGACACAAAAGCACTCTTAGTAATTCAATTTATTTGCCATATTTTATAATTAATATCCTTCATTCGCTTTGGAATCTGTAAGCCTCGGACAATGTGCAGCCATATTTCAAGCCAAAGTGTACGCTATGCACTTATGTGCAGAAATACTATACAGGGTGTGTAAAAATTGGCGGAAGCGCTACACATCGCGATGTTCTTCGTAAAATTCTAAGTCGAAAATCTTAATACGAAAATGTTGCTGTGTCTGCAAAAGGTCCTCAAAGTTTTGACATTTAGTCCTTTAATAAGCGTTATTATTTAATACTTGCAAATGAAAAAGCTGCAATTTGGATTAGTCTGTTAAAATGTTCTGTGTGCCTCTACCTGGTTCTTTGCACTTTTCCTCCTAGATCGTAAATTTCTTGTTCTTTCTCAATATCTTCGTTACGTTTACAAATTATCCATATTTTTTTAGAAAATTTAAACACACTATCTTTAAGATGAACCTTATGCAGCCAAATAGATGTACTGCAACATGATTGTGTGTACAGAGATAATATTTTTAATCGAAAAATGCAATGATACTCATTTTTACATGTCGTAAAAGGATACGAGTCTAGTGAAGACACTTTACGGGTATGTTACGTGCAATATTTTTTTTGCGTCCGCCACTGACACCAAAATCCCTATCGTCGCCATCCATAATTAAACAACAACTTAACAAACTACAGGTGAAAATTGACTATGTGGTATAATGACGCTTGTTTGACAGCGCAAATCAAGAAAACAACTCATCACCATGGAAACCAGCTACTTTACGGCCTAGACAGGTAAAGAGTGGTTATTACCATGGCAACCAATTACTTTCTGGTCTAGGCCAATAAAGACGTATTTTGCAGCTTAAAAATTAAAGGTAACAACTGATTTTCTGGCCGGACACAGAAAAAGTATGATATAGCAGCAATTTTTTGAACCGGTAAAAAACATTTATCAAAGAAAGTTTACCGCAAAGGTTGTCATAATTTTTCATTTTTGTATAAAAAATTACAGATCATTCATTAGCAGTAAATTGCTCAATTTAAACCAATTCTCTACATAAAACAACAAGCAAGGATCAGATTGTTGTCCTGTATTTTACTGATGAGAAAATTAAAATAATCCCAGATATTATGTTATTAGTAACCTAGAGACCGAATTACAAGTTCAAATTAGCTTTCGCGTTTCAAAACAACCCTGATCCCTTGGCAGCCGCTCGACTTTATTTTTGCGCCTCCGATTTAACAACCTAAAATAACGAGTACATCTGTAATTTAATCCCCAGAGGAAACACCAATTTTATCAATCGTTTGTTTCCGCGCACTCCAAAATGTTCTTGCACATTTCCGGCGGATATTTTTATTCTTATCGTAACAAACTCATATTGCAGGTCGTGTCGGGGGTCGGTCGGTAATAAAGTGACCGCGAAATGTATAAAATACAGCTGAAACGAAACAAATGACTATCGAAGGATCGCGAACGGGTTGCTCTGTTTTCTGTTCATTTGTTTTAGTAGAATGTTTGCAATACGAAGGCGGCGAAAATATTGGCTCAATTGAACACTTAACGCAATTTTAAACAAAATTTTGCACAAAAACAAGCAAATGAAATTTGTAAATGTTTCCCCCATTTATAATAATAAAGATATAGCACTTTCATTTTTTTTTAACGGGTAAGTTTTTTAAAAAGGCAATAAATAGAATTTCGTTTGATTAACAATTGATTAATTAACTATTTGCGCTAGCTACACTTTTAAAATATTATACAGGGGTTTTTTAACGCCTGGACAAACTTGTAAGACTTTAAACTAAACATCGATAACTCAATTTTTTTAAATAAAACACCCTATATATGTTTTTACATAGTCTTGTAGAAAATTTGATTGTCTTTCAAAAACATTCATCATGTTTTATATCTAAAACTGATATTTTACGAGATATCGCGATTTTATTGTGAATTATTAGGGAAACGTAAATTTTCGAGTAAGCTTTGAAGTTAGACAGCGGTAATTTTGAAACAATTGAAAGCTAAAATCAAGAAAGTTATTATATACATTGTTTTTCTTTCAAATATTCGAAATTTTTTATAATGTAGATATAATTTTACCAATGTTACGTTTAAATCGAGGTTTCTCATGAGGGCCACAATATTTTTCATATAATTGATTTTGATCGTTTGCAAGGTCTTAAAAACAGATTGATAATATACTTACCTACACGAAAAGAATGCTGATTAACCCTATGAGGTTCAACCAGGTCTGTGCAGACCTTTTGCTTGTAAACGTGTGTATAACTTTTTTGTTTTGCGTGTTAGAGACGAATCCGTCCATGACTTCCTAGAAGCGGCTATGGCGAACACAATGAGCACAAAATCAGACCGCTTATGTGTTTGTGTTCGGTTTTATTCGTGTTTACAAACGAAATGGTTCATACGGTACAAGCAGGTCTGTGAAGACCTATGAATGGTATGAATGGTGGGGCAGGCAATTGAAACCGGTTTTGACTTGTATGTGTGTAAAACGTGTATGTAGAACGTGCTCATGAAGAACTTGGAGCGTCTATATGTTCCGAGTGCCCAGATAACTATTGATGAGCAATTGTTCCCGTACCGAGGCCGCACGCGCTTCACCCAGTATATACCGTCAAAACACATTTACAAACACTTTTAGGACACCTGCCTATGCATTCCCATACAAATCCCATATAGGTCTGCGCAGACCTAGTTGTACCAGTTAGCGCCAAAAATCCTTGAACCTCCTAGGGTTAAACAAAAGTTACTGACCAGTCTTATCTACCTTTAAATTTAAAAAAGCGGTTAGGGTTGAAACCGTTTCCGGTTCAACCGAAAATCATACTGTAGAAACACAAAAAATTTGTTTATAGGATTTAGTTATTGTCCCATCACACTAGTCCAATGAATAAATGCATAATTTTAAGAAACCTCGCTTTAAACGTGAAAATGGTCAAATTACATCTACATTATTAGAAGTGTCGAAAATAAGTTAGAAAAAGATAATATTACAACTTTCTTGTTTCTATCTTTCATTTGTTTCAAATTTACCATTGTCTACCTTCATAGCCTACCCGAAAATATCAAGTTGCCCGAATAATTTACAATAAAATTGCGATAACTCGAAAAATGTTTGTTTTAGGTATTAAACATGGATAATATGTTTTTGAAAGACAATTTTCTACAAGACTATTTAAAAACAAATAGCGTGTTGTATTTAAGTAAATCGAGTTATCGATGTTTAAAGTTTCACAAGTTTGAACAAGCGGAAAAAATACCTTGTGTAATATTTTAAAAATGTAGCTATCGCAAATAGTTAATTAATAAATTGTTAATCTAATTTTTAACCGAAAGTGCTGTATCGTTCAAAATTTTCATACAAATGTTAATTTTACGAAAACGGTTGGCTTTAGACCTATACAGGGTGCTTAAAAAATGGCGGATCAACGCCATACTTCACTATCCAGTAGCACCCTCTGAGTATTAGAAAAATGTTAAAAAAATTCTACCTCATGAATTCCAGAAAATATAGAGGTTTTAATTTACGCTAGATGTGGCAACTATGTGCTGATGCTGCTGACGAGCACTCGAATTATTATAGGATGTTGAAATTGTGTTATTATACCAAGTAGGCGTCCAAATTAACAAGACACTTTACTGATGTCATGATATACCTAGTGTGTCAGATTTAGAAGGAAAAATAAATAATTGCTACAATACATAAACGATGTTACATCTGCCAAATGCCAAATACATATAGGAATATCTCAATACATTTTCGTTTGTTGATTAAAGTACAACGAGGATAATGACGTTTGCAACGGGTACAATTTTTTTGTATTGACCTTTCCCCAAATTGCTACTGCAAATCCTTAACGGACGGCGGCGGGTTAGCCATCGGGATGCACCATGTGGGGGAGTAACTTTGCTCAATCTCAAGGTGCGGAAAAATTCTTATTACTCACACTCCCACGCATACACTTCGAAGCAGCAACTCGGGTGCAATAATTTTACAATGCTATTTAGATATTGAATTATATTTCAATGAAATAAACAAGCAACAAACATGAAAAAAAAACTTAATTCGAACGAAATAGTTCTAATCCCTATTTAACATTATCTCTAACACGATATTAATACAAAACAAAACAAAGTTTACACATTACATGGATAATCATGTACCTTAAATTGTATGTCACTGTATACATTCTTATTTTAAATTCATTCACTCTATAATTGGAAAAACATCTCCAGTAACTAACTGAGAATAAAAAGAACTAATTCAGAAATTGTAAAATGCAGCAATTAACTAAATTGTAAATTCTTTAGAGCAACTACAGGTGTTACATAAAAATGTCTTAATATTACACTATACCTAACCTTATGTCATTCGTCGGTACGTGTGTACGTTGGGCTGCCGTTGACAAGGCGGCGCTGCTATGTGCTGGCTTGCGGAGCAGCCATTGGCTGGTAGTAATAAGTCAGGTTGCCGTTGAACAGGTGGCGCTGCTATATGCTGGCTTGCGGAGCAACCAATGTTTGGGACCACACAGGATCGCTTACCCTTTGTCCTGGGTATTTTCGTTGTACTTGTGGCAATCTCGTGGTCTACACTCGTTGTCGTACTATTACTTTGCACTTTATAACTTCCAGTGACACTTTGCTCGGTGAGCTGCGAAACTATAATATATGTTGCACTTAGGTAACGTGGCTGAACACTTATTACGCAGTATTTCAGGTTTGGTTATTGCGTATTGCGCTAGGAAAATGTACTGGACTCAAAATGACCGCACAATCTCGCATATAAGCACCAAGTTTTTTAATCACCAACAACCAATCTAGCGTGCACACGGCCACCCCAGCACCCGCTTTTCTTCCTATAATAATAATGGTTGCCTTCTACCTTTATAATAATGGCTGCCTCCCTCTCTTTTCACCGTTGTTGCTGCCAACCTCTAGTAATTATTTTAGAAAAACAAAAAAATAACTACTCCAAACAATGCACCCCGACTGTCACCCAGTAGCAACGATTTAAATTTTAGAGAATAATCGGATAGAAAAAGAATAAACACATTGTCTTAAAATGTACCATTAAGGCTCCCCCAGACAGACGCGTTATACCGCTCGGTACGATACAATCGGTATGGGGATTACCTAGGGTTGCCAACTGTTGAGTACAAAAAAAGAGAACATTTTTTTCAATAAATTTATTTTCTTTATAAACTTATTCGTATCACGTTTTTTACGATAATTATATAAGATTGGTAACTTAAAAACAAATTCTAATTGCACATAAAAATTAAATGTAGTCATTTTTTATTCATCATCCTCACTTTCGTCTTTTTTGTATTTAAACACACTACTAATTTCGGATAGTATTTTATTATTTTCTTTTATTTCATTATAAAAATCGATACACGAAATGTTCTTATAATTATAAACTGTTAGGGGTTCGAAGGGTTTTCGAGATAAAAAATATCATTAACCAAACTATTTACTTTTGTATCTATTCTATTTAACAAAATTCAATTACAAACTTGATAAATGCAAATGCAAATGCAACTGCAACTGCCATTGCAAGTAATCTAAAATACCCAAAAAATACCTATATGTAACCCCACCCCATGTCACGTGAAATATCATGCACTTTTTGAACCAATGAAATGTATGCAAAGAAATGAACCAATGAAATAAAAGGGAAATTTCTACCGTGAGACGTTAAACGAAAAGTGTAAATCTCTGCAGAAGTTTCAGGTGACATTAAGTTTTCCCACAAGCAACCTGGGAACGAAGCTATAAGCACAATATGATGCAAGTGATATAATTGGTAGATAGTAACATGACTATCTTGATACAATGTAACATATTAAATATTATTTGAAAAAATTGAATTATATTAATTAAATTAAAAAAATAGTATTACTTTACAACAAAACTATCTTTAAAATTTCGCGTACAGTGGAAGTTTTAAGTTTATTTCTCTCTTTATTCCACTGTCCGCCGATCATGGAAAATATTCTCTCCACGTTCGCGTTTTGGCAAGGTAATGCAAAAACAAATGCACAGATTTTTAGTATTTCAGAATGAAACTCAAAAGTATTTTCAAATTTAGAGAGGAACTTTATCTTTTGTGCATTATTAAATTATTATTAATTAGCAAATTTTAAAAAAGAGGACATTTATATAAATAATAAAAAAAGAAAGAGAACAAAAATATTCTCTTAAAAAAGAGAACATGTTCTCTTTAAAAGAGACCTATTGGCAACCCTAGGATTACCCTTACAAGATTACCCAAAAAGAATCAAACTTTTCGGACATACAAATTAAACCCCCTTGTCATTGCTAAACAGGTATATCGCGCTCATCATTGGTGTGGGCGCTTCCATATGCCGCAATCTTATTAAGATATCGTCCCGAATCGTACCGTACCGCCTCTGTCTGGGGGAGCCTTTACACGTTCTGAATGACAGGTTGGAATTTTTATGTCAATTAACTTATTCAATCAAATTTCATAGGTTAAAATGTAATACCTAACTTATCAAAATAATCGCTTGGTTGCCAAATCGTTATTATAATTTTTTTTGCAAAACATGAAAAATAAAATTCCTTCATAAACGGATTTTTTCTCTAATTTACATAAAAATTATTATTGGGCATGATTTAAAATCCGTTGCTCTCAGAAAGTTGTCGAAACAATCAAATAATAAAAATGTTAAATTTTAATCTTAAGACCTTCATATCTCCAAGATTTAATTTAAGAATTTTTCTAATACTCAGAAGGTGTTACTGGATAGTGTAGTATGGCGTTGATCCGCCATTTTTTAAGCACCCTGTATAACCTCATAAATTTTTTAAAGTAAATTTTAAGAGAGATCTAAAAATGAAAAATATAGGGTGTTCCATTTAAAACTTCAAAGTTTGAGTCCGTTTCCGGTTGAACCGGAAGCCGTATTGCAACCTTAATATTTTCATCGAATCCGGAAAATACCATACCGCTTAGATACAAAATTTTATTGTTATATCTGCGATATTTGTCTGTTTCCATACTTTTGCGCAACCCTGTATACAGGTTGTCCCAAATGCGAATAAATGCATGAGGATCTCGCTTATCTTAAGAGCTATGAGGTCGATTAAATTAGGGCAAAGTTGCGAGATTAGATGCTCCACAAATAATATCTGCAAACAAAATTTTCATAGCTGTCTTCAGGGCCGGATTTCCCATAAGGCCAACCTAGGCCATGGCCTAGGGGCGTAGAAGTCAAGGGGCGTATAAACAGATGAAATAAAAACCAAACTTTAAGAAATTTTTCAGTAATATTTTGAAAAATTGATAAAATTCTGTTTTTTTTTTAAATTTACATCCATATATATTCATTAAATAGATTGAGCGGTACATTTACGTTGTCCATCTCTACAGCTTGCGCTGTCTTGCTCATTGTCAGTCACAGGCAAAAAGAATTTGCTATTTCTCTCTCACACTCAGCGTAAAGGCTTGAACACAATGAACGCGAACTCGACGCGCACGACTGGCCTGAAACAGCGCTGCATATAATAGCACGAACGTAACCTAACCTTAAACTTGTGACAGTTTTCTTGAGTGAGGAGAGAGGAGGTACATAACTACATATAAGTGAATTATAATTTTTATTTTGTCATAAACGGACAAGTATGTATCTTTTTTCTTGATTTAATCTCTTAATAATACATTTTGTTGTGCTATTTTATTTCGACTTGTTACTTTGGGTGTTTTATAATATAGCAGCTTAGAGCTTACATACTTTGTAATTAAAAATGATAGTTTAATAATAAATGGTCATAGGTATTCATAAATATCATTTATGTAAAAATATTATATACAGTGTGGCTGATTTTTCATTGTCCAGCTTTTATCTGCTGAAGTATTAATGTTACCAAAAAAAGTTAAATGAGAAACTTATTAAACAAAAGCTTGTCTACAAAATGGTGCTAAAAATTTTGTTCCATAGCCTACCTGTTTTTCGGAAAAATATCCAACTTTTGTTTTTTAAATAGAACACCCTGTATATTTTCACAGAATCACATTCTAAATCAATTTCTCTTCACAATGATATAAGTACCATTTTGCTTTTAAATTATGCTCAATATTTAAAAAAAAGAGAATTATTATAGTGGGCTGTGATATTGTTTTGTTTATTGCAAATGCCTGTAAAATTTGTTTACATTAGCAAATCAGACAGAAATAAGTGTAATTATAATTAAGAAAAATGGACTATACAAATAATGAAAAAGTTGATATGCTGTGCTATTTCCACAGCCGACTATAATAATTCTCTTTTTTTGAAATATTGAGCATAATTTAAAAGCAAAATGGTACTTATGATATATCTTTGTGAAGAAAAACTGATTTATAATGTGATTCTGTGAAAATATACAGTGTGTTCTATTTAAAAAACAAAAGTTGGATATTTTTCCGAAAAACAGGTAGGCTATGGAACAAAATTTTTAGCACAATTTTGTAGACCAGCCTTTGTTTAATAAGTTTCTCATTTAACTTTTTTTGGTAACATTAATACTTCAGCAGATATAAGCTGGACAATGAAAAACCAGCCACACTGTATAGGTCCGTCAATTATTTATATAATAATAATAAATTAATATTTAAGTATAATTTATTAGAGTTAAAAATTAGTATGTAATCATATAATATTAGATTTAGATATAAATCAACTTTTTGAGGGGGGGGGGGGGGGGCGCAGAATTGTGCTTTGGCCTAGGGCGTAGAAATGTGTAAATCCGGGCCTGGCTGTCTTAGTTCAAAAGTTATTTAAGAAAAATTGAAAAAATTGATTTTTGTTTTTTGGCCCTATTTCCTACAATTTTTAGGATATCAACAATCTGGAAGCACTTCTCCATAGCTACTTCTTACGCTTTATATTTTGAAATAACATGGAATTTCCAACAACGTTTCGTCTCTTCAGAACCATCATCAATTTTCGTAGCTGTCTTAGTTCAAAAGTTATTCAAGAAAAACTGAAAAAACTGTTTTTCGTTTTTTGGTCCTATTTCCTACAATTTTTAAGACATCGACAATCTGGAAGCACTTCTTCAGGGCAACTTCTTACGCTTTATATTTTGAGATAACATAGAATTTCCAACCACGTTTTGTCTCTTCAGAACCATCATCAACTTCATTTTTTTAAATACGGCGAAAAAATTGTAATCTCATAGTCGGATCGTATTTTGTCTTCTGATTACATTGATGTATGACACTTAATATCTAGAATGATATTTTACCACAAAATTTTGAGAAAAACTAATTTTTTCAATGTTTGAATCAAAGAATCTTATACAAACAAAATAAGCAATTCTTGTGTTGTTGTTTTGTTAAAACTGTCATGTTGACAATAATATGATTGTGATTAATGGTATTATTTGTAACCAGTTAGAAATTCTTTGATATTTGTTCTTTTGTTTAACTATGTTCTGGTAGTACATTTTTAATTAATTTATTTATTCGCTATCCCTTCGTGTATTGCGGAGTATTGTTAAAATAATTTTCGTCAATTATGGAAAAAAAAGGTGTTGCAAATATGATATTGTAATTGATTAATGAAGTATTGAATAAACTGTTAAAAATTAAGAAGCATGCCATGAAAATACAAAATTTTGTGTATATTATGACATTTCTCGAATTACTTAAAAGGTGTTGATTGCCATATTTAACCCATTAAGTACCAAATTATTTATTTGGATATTTTAATATTTTTTTTCTTAAATATTGGTTTAAAACTGTCATTAGATAGGGAAATTATTTTTTTTTAAATTTTTGGCATTCAAAGTTATGAGATATGATGTGTCCTATAAATAGGACGCTGGCATCTAAAGGTATCAATTATTGTACATACAATACTAAACAAGGGTTGTTTCAATAAAGAAGGTTTTAAAAAACAATGGTAAAAAATCTACCGTATGATTTTCTTAAAAGTGCATTTTAAATTAACAGAAATTGGATATAACGTATTTTTCGGACGATAAGACGCACCGGACTATAAGACGCACCTTAAATTTATGAGGCAGTGATATAAATATATTATTCACATTTTAGACCATAAGACAAACAACAATTTAAAGTCGATTTATCCAGGTACAAAAGGTGCGTCTTATGGTCCGGTGCGTTTTATCGTCCGAAAAATACGGTATTCATTTTTTATGGTATCGTACGAAACAGTTCTTACAACATTTTACACCCACAGTACGTAAATGGTTTCGAGTTGCAATTATTGCCTTGACAGCGGTTTTGTTTGTCTCAGAAACACGCTGTAATATGAAATGTCTAGTACTACTCTTAAATCTAATGTTAAATCCTGATGATCATTCTGAGCAATTGTCTTACCAAAGTGTAAGTCAAAGTTAAAACAAAACCCACTGACTTTAAACCCTTTGATTTTTTCAAAATGTGCCACAAAAAAGTGAAATCACTATTGGATATTAATTCAAAAATATTATCCCATTGGTTTTTAAATAAAATATATGTTGTAGGTTGTATGCATAATGTGAAATCTGACATTTTATACAATGCCTAGGCATTTTTAAAAAAGCCGGCAAAACGGGCATCTCGTTTTGACAGCTTTTTACAAAATACCTAGGCGTTTTATAAAATGTCGAATTTCACATTATGCCCACGACATATATATATATTTCTACGAGTAGGCGGCGCTTATTGGGCCGAATCGACTTTTTTGTCAGGTAAATCAGTCTTTAGCATTGTTGTTATTTGCAAGCTGAACTTGTATATTTTTGCATTTATTTCGTTTCTATGCATCAGTTAGTGTCTTGTGTTGTATAACAGCTTTATTTAATACTTATTAAATAATAAAATCAATAATTGGTGGTGTAAGGGTTAATATAAACAATGATAATATTCCTGGATCAATTTAAAATTCATGGCGGTAATGATACCGTTACGTACCAGCGTCCTATAAATAGGACACCAATAGTTGTTTTGTAGTTGTAAGCTTATAACAAAAAAATATTTAAAAATATTTGTGGGATAAGTTTATTTAAACCTTTTCAAAGCACACTTACATTATAAACCTCAAAAAATCAATTTTAAATAACAATAAATTAAAAGTATGTGTAATGCGATGATACAGGTACAGTGATGCTACTTTTAATATGCAATTTTTTCTAAAAATTTTGAGTAAAAAAGTACCAAATAAATATTTCGTACATTCTTGATGGTTAAAGATGTTACTCTCCAAGTTATAACCCTATCTGAGATATTTGAATAATTAAAAAAAAATATATTCCACGCTGTCCTATAAATAGGACGCTGGTACTTAACGGGTTAATAAAAAAAAGGACAAATTCAAAGAATTGTTAGCTGGTTGCAAATTATACAATTAATCACGAGCATGTCAATGTCAAAGTGGCAGTTTTAACAAAAGAACAAAAAAAAATTTTTTTTTGTACAAGATTATTTGATTCAAAAATTGGACAAAATGAGTTTTTCTCAAATTTTTGTGGTTAAATATGATTTTAGATATAGTGTCATATATCATTAAAATCAGAAAACAAAATGCTATCCGACTATAAGATTAAAACTTTTTCGCCGTATTTAAAAAAAATGAAGTTGATGATGGTTCTGAAGAGACGAAACGTTGTTGGAAATTCCTTGTTATCTTAAAATATAAAGCGTAAGAAGTTGTCATGGAGAAGTGATTCCAGATTGTCGATATCTTAAAAAATGTAGGAACTTGGGCAAAAAAACGAAAATCAATTTTTTCAGTTTTTCTTGAAGAACTTTTGAACTAAGACAGCTATGAAAATTGATGATGGTTCTGAAGAGACGAAATTTTGTTGGAAATTCCATGTTATCTCAAAATATAAAGCGTAAGAAGTTGCCATGGAGAAGTGCTTCCAGATTGTTGATATCTTAAAAATTGTCGGAAATAGGGCCAAAAAACAAAAAACAATTTTTTCAATTTTTCTTGAATAACTTTTGAACTAAGACAGCTATGAAAATTTTCTTTGCAGATATTTGATGAGCATCTAATTTCGCAACTTTGCCCTAAGTTAACCGATCTCGTAGCTCTTAAGTTAAGCGAGGTCCCCATGCATTTACTCGAATTTGGGACACCCTGTATTCAGATATATGATTTAAACATCTTTACAATTTTTTTTTGCAAAACGACCCAGTCTTGCAATCAAACAAATTTAATAATTGTCTGTATGCGTAGATTTAAAATCGTTTTCGAAAACAAAGCGAAGTAAGCATTAAAGTAGCAGGCTGATTGTAAACCACATTATTAACATCGACATAAAATACTTAGGAAACGCTGTCAAGACACATAATACAAGCGAACACCTGAAAATCGTCTAAGTGGAAATGTTGTTTGCGTTCTGTATTGGTTTGTATAATAGTATTTATTACTTGGTAAAATGCTTCTTCGTTTTGTAATACCGCCTAACCTAACAAACCGTGTTTACCGTCAATTTCAACGCCGGAGACAAAATCGATATACCGAGCACGAGGTAAACCAATGAACACAATCCCGTTTGCACAAAAACAAATAAGCGTCGCTTTAATCACCTGAAGCAAAAAGATGTTCCAAGTACATCCAACGCAAGAAAATAATGATACAGATAACTTTTACAACGTTGACTTATGAATTAATTATTATTAGTAGCGTTGTACTGAAGAGCAAATTGTCTTATTAATGATTTGCGAATAGGTATTGCAATCCCGATCAAATTTTACGATCCCGGGATTTCGGGATTGAAGTTGTTTTAATCCCAGGATCCCGGGATTATATATTATGTGAAGTATTTGCTTAAAAACTGAAGCTAATGCAGTGTATATAATTTTTTTTAGAATTGCAAATAATTTACATAATTATTGAATAATTTAGTAATTATCATTTATTTTTATTAACTTTTTATTTAATTTGTTTCCTCTATAATTTCTGTTAATATTAATTGAAAAATATATAAATATACAGGGTGTTTGAAATTCGAGTTTAAGCATGGGGATCTCGCTTATTATAATAGCTAGAGTATAGGTTTAAATTTGGCAAAGTTGCTAAATTCGATGCTCAATAATAATCCAAAGAGAAGTTGGAAATATCTCAAACGGTATCCGAGAAAATGAGAAAAAACTGGAAAATACAATTTTTGAAAATCGTCTATAACTCCGTTGGAGTATGAAATATTTCAAATGTGTTAAAACATTTCCCAAGCAACTTTTTAAGCCGAATCGGATGGTAGCCACAAATTTTTCCTAGATCGATTCGTTTTTGTTTTATGACAACCAACTTTGTTTTTTCTTATGGGCGCAAGTTTTGCTATTTACATAATCAAATAGCATTTATTTTTCTAAATCCATTGATGTATCACACATGTTATTTTACTTTTTCTTTCATTGTCAAATTTAAAAAAATTCGTCTTAAACAATAACCATTATAAATCAGGTTGGCCGGTCATTGTAGTTTATGTTGTTTCCATGACAACCGATCAACAAACTAAAAGTTTTGAAGGCCTGTTAGTAGTAAAAATGAACTTTAATAACGAAGAAAAACGCGATATGCTGCCCATAAGAAAAAACAAAGTCGGTTGTCTAAAACAAAAACGAATCTGCCTAGGAAAAATTTGTGACCACCATCCGATTCGGCTTAAAAAGTTGCTTGGGCAACTTTTTTACACATTTAAAATATTTCAAACTCCAAAGGAGCTATAAACGATTTTCAAAAATCGACTTTCCAGTTTTTCCTAATTTTCTCGGATACCGTTTAAGATATTTCCAATTTCTCTTTGGATTATCAATAAGCACCAAATTTACTTTGGCAAATTGAAACCTATACTCTAGCTATTATAATAAGCGAGATCCCCATGCTTAAACTCGAATTTCAAACACCCTGTATATACCTACCCTATTATGTTTTATTATTATAGAAATAATTAAACTATTAGATATAACATTTGAATAAATGAAATATATTTGAATAAATTTATTAGTCTATACATTAGAATACATAATTACATAAACATAAATTTGCTGAAACTGTTAAAAACTCAAAAAAAGCACAACTTTAATTCACTAAAAATTTAAAAAATATACTGTTGTATAAGAAACAAAAATTAAAGAAATTTTAAAATTTTGTTATCATACATAAGATGGCGAGCGGCGACATAAACAAGCTTAAACTTGCAAAATTGCATCGTTTAACATATTCGCGTTCAGTAGATACCAACCATGAGCAATTTTTTTTACAAAATAATGTACTTGTAGTTAAAATTTTTAAATCCCGAAAATCCCGGGATTCTACATTTAAAATCCCGGGATTTTCGAGACTAAAAAGCGACCGGGATCCCGGGAACCCGGGATTCCGAATCCCGGGATTCCGAATCCCGGGATTGCAATCCCTATTTGCGAATAATCGATCGATTAATGAATGAGTTTCCGTTTAGCGTTTTTTTTTTTTGTTTAAAATTTGCAATGCACCTAATTCAATAGATTAATAAACATTTTAACTTTAACCTAATCTGCAACGTTTATGTTTGAGTCTGGATGTCGCCAATGGTCAATCCTAGTCACGATTACAATCTAATCTCTACACCACTGTGAGAACATAGCACTGTACTCTGCTTTTGTACACTTTCAGTCTACACAAGTTCAAAGGGTTTAATCCTTTTGAGCCTACGCCCTAGTTGCTGATTATCGAAGTTGGAGCATTTCAACGTTGGAATGTCTGTGGAGCCTCTCCTCATGGCTTTTGGCAGCTTTTTAAATTTCTTCCTGAACAGGTTCAACCTGGAGTTCCCGATGTAAATCGCTGTTCCGAACATACCAAGGAGCATTTACTATGCCCCTTAATACACGGTTTTGGAATGTTTGAAGACAGCTGTAGTTGCTTTTTTTGGTACAGCCCCATAATTGTAGGCCTATGTCCAAACAGGCTTAAGCACCTGTTTGTATAGGAGCAGTTTCTTTTGGATAGAAAGCTGGGAATTTCTTCCTATCAGCCAATACATAATGACCCAACTCAACTCTTATATTGTTTAAAATGAATACATTGTTTTACTGCTTCATTTGTGTCTATATACTTGGATATAATTTTAAAAGCAAAGAGACGGACGAAAAATCGAAATACACAATTCTTAGTGGTTTTGCATTTAAACATTTTATAAGAAAACCAAAAGTTTGTTCCAAAATAAAGAAATGCAAGCTCAGAGAGTTCCTGCTTGGAAAAATTATTTATAAAGTAATAACACTTAATTTTGTCACAATGATTCATTGGTTATCATCTATCAAACTTGCCTGTCGTATTTTCGAAAACTCGTGGGAGAAATTAATTAAGACCGACATCTAATCTATAGACTCAGATATCACCAAGCAGTTCGTAAACTTTTTTTCTTAGATTGCACATCTGGATAACTTAAAAAAGTTGTAAATTTATTAGAACTAGTCAGTCGCGGACTAAGGCCCTATGCACACGGAGCAACTCAAAACAAACGCAACTGGTTTGTGATTGAAATTACTAACCGGTTACAAACTCATTAGTGATGTAACTCCACACACGGGGCAACTCAGAAGTGATCGAAATCGGTAGTTTCTGTGTGGTCATGGATGGTGGAACATCACAAACTTTGTGGGCTAAAAATTCGTTAGATGGCGATAAGTTTAAGAACCTATGCTTGCACTGGGTGGAATCTTATTTTGAACAAAACTGACTTAAAAATTCGGTTAAAACATTCTTAAGCCTGTGTGACACGGTATAGTTTTCTATATAGAAATCTGTACCAAATACTATACAGAAAATCTTATATCGTGTCATACAGGTTTTTCGTACAAAATTCTGTATAGTTTCTTGCACAGAAAATACTATACGACTTTTCCTATTTCCATATAAGTTTTGATATAGAAAGTGCGTGCTACAGATGCGCATTCAGTTCGTGAATATTAGCGGCTGATTTTGAACATCTGCAGCTAAAGGAAATAAAAGCAATAGAAATTTCTGTTAACAGTTAATTCTTGGTAATCCGAAGTAGGATGATGTTATTGTTTAAAATGGCAATTACAAGAGATAAATACCTTGTTTTAGAGGGAGTGCATATAGGTAGAAGTACAGATTACAAAGAAATAATTGATAGGGGTGGTAATGGCATATGGCTCGAATGAGAATGCGGCAGAAGAGGATAACAGTAGTGGTATACTACGGTTACTGCGACAGTTCGATTGCATGTCTATCCGGAGCTTACTATGATCGATGTTTGAAGGTCGCGAAGAAGTCTTTCAAGGTCGTCGACAATGACCAGAGGGTGGTTGCTGAAGGAGTCTTTGAAATGTTTGAGGGCGTGGTTTTAGGGGTTGCCGAAGAAGTCTTTCAAGGTTGTCGACAATGACCAGAGGGTGGTTGCTGAAGGAGTCTTTGAAATGTTTCAGCAACCACCCTCTGGTCATTGTCGACGACCTTGAAAGACTTCTTCGGCAACCCCAAAAAACACACCCTCAAACATTTCAAAGACTCCGTTAGCAACCACCCTCTGGTCATAGTCGACGACCTTGAAAGACTTCTTCGCGACCTTTAAACATCGATCATAGTAAGCTCCGGATGAATATGCCATCGAACTGTCGCAGGAACCGTAGTATACCACTACTGTTATCCTCTTCTGCCGCATTCTCATTCGAGCCATAATGCTACCACCCCTATTAATTCTTTCTTTGTAATCTGTACTTCTACCATCAATACTCAAAACCCAAAACTAAAAACCCGAAACTCGCATTCTGTTTGGGTCTTATCTGTGTTTATACTGTTTAGGCGCATGTGCATGGTTAGTAAATTGTATATAAAATATGTCTCCTTGTCACACACAGTTTCAAACGTTTGGAATTCTATATTGAAATCTGTACAAGAAAAACAATACAAGATATTCTCCCCGCTGATGCAATCGGCCGAACAAGCAACTGGTTGGTGATTCAAGTCCAAAACGAGTTGACAGGTTGAGTTGCCTACAACTGATTGCCAACGCGTTGCCGACTGGTTTGTAACGAGTTGCCCCGTCTGCAGTGTCCTATTCAATTACACAGGTTGCAACTCATTGCGGACCGGTTGGTGATTTGCGTCGGTAATCAGTTTGTTTTGAGTTGCTCCGTGTGCAGAGGGCCTAAGTCTTTATAGGGTCCGAAGAGCAATTGTTTTAGAAGGCCTTGATACAGTGATGCGCAAAAGTATGAAAACAGACAATTATCTAGTCTAGAATACCATTGCAGAAATTACAATGAAATTTGGTATTAAAGCATTATTGTATTCTTCGGATTCGATACTGAGGTTGAAATACGACTTCCGGTTCAACCGAAAACGGACACAAACTTTGAAGTTTTAAAAAGAACACCGTATATATTTAAAATTTTTGGTTTCTCTTCAAATTTACTTTAAAAAACGTAGAAGGTTATATGGGTCTAAGGTCAACCGTTTTCGTAAAATTTACATTTTTTATGAAAATTTTCACTGATACTGCAATTTCAATTTTTTTAAATATCTAAGGTCTTTGATAAGGCAATAGAATTTCGTTCAAAAAGTTAAATTGATAATAGTTTATTTAACACTTTCCACTAGCTACATTTTAAAAATAATGTACAGGGTGTTTTTTTACCCATGATCATCAATAACTGAATTGTCTTGAATGCAACACCCTATGTGTATAACCTTATACAATATTTTTTGTGCGATCGTACTAGAAACAACTGTTTGACGGACGCGTTAGCAGTAGGGATTCTGTGTCGAGACAACCCGGGAATAAATTCCCGGGAATTCCCGGACTTTTTGTGTCTCGATTCCCGGGAATTGCAAAAAAAAATCCCGGTACTCGAGACTTTTCGATTCAAATTTTATATAGTACTAGCGTAGTTACCCGGCTTCGCTCGGTGAATTTTTTTATCAATCACAGACTACTCGCGCTTCGCGCTCGCGCCCGGTGGACGTTTTTATTTAACTCGAAAGTGGGATTGTTTGGTACGCACTTGTCAGGAAGAGCGAGACGATTCCGAATCGGTACGACACATGTGCGAAAAGGTCGAATCGGAGAAGGTTCGAGCGTTTAAATGTTACGTCAAATTGTCAAATTCTGACGAAATTTTTGCTCCAGACGACCCGATTTAAGTGTTGCGTGTAAGATTTTGGCACGTTTTCCTCAGTATCTTTTCCGGACGATTTTTTTGGGAATTCTTATATAGCCTATCTTTTTCCCATGGTCCTATAGATTGCCTGTGCCAAATTTGGTCAGGATCGGATAAATGGTATAGGAATGCATAAAGGACAAACAAACAAACATACATTAACTTTTATATACGAGGGGAGTCCGATATTAAAGGTACAGGTGGCTGTGAAACAATCACCGCAAGCGAAACATTGCCGTCATATGCATGTCTAGACAGGTTGAGGTGTGGTAGCAGAGTCTGGAGCCGTTGTTGTGTGTTAAGACTCGATTTAGTAGCTTACTTGAAGCAAACAAACATGGTGTGGCGTGTGTAATCACAGATTATTCCAAGTGTGAAGTTTGTGCGGTTATCCGATTTTTGCAGGCCGAAGGAGTTAACCAGAGCGAAATTCATCGCAGATTAGAGGACGTTTATGGCCCGAAGGTCTTAAACCGAAAAAGTCAGCGTTTGGTGCAAAAAATTTAAAGATGGAGTAACGGACCTCATCGATGATCTGGATCATCAATGAGATCCGTTCGTCCATCTTTAAAGTTTTTGCACCAAATAAGGCTTACTTTTTCGGCTTAAGACCTTCGGGCCATAAACGTCCTCTAATCTGCGATGAATTTCGCTCTGGTCAACTCCTTCGGCCTGCAAAAATTGGATAACCGCACGCACTTCACACTTGGAATACTTTGGGATTACACCCGCCATGTTTGTTTGCTTCCCGTAAGCTACTAAATTGAGTCTTACACACAACAACGCTCCAGACTCTACTACCACACTTCAACCTGTCTAGACATGCATATGACGGCAATGTTTCGCTTGCGGTGTTTGTTTCACAGCCACCTGTACCTTTAATATCGGACTCCCCTCGTATATAGATTGCAAAATTTATTGTTTTAAAATAAAACCTGTACAGTCGAAAACAACCCATGCCCAGCTTGTATACGAGCAGGTAACAAGTGAACAGTTAAAGGGTCGGCAAAGTGATTACGTTAATTATCTCGTTACAAATATGTTGCACATGTTAATCGTAGAAGAATTCACAAGATATTTTCTAGAGCAGGGTTGAATTTGGTCGTTTGAAAGATCAATCTGTCTTTTGATTTCACCCAAATACGTTCGTTTTCTTGCGCTTTACGGTTTCCGTCGTGTACCTACTTGTGAACTGCAGATCTCGGAATATTTCAAACCAAATTATTGAACCAGCAAAGAAGTTCAACCGTGAAAAATAAAAAACACAACTATCAAAAGGAGTGTCAGATTTTAGAATCAGCTGGGAACCCGACTCCGAATCTAAATCTTTTGTATGAATCATTGCTCACAATTAAGCCAACATCAACGGAAAGTGAGCGAACATTTTCTATTGGAGATTATTTATCACAAAAATTAAAAATCTGCTATCTGACTCCTTCTTAAATGCTTTGGTATTTTTAAAATCCTATTTTGCCATGAAAAAGTAAATTGTATTAATTTTTTTATCATAAACTCGATGTAATAATTATTACATTGATGTATTTGATATATACTCATTACATAAATAGCATAGAAAATATTTTCTATTTGTTTAAATCCATTTATACCTACTGACATAAAGGTGTTTTTCCATTAGTAACATAATTTGATTTTTTACATATTTTTTACGTTTCAAACGGAAAAAAATCAAAGTCTCGAGTCCCGGGAATTCCCGGGACTTTTAAAAATTTGTGTCTCGAGTCCCGGGAACTAAAAAAATCCGAGACTTCAGAATCCCTAGTTAGCAGCTATAAAGTACTGAATTACCGACGTTATCCTTAGCAACGGCCTAAAAAGTAACTTTTCAGGCCGTTACCCTTAGCAACGGCCTGAAAAGTATTTTTTTCGGCCGCTACAGCGTACATTTGCATTAAAGCTAACAGCATACGCCGTCATCTGTCAGTGACAGAATTTCACGTAGTTTCTAACCTATATTTTTGAAAATTACTAAATATTTAAATTGTTATAATTCGATCGCACAAAAAATGTAATATGCATCTCGGCCAAAACGTACTTTTTGGCCTTGATACATAAATAACTATTATAGTCTTTCAAGAACGTTCACCATGTTTTATGCCTAAATCTCATATTTTTCGAGATTAAAAAACCATTTTGATGAAATAAATTAAGTAAGCCATAAATTAATAACGTCAGGTTTCACCCATTAATTGATAAGGAACAAACGAACGCCTAAACAAAGCAAAAACTCAAGGTATAAATGAATTACTTTATTTACAACACACAACTGATACGAATTAAAATAATAGTTATCAAAAAATGAACGTTGTTTTCCTTCTAATACCTACATCAAATATGTTACAACTCGTGCTCCTAAATTTTTTCTATAATGTTCCCTTACTTGCCAGTGCAAATTTCAAATTTATATAAATAACCTGATTTATTTGCTAAAGACCAAATTTTGTATCCTCTTTTGATAATCTTTTTGGCATATATATGAACTCCTACCCTTGAATCTTATCACTGATTCATTAAATTCCGCAAAAAAATAATCCAAAGTCATATCTTTTAATTCAAATGGCAAGTCTTCTAACTTGAATATTGCCATTTTATTAAGGATCATTTGTTGAAATTTTCACAGTGGTACAAATACCTTCTTCTTTTTCTTCTTTTACGATGGCCTTTTGCCTCACGGCGTCGGCTTTTGGGGATTCTCCACCCAACTTTTCCAGACCTATTTGTCTGCCGTCATCGCTCTCAACTCCCTAGCTGTTTTCCCTCCTTCGCGGGCTATTTGTTCTATTCTGTTTTCCATGTTAGTTGTTGGCCTTCCTAACCGCCTCTTCCCATACCTCCTACTTTCTGTTATTTTTTTAGTCAGAGATGCTGGCGGCATCTTCTGCACGTGTCCGTACCATTTTAGTTGTTTTTCCTTGATACTTTGGGTTATTGCTTTTTGTTGAAGGTTATTCTGGATGTCTTTATTTTTGCACTTGTCTCTTTTAGTTTTTCTCTCTATTTTTCTTAAGAATCTCATTTTCGCTGCCGTTATTCTTTTCTCATGTTAAGATGTTAGGGGCCATGTTTCGCTACCATACAACATAGTTGGAACTACAACCATGTTGTATATTCTGGTTTTTGTTTGTGCACTAATTTCGTTTTTCCCAAGGATAGTTTTGTTTAGTTGGTAGTAAATTCTCGTGTTTTTTCTGGTTCTGTTTAGGATTTCTGCGTCAATTTTCCCATCTTCGCTAATTTTCGTTCCTAAGTACTCTATTGTCGAGACTTGCTCCAGTACGTCGTCTCCGCATTTGATGTTTTGCTGGTCATCATCGTTTATTTTCATTATTTTTGTTTTCCCTGTGTTTATTTCCATTCCCATTTGTTGTATCATTTCGTTCCACTGGTTCAAGGATTTTTGTATGTCTTCTCTATTTTCCCCCACTATTATTATATCGTCTGGATATAATAGGCACTTTATCTGGATGGGCCTAAGATCTTTGAATCCGACTTTTACTTTCGGTGTATTTTTTTTACAGATCTTCAGTATTTTGTCTATATACAGGGTGCGCCATTAGTGCGATAAAGTCCATTATTGCCCTTAATGTCAACTTAATAAAAAAAAGTTTTTAATGAAACTTATAGTATTTCTACACGTGCATGTTTTAAAATTAGTTTCAAGTATACAGGGGGTTTCATAAAAGTGGGGCGTCACTAAAGGTATTTTTTTTAAATTGAACATTCAGTATATTTTTGCATAATCGAATTCAGCAAGAAAATCTCCGTATTTTGTTTTTTTCATTTTTTTTGCGACGTTGCCAATTTATCTTAAAAAATCTTTGAATTTCTAGAAAAACAGGGTACAATACTTGTCAAGAGCACAACGTCATGAATAATAATTGGCAAATGATATTTTGCACATACAAAGTCAAAAGGTGTAGTCACAGTCTAAATACATCAAAATTAATTTATATTATACAGGGTGTTTCTTATAGATGTGCTAACTTCCCAATTTTCAAACATCAATAACTTTATTTTTTCAAATGAAACACCCTGTATATTATTACGTCATTTTGGTGCATGTTTGTTTTTCTTCAACTTTTCTTAATACTTACCTATACCTAAAATGAATATTTTCTGTGATATTTACATTTTACTTATTCTTATAAGCGTTGTGTAAGAATTTCCTAGTTTTCTCGGAGTAGGCCCCGACTTTGACAATAGAAACAATAATTTCTGTAGTAGCAAATGTCAGAGTTAATTGCTGTCAATTGTTAAAACATAAATAAATTAGTATAACATACTCAATATGAATTTTCCAAAAGAGAGAAAACTAGGAAATGCCTACACAACGCTTATAAGAATAAGTAAAATGTAAATATCTCAGAAAATATTCATTTTAGGTACAGGTAAGTATTCAGAAAAGTTGAAGAAAAACAAAAATGCAACAAAATGACGTAATAATATACAGGGTGTTCCATTTGAAAAAATAAAGTTATTGATGTTTGAAAATTGGGAAGTTGGCACATCTATAAGAAACACCCTGTATAATATAAATTAATTTTGATGTATTTAGACTGTGACTACACCTTTTGACTTTGTATGTACAAAATATCATATGCCAATTATTATTCATAAGGTTGTGCTCTTGACAAGTATTGTACCCTGTTTTTCTGGAAATTCAAAGATTTTTTAAGATAAATTGGCAACGTCGCAAAAAAATGAAAAAAACAAAATACTGTCATATGGAGATTTTCTTTAAAACATGCACGTGTAGAAATACTATAAGTTTCATTAAAAACTTTTTTTTATTAAGTTGACATTAAGGGCAATAATGGACTTTATCGCACTAATGGCGCACCCTGCATATATTGAATAATAGGGGGCTTAGGCTATCACCCTGTTTAATTCCTCTTTGTAGTGCAAATTTCCTGGAACTTTTGCCTGTTATTCGTACTTCCGCTATAACTTTTCTGTACACACTTTTTATTGCCTTGGTGAGTTTTTCCGTGACCTTCAGTTCTTCTAAGCAGTTCCACAATTTTTCTCATGGTACTGTATCGAATGCTGCTTTCAGGTCCACGAATGCTAAATATAGTTTTTTCCTTTGTTCGTTTGCTCTTTCAATTAGTTTTCTAACTACACTTACATGATCTTGTGTTTGTTTTCCTTTCATGAAGGCTGCCTGTTCTACTTCCATTTTCTTTTTCACTTCATTTCTTAGTTTTCTGTCTAATATTTTTGTGTACATTTTATATAATGTTGATGCTAGGCAAATAGCTCTATAGTTTTCACATTTACTTTTGTTGCCTTTTTTGTATAGCGGTATAATTACATTTTTCTCCCAGTGTTAGGGTATCTTATTTTCGGTCCATGCTTTACGGAACAACCTTGTTAGCCATTTTTCCATTGCTTCTCCTCCCCATAATATAAATTCTGGCACTATTTCATTACTCCCTGCTGCCTTGGCTGTTTTTAGTAGTCTCTTTATCTGGGCTACTTCTTCTTGTAATACATTTTCCGCTCGGTCTTCCTCATTTTCGTTGTCTGTGTTTGCTATTTCTAGTGCGTTTACGTGTTGGTACAAATACTGTTCCACCAAATTATTGTCAAATAAACAAAAGAAAAACTTATTTTAAATTTGACAAAAATATCAAGTGCAAGCCATATAAGCAGATAGTTCTAGCAAAAACATAATTATTTAACATTAGAATTAAAATTACACTAATACAACAAATAATTTTTGTACACGTTGCTGTAGTACAAAATACAACTACCTGAAACAGCAATCGATGCAAACAATTAGTGCTATCGGATTTTGACCTGCAGCGTAAAGTTATGCTATGTCAGTACATATTGGAACAGGTGGTACATTTTTTAAGGGATCGTAGAAATATTAAATTAGGTAGTACAATTTGAGTACCACCATGCAACATAAGTAACCAAAATAGTGAAAGGGGTGACCGGGGATAAAAGTAACACGGGTAGGTGTGCCTAAAGTTTCTTTAATTTTTATTATATGTCGCCTTAAGCTCTTTAGGTTCATTTACATCCACCTCCCTACCAACATTGCTAGTTTTCATCTGTTATAGAGGTTAAGTTTTGCCAACCAGAGTCACTATTTTCCGTCTAAAAGTTTGCGTTGTATCACCGGTCGAGTGAATTTTAGGCTATCTCTAAAAGAGGAACAAAAAAGTACCTAGATTATTATTTTGTTCTAAATTTAGTTGGCTATTGGTGAATGCAATACAATTTGACGTTGGAATCGTGGTTAATTGTGGATTCCCTCCAATTTGTTTTGTGTACACTTGGGGTCAAAAGTAACAAAGTGTTACAACCAACCCCAATCAATGTTTTCACTTGCAAATGTTTGCTCTTAGCACATAATTGGTGGTTTTCTTCGTAAATGAGAACATACAAAAGTTGTCGGGTTAATTTTCCAATTTGTTCTATTTTTTTTTTCACATATTTGAATATTTTTTGGCTAATGTATATTTTGGAATTAGATATTAATTTTGTTGATGAATACTAATATATTTACACACTACTTATGAGCAGTGTAAATTATTTTGCTCTTACAACTTACCCCGATCATTGTTACTTTTAGTCCCAACGTCGAGTTTGGAAGTAACAGCTGTCTTACTACAGAAAAAAAAAACAATTTCTCACATATGCTTTACGAAACATATGAAATAAATATCTTAGAAGGAGGACAAATGTTCAATCTATCATTAAATCAATTTGTATGTAAAAAACTTGTTAACGTTTTCTACATTCAATATTAAAATCCATCTTACACATTCCATCTAGTACATTACACATTTTAATATAATTTATTCTGATTTCTGCAACAATTTAAACGAGACGATTGTAATAACAAAACTACTTATGCAGGATTAAGGATATTACAAGTAAAACTCATTTGTCTTTCATACAATGTCTCGAAAGTTAAATTGTTTTGATAATGCAAGAATAAACCGCAATGCTCGAAGTCATTTCGGTATGCAATAACGAATTCTAAAGGCGCAATTGTCAGAGTTGGAGAAGCAATTTCATGATTACCTTCGTTAACTTTGAAAGTAGTTTCATAGTAAATTTCGTTCCCACTATTCCACTCATTGCTATGATATCAGTTCAGTCGTTTTAATGGCTGGAATGGGCTCCACATTCGCTACCTTATACAATATACAGGATGTTTCATTTTTCCATGGGACACTATTGCTATCTCCGTAAATAATGAAAATACAAGGTTGGTTAAACGGGACAAAAGTTAGCTATTTAGGGGTGTATTTTAAACCAGATCTTGTTTTGTTTAAAAATTTCGTGTCTTGCGTGATGTAACGAAAAAACCGAAATCGATCGAAATTTTTAAACTGAAATATCTCGGCTATTGTTGCGAATACAGAAAAACGTCAAAGGAACAATGTTTTGTAAATTTTGGTTTCTACAAGATAACGATAGTCTTTTTTTTTTTATAAATTACCGTATTTGACAAAACAAGTTTTTTGTTAAATAGCAGTCGTAGTAGGTGATGAATTAGATTTAATGATTATTTTTTTCTCTTTACAATGATTAATATTTTGTATGTTTATATTAAAAAAAAATAAGGGAAATAACCTAAAAAAATGCAAAATCTTAAGATAAAAATACAACTTTTTTATAAAAAAATGTCAAAAATGTGTAGGCAAAAAAAATATTATAAGTTTCTTGTTTTTCCTACTTGAAAATATTACTACTTTGCCCTAATAATTAACAATAAAATCACGATATCTCGGAAAATATAAATTTTAGGTATAAAACAGTATGAATGTTTTCGAAAGAAAATTAAATTTTCTATAAGATGGTGTAAAAAAATATAGGGTGTTGTGCTTAAAAAAAAAATGAATTATCAATGTTTAAAGTTTCACAAGTGTGACCAAGCGTGAAAAACGCCCTGTATAATATTTTAAAAATGTAGGTAGTGCAAAGTGTTAAATAATCTATTATCAATTTCATCTACAAATGAATTTTTTCAGACTTCTCAAAGTTTTCAAATGTTGAAAATTTTTGAAATACTGTATTTTCATGAAAATGCTATTTTCACGAGAACGGTTGACTTTAGACTCATATAACCTTATACATTTTTTGAAGTAAATTTAAAGAGGAATCTTAAAATGTAAAAATATACAGAGTGTTTCATAAAAAAAAGTATAACTTTGATATGCCACTCTTTTTTGAAGCACCCTGTATATTTGAAAGTATTTTTAAAATGTAGCACTTTTTGACCCACATATTCTAACAGCGACAAAAGTTTGAAAATATATACCGTTTGGCCATAAAACTCCGTGGCGTTTGTCGTGACACACCCTGTATAGGGTAAGTCCGGGATAGATGCCCCACCTTTTTAGATGCTAATATTTTCTGGACAAAGGAGTAAAAACTATGGTTGTAACTACGTTGTATGACAACTCTATGTATATTATTTTATTAAAACTTGAAAATATACAGTTATAAATTTATATGATTCGAATAATTAAAAACTTAAAATATGAGCATTTTCCATCTTCACCAAACTGTCGGGCAAAGATGCCCCACTAGTATAGGTTAGATGCCCCTACGAAAATATTATGTAATTACAAGTTAATAAACAGAAACTAAATGTGTAGTAAACATATTAAGGGGGAACTAAAGGCACGCAATAAAACAGCTTTCGTAGTTCAAGTTTTTCTCTCACACTAATTATCAAAAGTACTTAAAAATTTGTAAGTAAACAGATTATTGGTTCGAGAATGGCGGTACAGGCTCGATTTTAAAAAAAGTTAATATTGTTAAGCATAAAAAAATATTAAAAACTGGCTAAAAATTGACGTCTGTTTACACCATCAATATTTGTAAACTATTGGCTAAAATTAAAATATCGTCCTGTACCGCCGTTAAGGAACATGTTTTTAATAATTGTTGTTAATTTGAAATAAATTTATTCACAATCTTTTTCTAAAAACTTGAACTAAGAAACCCATTTTTTAAGGAAATTTCACTTGTACTTTCCGAAGCGAAGGCGCTGCAACACCCCACCATTTTATCGCCGTATGTCTGTTCTACAACATATATCTACAACACAAAAAATGACAGGAAAATCTAAACGTCAATTTATTCTTATAGAATCTATACCATCTCTTAAAATCGAAGGGAAAATGTCGGCTCCCAATAACATGTCTATTTTACGTGGCGTTCCAAATTGTGGGTCTGCCAACTTAAGGTTTGTGGTATGTGTCCAATTTTCCGAATTAGTTGTGTACGGCATTTCCGTACATACATGCGGCAAAATCATGAAGTCGACATTAAATTTAGGTTCCTCTTTGTCTTTAGGTTTAAGAATACATGTGGTAAAAACTGGTAGATTCGCACGAAAAGGTACGATTCAAGCCATGGATGGGAATATTTACTGAGGCTCGGGACAGCCCTAATTTCTTAACGCAACTATCAGTACATAATAAAATTTGTCTGACTGGCACTATCTAATAATACACGAAGCGTTTGATAATTTCCCCAACAGTCTAACACATCAACTAAGGCTGTCGATAACAAAACAGTGTTTCGAGATGAAGAGGTGTCGTTAAGCTATTGACTTGATTCAAAAGTAAGTTTGGAGTTCATCCAAAGGTGAATGAGTAATTTCCGATTCTTTACTCGTAGATACGTGCTCGGATGAAGACCATTTGATTTTGTTTTCAAAGTGAAATAAGGTATGATGCCTGCTATAGCAAATACGACAATTTAAAGTTGAGTTACAATCCTTCATTTTATGAAACGAGCTCAAACAATAAATACAAAGGTTTTTGCCTTTAATGAATAGAAATTTATCATTTGTGGTTTTTTCAAGAAAATTCGAACATCTATGAAGTGCGTGTGGCGACCGACAACAAAGACAACTACTATTATTTGCGTTTGCTACAAAAGAAGCAGTTGAATTTAAAATTCGATTAGACCAACTGGTTCGATTAGGCGATAATACGACATGATTTGTTCGACTTTTCTCCGTTTTTTTGCCATTAAAAATAACGGTTTCGGTTTCTGTTAAAAATCACTTTTACGGACAAAAAACAACGGTTACCGGTTTTTTTAATAAGAAAAAAATAGTTTATGGCATCTATCTGTCTTCCAGGGCATGTATTCTGTGTTTTGTGTTATTTAGTGTTATCGAATTTTTTTAAATAACTGATAAACCGCCCTAGTACTAATATAATAAAAATATGTAAATATATCTTTTTCTATATATTTCTTCTTTTTATAATAGGAAATATGAAATAATTAAAACTATTTATACATTGAATTTATTTTGATTATTACAGTAAAAAAACTTTAACTTTGTAATATTTAATTTTTCTAAAAGTAATACTTACTATAAAATTTACGCCTTTAGCTGCTAAGATCTAATAGGCTGCTAGGAAAACGCTTTCAGGGTTAAAAATAAACAATGATAGACTGCTAAGATAAAGAGTGATGAACGAATATATGGCGGGGAAATATGGAGGGGGAAATTAGTTTTGCTATGTTGTTTTCTGCTAGTGTACTAGAAAGAGATGTAAATATGACATTACGTGTATTATTACTTCTGCACTTCGACTAAAATTTAGTTCCCCCTTAACAATTAAATACTTATTTTTTTTTAATGTCATTATTTTTCCACACAAATTACAAAGATTTTCATATTTAGAACAGCCTTCACGGGACCATTTGTTGCAATGCATGCACTGAACCCACTCATCATTCCATTTTGTGTTTGTGTACATTTCCCCACACCCAACACATTTAAGGCATCTTCCCCGATCGTCCGGTATAGATGCCCCAGTCAAATATCAAATTTAAATTTTGCGCCAGAATATGTACTTTGGTACGAACACTAACCTATTGTATGCCTAAATGTATTGCACTACAAAAACAATGATAAAAGTACTTTATCATGACATGCGTGTACAAGCAAACCTTAGTGATAAATTTTGTGAAGATCTAAAAATGAATTTTTGCAAATAACTTGCCCGAATAAGGTTTTTTTTTTTAAATTAGCACTGCACACAATCACATACGCAATACAAACCAACCCTTAAAAAGCCAGCGCAACCTGTCCGTTAATAACGAAATTATTTTGATGGAGCATCTTCGCCGTTGGGGCATCTATCCCGGACCAGGGGGGTGGAACTGCTATAATGCAATGCTGTTCCGTATTTCGATTTAGTACCAAGCGGACTATCCAGGTGGCGCTAGTGAAAATGTTTAAAATAGTTACAGATTCCATTAATTTAAGTAGGGGAACAATCACACACATTATTATGATTGGTTGCTAACACAGTAGCGCGGAAATTTAAATTTAAAATGATAATAGATACCGGGCGTCACCTGTCATTTATTATAAAGTGAAAAGTAAAAATTTCATCTGCGTAATATGAAATATTTTTAAAAAGTTAAGAAAACATTAAACATGAAAACAAAATGTTGCATTATAAACTGCAGCAGTACAGAAAAAACCATGCACAATAATTTCCCTGATCCCCATCGCGAGCCTGCTCGGTACAATAATTGGGTTGTGGCTACTGCAAATCCTAAAATTACAGGAAAAGACCTAGCAATGGTTAATAGACATTTTAGGATTTGCAAATTCGGTAAGCTTAGAATAATGCCAAAATTAAATGAGTTTCATGCTTATCCGTCCAAAATTAAGAAAATAAAGGTATCAGCGTGTGCACAGGTCTTTAGTACAAGTGTTGGTGCCGCTTTAAATGTGATGAGCCGAGGTAAATTGTAAAGCCTAAATGGGATACCTAAAGGAGGTGGAGTTTGAAGGATTACATACTTCAGACCTTCGTGTTTTTTTTTAAATTTTCTTGGTTACTTATACATAATACATTAATTTGATTTCTTTGTAATTTTAATTTTAATTTTAACTGCTCATTGTGAACAATGATCTATTATTATATGTTTAAGGGTATATTAATGCTTTTTTTATATTTGCTGTATAATAATTGCATAAATGTTGTTATGTATTCGTTAATAAGTCAAATAGTTATAGTGTTTTTTTTAGTATAAAGTACTCAACTAAATATAATTGTTTTGGGAGAATCAAGAAAGAAAAAATGTCTAACTTTCAAATCTGTATTCAAAATACATTTTCATATTTAAAAAGCATTTATAATTTTCTTAATAATCCGTTGTAGATCATTATTATCTCATTTTAGCATAAAAATGTCAAAATAGTATGTAATGTGCGAGACTGATCTTTTTGCTGTAAAAATAATAATTATCAATTTATAAAAAATGTAATTCGATATTGTAAACCACACAAAACAAATGTTTACTATGATTTTATCCATTTAAAATGATCAGTCAGCATAATGATGACTAATTAATTATATGCTCCTTTTTTGTTATTTGTTAACGATGTTATAGTGCTATGTACTACAGTATTATGAATATATTTTTGTGATTGTCTTAATTTTCGTTTATTTTTTGTTATTTAATTTATAGTCGAATAATATAATGTTTTAGTAATTCATTAAAACAGTTTTATATTGTTTTTAAATGAATATATATGTATTTTTTATTTGAAATATTTAAGTTAGGTATAGGTTTGTTCAAGCAGGGCTATGTACGATCTGACGAACGGTCAGAGCATGCGCAGTATCGATACTACACATGCCCGACAGTTCGTCGGATTGTATATAGCCCTGCTTGAACAAACCTTATGAATTGGGCGCTAAAGTAACGTGCTACGGTTCATTTCTTTGCTAAATAGTTCAGAGTGATCTAACCAGATGGCAGCCTTACGGTTTTGTTTTGTAACTAGGAGATTTCCATTCTGCTTGTGTATGTTCTGTGTCTCGGACTAATGGGTAGTTCACACGGTGACTTTTAGTCGCGACTTTTTAAAGTCGCGACTTCGATTTGACAGTTTGACATTTGACGTAAGCCTACCATATTTTTATATTTTGACATAACAGACAAATAAGTTAGGTTAACCTAACCTAATATACATTTGTTTGTCATGGATTTCCAATTTATCAAGTCCCCAATAGATGTTCCAACGATTTTAGAACATTATCAACAAATAGCAACTTCAAAATAATTAGTTGCTCTACAATACTCGATGCTGCAATTACAAGAGCGGCCATTTTTATTTTAAAGTCGCGACTTTTAATTTGGGTAGTTCACACGATGACTTTTAAAGTCACGATTTTAAAAGTCGCGACTTTTAAAATCGCGATTACCTTAATTGAAAACAGGAAAAAGCAATGCTTTTTTATGATGTCATAGCCAACTATGGTTTCAATTTTGATTTTTGTTTATTATCTAGCATGCCACGGAACTTTTTGAAACATTAATGCATCACTGAATTGGTCTCAGAAAGAGGAACAATTTGTCTTATTTAAACTTCTTTGTAGCTCTTACCGTTTACGAGATCCCAATAGCGGCCCTTCTTTGTGGACCAGCCTGTACTTTGGTCGTATTAAAGATTGCTTCCTTTTTTTCTCCAAAGAATTCAAAATCTTAATCTAAAAAAATCACCGCTCGTATTGTATTTCAAAAGGACCCTACATAAACATTTTATTGAAAATTGCGTAAACCTCAACTTTAATTCAATAGGCCTTAAAGTCGTCTACCAAGCAAAAAATGTAGAGCACATAAGAAATCCTTAAACCAATTACCATCCGCATTTTGCTTGTCGAGCTTATTTTGTTGTATAAAAAATTACGTTACGTCTTCTCCGCACCGTAAGCTATGTTTCAAGGATTTTCGTCGAACGACCGTGTACTTTTTTTCTTTGCTTTTAAATATTGTGCCGTATTTCTATAAAATTATTATTTAACCCATTAAGTACCAAATTATTTATTTGGATATTTTAATATTTTTTTCCTTTAATATTGGTTAAAAACTGTCATTAGACAAGAAAAAATATTTTTTTTTAATTTTTGGCATTCAAAGTTATGAGATATGATGTGTCCTATAAATAGGGCGCTGGCATCTAAAGGTATCAATTGTACATACAATACCTACTAAACAAGGGTTGTTTCAATCAAGAAGGTTTTAAAAAACAATGCTAAAAAATCTACTGATTGGTTTTATTAAAAGTGCATTTTAAATGAACAGAATTTGATATACCGTATTTTTCGGACGATAAGACGCACCGAACTATAAGACGCACCTTAAATTTATGAAACAATGATATAAATATATTATTCACATTTTAGACCATAAAGCAAACAACAATTTAAAGTCGATTTATCCAGGTAAAAAAGGTCCGTCTTATGGTCCGGTGCGTTTTATCGTCCGAAAAATACGGTATTCATTTTTTATGGTATCGTACGAAACAGTTCTTACACAAAGTTTCACCACATTTTACACCCACAGTACGTAAGTGATTTTGAGTTACAATTATTGCCTTGACAGCGTTTTTGTTTGTCTCAGAAACACGCTGTAATATAAAACGTCTAGTACCACTCTTAAATCTAATGTTAAATCCTGATGATCATTCTGAGCAATTGTCTTACCCATGTGTAAGTCAAAGTTAAAACAAAACCCATTGACTTTTAAACCCTTTGATTTTTTCAAAATGTGCCACAAAAAAGTTAAATCACTATAGGATATTAATTCAAAAATATTATCCCATTGGTTCTTAAATAAAATATATGTTGTAGGCATAATGCGAAATCTGACATTTTATAAAATGCCTAGGCATTTTTTAAAAAGCCGGCAAAACGAGCATCTCGTGTTTTGACTAGGCAAATAATAAAATGCCGGCATAATTGTATTTAATAAAAACCAACCTATTAGCTTCATTTTCAAAAAAACCCTAACCAACCTTTAACCTTACCCTCTATTACTGATCAAATGAATGAGGGTCAGGTTAAAGGTTGTTTTTTTTTTGTATGAAAACAAACGTATGAGGTTAAGAGAATTATTTGCTCGTTTTGACAGCTTTTTACAAAATGCCCTAGGCATTTTCTAAAATGCCGAATTTCAAATTATGCCCAAGACATATTTCTACGAGTTGACGGCGCTTATTGGGCCGAGTCGACTTTTTTGTCAGGTAAATCAGTCTTTAGCATTATTGTTATTTGCAAGTCTGAACTTGTATATTTTTGCATTTATTTCGTTTCTGTACATCAGTTAGTGTCTTGTGTTGTATAATAGCTTTATTTAATACTTATTAAATAATAAAATCATTAATTGGTAGTCTAAGGGTTAATATAAACAAAGATAATATTCCTGGATCAATTTAAAATTCATAGCGGTAATGATACCGTTACGCACCAGCGTCCTATAAATAGGACACCAATAGTTGTTTTGTAGTTGTATGCTTATAACAAAAAAATATTCAAAAATATTTGTGGGGTAAGCTTATTTAAACCTTTTCAAAGCACACTTACACTATAAACCTCAATAAAATCAATTTTAAATAACAATAAATTAAAAGTATGTGTAATGCCATGATACAGGTGCAGTGATGCTACTTTTAATATGTCATTTATTCTAAAAATTTTGAGTAAAAAGTACCAAAAAAATATTTTGTACATTGTTGATGGTTAAAGATAATACTCTGCAAGTTATAACCCTATCTCAAATATTTGAATAATTGAAAAAAAATATTTTCCACGCTGTCCTATAAATAGGACGCTGGTACTTAACGGGTTAATAGAAGTAGTATTTTATGCCATTGCCTCATACAGTCTACAAGCAATTTAATTTTGCACTTTAACCCTTGTGTGAACACCACCTTAGTACTTCATATACGGTACCCCACTGGTGTGTCTGGACCAGTAATGTTATACGGGCTAAATGGTGTGATTTAGGTAGATAATTGCTGGTAAAAACATTTTCTTTGTCAGTGTGGTATTTAAATGACATTTGTTGATTAAGATTTTTTTTTCGTTTTCCACGGCATGCTTGAAAATTTTGTGAAACCTAACCTATTTTAGTTAAACTTGTATTTTTTATTTCTTATTAGTTTTGCACTAAAATTAACTTATGATTACATCATTGAATTCAGAAAAATAATGTCTACCAGATTTAGTAAAAAAAATAGTGCCATTTGGAAAAAAAATTGACTATCGTTTGACATTTAAGTTGACCTTGACAAAAAATTCATTTGAGTTTTGTTCACCAAAATCGGACCACAAATAACGGAGTTACAGCTTGCAGCGTTTTTTGTGTGACAGCCTGTGGATTAACCCTGCAAACAAAGTTAATTTATTTAATTATTTTTTTTAGTACAAAACAATAATAAATAGACATTACTCATTAACTAAACAAATAAAAATCCAACATAAACATTTTTATTTTCCACACACAATTTTTTTACATTTTTAACAAATGTCTGTCCTTTTATTTACAATTTACATTTATTTGACACTGTTGTCGTTTTCTTAAATCGGTTTCAGGTATTTCTAAGTTCTCAAGATTTTCTTCTTCCTCATCAACGTTAATGTTATAAGTAGCTACTTTTTTCTTGTACGTGTTCATTTCTTAGCTCTTCTGCTTTCTGCTAAACGAGAAATAAAATGTTTTCTGGTTATGTTTGTCCCAGTTGTCTGTTTATATAATACCCAAGCGTTAATTCCTGCTGTATGTAATACACTATAAAATATTTGTAAAATTTCCTTGAATTTATTCCTGCTCATGGTATTCTTAAAGATATGCCCCAATTTTTGGACCAGAGCTACTCTACGGAATGTTTACTGGACGTGTAGGCACTAGTGATTGCAATACCGGACCAAAATTACGATACCGGTATTCGGTATTTATTCGCAAGTAATACCGGTATACCGGTATAATACCGGTATTGCTGTTTAAAAAAAGTATTGATTTTGAAAACACAAATATTTTACACATACATATATGTATAATGTAAAAACACAAATTTGCACCTAAGAAAGAAACTTAAAATAATACATATGTAAAAAATATAGACCCAAAAAATAAACAAACCGACATATGAATTTAAATATATTTATATTGCCATTTCAACTATTTTTAAAGTGAGACTTTAAAAAGCATAAGGCATCATTTGTTTCATCGCTAAGCCATGAGCGAACTTTTATACAAATTTTTCCTGCCCCAGAAAACCGCTCGCTCCAATTTAACACTTGGTGGAATTGTTAGGAGATAGGCATATACTATTTCTAGGTATTTCCCTTTAAGTCCTTCGTCTTCTAATAATCTCATATTTCTTTTAATTAACTTAAATACATCATTTTGTGGCACGATTTTGTGTTTTGCATTTATTGCTATTTTTTTATTTATAGCAGACTGCAATTTTTGCTCCATCGTTAGTGTTATTTGTTCATGTTCCTTAGTTGCAGTTGTAAAATTAACGTCCTTTCATGTTATTACAACTATGAATTGTAAAAGAGACTATTAAAGAATAAAAATCAAATTTAAAAAGAAAAAAAATTAATACCGAATACCGGTATTAGACCATCAAATGAGACGGTATTTCGGTATTGTAAAATGGCACGGTATACCGGTATTCGGTATACCGGTATACCGGTATTGCAATCACTAGTAGGCACCTCGAGCATATAAAAGTGCAATAAATGCCTTCAGTTCGTTTAGTGATATTGTTCAATCATGTTTTAGTAAACGATGTGCTGCTTCAGCTAATGTACACTTTCTAATATGTTTCAGCATACGTATACTTATCAGTAAATTTCATGCACTTGAAACGTCATCTAAAATATTTCTTTTTGCAAATAAAGTTGGTTCTTAAACCTCTTTAAGAATATTTTGATAACTTTTTCTACCTGTAGTATTGTTCAACAATTTTCCACTGCGTGCCATCTCGGCTTATTTGTTCTGCTCCTATATTTTTCACCTCCAAATTATTATGAATATTACGCATTTTTGTGGGTACAGGCAAATCCGTACTTTGTAAAGAAACCGACTTCACAAAAATGTAAAATGTAAAAATTCGCGCAATTTATAAATGTTAAATACTTACGAAGTAAAGGGCTATCCGTATTATCACTTTCAGCATCATTACAAACACTATTATTAGATTCACTGTCACTACTAGATTTTATATTATTTTTCGAATTTGCTTCGTCACTTTTTGATGACTGAGAATCATTTAGATCAGAAAGATGTTCGGAATATCTTGAAGTCATTCGTCTAGTTGTTTTGAAGAAAAAGGGGGTCGCCGTTCGTAATTAGACATAATTTATGAATAAGAAGAGTTAGAGTGTATTGTGATAACGTGTAGGCTACAATTCACTGGGTATTTATAACGAAATATACGCAAATATAATGTAATAACATAGGTAGGTACTACGTCAAATTGACGGGCAGTCGGAGCAGCACAAAGTTGTTGTAACTTCTTAAATAAACAATAAATTGTTTTCATATTTTAACTGAATATACTTTGGATATAATTAGGAAAAGTCCTAAGATAGGAAGCTGCTAACATAAAAAATCTTTGAGCTGTAAATGAAACAAATTTTAAAAACCGTCAAATTGACCGCTTGGCCTTTCTAGTGTTATACCTATCCATGCGGTACGCGACAACTGGGCGACCGTCAACTGGGCGACGGTCAACTGGGCGACGGTCAACTGGGCGACGGTCAACTGGGCGGCGTGCCAACTGGGCGACGGTCAACTGGGCGACAGGAACTTAAACATTTTTGAACTCTCATCTTAGCACACGATTTTACTGATTGTTTTTGTAAATGTTGGTAAAATACACTTACTTAATTTTGTAGAACTGTATCGTACATCGAAATTTGTAGAATCATTTACGAAAGATATGATCAAAAAACGTGGTCCGAAAATAATTTAAAAATGAAGAAGTATGATTGCACAATATTAGTTTGGTAACTAACAAATATATTAACACATATCAAATATACCGGGTGTTTGAAATTTAAGTTTAAACATAAGAATCTCGGGTATAATAAAATCTAGAGTTTAGGTTTAAATTTGACACAGTAACTTAATTTGGTGCTCGTTAATAATCCGAAAAGAAATTTGAAATATCTAAGAGACTATTTACGAGTATTGCTTATCATGACATATAATTAAAACATAATTATGTTGTTTTGAATGTTACATACGTTTTTGTTTTAATGTAAATATATTTGTTAATTACAAAATAATATTCATAAATGAATGAAAAAACTGTATTTTTCTTTTTATTCCGATCTTGTGCAATCATACTTCTTCATTTTTAAATTATTTTCGGACCACGTTTTTTGATCATATCTTTCGTAAATGATTCTACAAATTTCGACGTACGATATAGTTCTACAAAATTAAGTAAGTATATTTAACCAATATTTACAAAAACAATCCATAAAATCGTGTGCTAAGATGAGGTTCAAAAATGTTTAAGTTCCTGTCGCCCAGTTGACCGTCGCCCAGTTGGCACGTCGCCCAGTTGACCGCCGCCCAGTTGACCGTCGCCCAGTAGACCATCGCCCATTTGACCGTCGCCCAGTTGACCGTGTCCGTATCCATGTTGGTACGGGTCCGAAGTATTTTATCAATCACAAATTAAATATGCTAACACCGTGAAACTTGCTGGGCAAGCTAACAGTATAACGAACAATCATTGAGAAAAATTACACAACTGTGTGTCATTTGCTTTTTTTTTTAATCACTGCCGTCTTAATATTTCTGGAACAATCCCCGTAATCTAAATTTTAAGGATTTTTTTTTTAAATCGCCGAATAATTTTTCTCTCTTTTAACTGCGTCGCATTTCTATGAAATGATATATTGAATACTGGAAATAAAAGATTTTCGAAGGCGAGAAATCTGAACTGTATTGCTTTTCTGTTTGCGTCATTGTATGTAAGTGACATCAAAGGTTTCCAGTTAACGAGACCAAATTCGTTTCCAAACCTCAAACCTCGGCGCTCGTCATATGTCAACGAAATGATTTCTTTTGTCCGCCTACGGAGTGTTTGCGCAAAATAAAGCCTGCAATTCCGGCGACAAAGACGGAAACAAAAGAACGGCGCTCGGAATGGAGTACTCGGTTTTCTTGATTGTTAAATCAAAACAAATGTTCCGTTTTACACTTGAAACGTTTTCTGCTAGAGGCTGTTACCTTAAACTAATTTGCGTTCACAGTTTTTAAAGATATTATTTGTGTTTGGATAATGCAATGATTTTAAACTGGGCATAAGGACTATGATAAGTATTAGTAATTGACTTGATCAATAACGACAAGATATTTAAACACTTCGTCGTACATTTTTTGTAATTTTGTTTTAACACCTTCTGGTGTAGATTACAACTAATCTAGTCTTAAGATTACCGAGCAATTGTTTCCTAATAGTATCTTAATCCATTAAGGCCCAGCGTCCTCTTTTGAGCGCCCTCTTTTGAGGACAAGCGTATATTTGCTACAAAACTTTTTGCTTTCTTCGTAATTTCTATTACTTTTTATTATATTCGTTAAATGGAGTACCAAAGATGACAGTTAATCATATTAGATACATTTAGTTTGAATACTTGTTGAGCAGCACTGGTTCAAATCAGACCGATTTTAAGTAGTCAGATACCGTTCGTTACGTTTTTCGAGTCTCAAAACTTCAAGTAAGCGATTATTTTTGTTATAGTTATAATCAAAAACGATACTTAATTATATTAAGACACATTTTGCATAGTCTGTACTTATTGCTTTTAAATTATACACACTCTAATCTCCTTGTCCTCAAATGAAAACGCTAGGCGTTTGTGACATCTTTTTAAATTAGAGCTTTATCTTTTGAGGACACTTTTATTGCAGTGTACATGTTTGTGCTAAAATATTTAAATGAATTATAGTGCTTACATGTATATTTTGATCTTGCATCGTACTTTTCAACCCATAGAAAATATGGATAAAAATATATCAAAATTGTCGAAGAAGCATTTGAATATCTTATCTCTGAAGAAATAGAATGTGGCATTGTTGCTTTACTACCAGAAGTAGATGAACTAACCGACGAAGAAAGTATAGAAGTGTAGATGATGACCAACTCTATCTAAATATATCTAAGGGAGAAAAAAAATTGCGCTAGCGGAACAATAAGGGATAATAAATTTGCAAAATGTACTCTTATAACACCTAAAGAAATGTAAAAACAAGCTATCGATTCGATAAAAAAAAATGATTTTCTAATAATAAGATGGAATGATAACAACTTAGTAACACTAGCAACCAATTTTGATAAAGTAATGTGACGTACCGTACTTGGCTCAGTAATGTTAAAAGTCCTTATGCCTTTTTACTTATTTTCTTTTATACTGAGTACGGTAGTTCTGGTGAATTAGCGAAGTTGCTTAAACGATGTTATGGCTCATGATCGTCATATTTTAGTGTAGGACCCTGCTACGTTGTGTTTCCATAGCGAACTCCAGTATTTAGAACAGCTATAGGTTTATTAGACAATAAATAAAACAAACAAGATGTTGTAGATTTTGTTTATTATTTAAAGTTTCATTACGTAGATAGTTGTCACATAAAGGGAATTAATATTCGTAGTTATTTAGTGGATGATTCTCACATATAAGGGATGGTTATTAGGCAAGGTTATTTCGTGGATGGTTGTCACATATTAGGAATTATTATTAGAGGTTCGTGGATGGTTCACAAATAAGGAATTATTGTTGGAGGTTCGCGGATGATTGTCACATATAAGGAATTATTATTGAATGATTGTGGATAATTGTCACATATAAGTAATTATTATTGGAGGTTCGTGGATAATTGTCACATATAAGGAATTATTATTGGAGGTTTGTGGATGATTGTCACATGTAAGGAATTATTGTTGGAGGTTTGTGGATAATTGTCACGTATAAGGAATTATTATTGGAGGTTCGTGGATGATTCTCACTTATAAGGGATAACTTATTATCGGATTTGTAGTGGGTAATTTTTGGTATTTCGTAATGCGTTTTATGAGGAATTGTTCGCAGGAATATTTATGCAATCGGGAATTATTGTGGGAGATGGAATTGGTGGTTTTAGTATATCGTTGTTGGGGATTGTTAATTTGAATGAAGTGCAGTTATAGGTAATGAAATATTATTGATTAGAGATAAGGCGGTTGCGAATCGTATTGACTTTACGGGACACCAAAATTAACGCGTATTATTGGATAAATTTCGGAATATAATCAAATATCAACGCGACTCCGTGAATCCCCTGCCAGACTAGCTGAAACTAGTGAAGAAGACTCCGACCAGTCGCGAAACGGATTCCCCTTGAAGTGGTAAAAACCACCAAGGAGCTCACGTAATTCAGGGTGATCGAAATTTAGAAGTCCGTCATTGGAGTCCCCTGCCGAAATGATCAAAGACCGTGGCGAAGACATCAACAAAGACGGCGGAGGGTTAATACGGATTCCCCTTAAGGTAGTGAAGCCACCAAGGAGCTCACGTAGCGTTTCAAGATATTCGCGAGTGGTTCGCCAAAAGTGAACCTCGATTACTGTAAAACAATGCCTTTTATACCCTTTTGCTGGATACCTGACGGTCAAAACCGCCTATTTTTTGGGATGGACAAATCGTGCAAGAGATGTTAAATAATTAGGGTGGATATTAACACACATATATTCGTTAATTCGTTATTCAGATTTGTGTATAATGGTGGGGTGATTTCTGTATCCGTTAGCTCGTCGATTATTGGAGCTTCTCAAAATAAATAGTTTTCTAACAATTTAAACTTAAATTCTCCCCTCCATTAAACGTCGAAATCTGTTCCTTGAAAACAAAATATACTAAACCAATGTAAAATCATATTAATTAATAACTTAAATTACTCATAATTTACATCTAATTGTAATCAGTTATAAATAATAATATTATATATTTGTGTATAACAAAATATGAACATTAGATAGATAAGAAATATAATTCGCAACACAATAGACAAACAAATGGACATCCCCGAAGAATGTTAAGCCTAGGGTTGCCAGATGTTATGGTTTGACCTGCCTTAGTTTTCTTAGAATCCATAAAGACAAATTTATGGCACAACAAATCAGTCAACGCACATTTGGTCTAGCATTGGGGATTAGCACTTGACTCGGTAATTATTAGAAACCCTTGCATTGATAACGATTTTAAAAGTGTTTTGTTTACTAAAGCACCCTGAGAAAATGTAAGTATTATAACCTACAAGCGTTTTTAAAACACATGTGGCTTTCTTTAACTTTAAACAAGTTATTTATGGTTTCCTAGAAACAGAAAAATAACTAAATAATACTTTATGATGTTACGCGAGTACATTAAAAATTGTTTTTAAATTATTAGATATTATCCTATATGCGACCATTACAGTAAAGCCAACGGTGAAAGTCCAGCGTTAGAGTCGCGAACAAAAAAGAACTACAAACGTTCAGCAGTCTGCAGCCATTCAAGCTCACAACAAATTCATGGGAGGGGTGGATCACCATGACTGGCTATTAGAAAAACATACCATTGCTATCAGAGGTAAAAAATGGTATTGGCCTTTGTTCACCCGTTTGATAGGCATGGCTGTTGTGAATGGTTTTGTGTTGTACAAACTAGTGCACGGCAGTAACTCAATATCCATCAAGGATTTTCAAAGACAAATAGCTGTGACATATTTGAAAAAAGGACATGGAGCACGGTTGGCACATGGTCGATCTATGTGCTTACCAGTTACTTCTGCAGCTAACACTTACTGGAACAGCGAACTCTCTAAAGCTCAATGTTGTTATATTTGTTGTACATCGTTATCTGCTATCGCAAGTACTCTCAAACGCCCAGCGGCCTCATATGAGGACGGTCTATATCTCCGCAACTATTATTCTGACAAAAAAATTCTTTATTGTGATATGCTCATATAGGCCATAGACGTAAGTTACTAAAATATCTTTAAAAAAAGACAAAAAAAATAATTTGGACCTTAATGGGTTAAGCTAAAGTGCTTACTGAGTTTATCCATTGCAAAATTTTCAATATTGTGAAACTAAAAATCCGTATTTTTTTAAGTGTTGTATACACAGCATAAATGGCAGCAAATAACACCAGAATGCTGTGTATCTACAGTTCTTACAAAATATGAATTTCTAGTGGCATAATAGTGGAAATTGTGCCAATTAACTGTTCTGTTTGACAGTTCATACAAATTGTTTTGAATTTCAAAGGCTACTACCTACTACCGATATTTTAAATAAAATACTAGCAAATAATCATAAGAAACGAAATAACTTCAAAAATATTATATTTAGACATAAAACATCCTTAACAACTTTGAAAGATAATTAAATTTTCTAAAAGAAAATGTAAAAATATATAGGGTGTTCCATTAAAAAAAAAAGATTTATATGCGTTTAAAGTATAGCGAAATGGACCGAGTATAACGAACACCCTGTATATTATTTTAAAAATGTAACTAGTCAACAATCACTATGACACTATTGTTCAATAAATTAAGAGAGTAAATTGCTCTGGTGTTGTTATGTTAATAAATATAAATATTTTTATAAAGGTCTGCATCTGTCAAAATATTCAAAAAAACATTTTAGACATAAATGACCTATAATATTTTTGGCAGAGAATTTAATTTTACATCCAAAAATTTTAAAATATACAGGGTGTTATATATAAAAAAACATTGTTTGGCATCAGAGCGCAAAAACAAAACACTTTGTATAGTTGGGTTATGTAGGAAATGATAACAAACAACTTTTATATTTAACTTTTTTTAATATTATTACTAATAACAGAGCTATCGAATAATTCGTCTTGGCTGGGACACCCTGTATAACAAATTTAACACATCACCTGAGAGTATAAAAAATCAACGCAACCCCGACTTGAAGAAAAGATTAAGAAAAATGTTGTAATTTCTAAAGCTTACTATGCAGTTAATGAATATCTTTAAAAAAATGACGCTTACTTTAAAACCTATTTTAAGTAAATATAATTTTGTGTTGTATACAGGGTGTTTGAAATTCGAGTTTAAGCATGGGGTTTCGCTTATTATAATAGCTAGAGTGTAGGTTTAAATTTGGCAAAGTTGCTAAATTCGATGCTCATTGATAATCCGAGGAGAAATTGGAAATATCTCAAACGGTATCCGAGAAAATTATGAAAAACTGGACAGTTAATTTTTGTAAATCGTTTATAACTCCTTTGGGGTTTGAAATATTTTAAATGTGTAATAAAGTTGCCCAAGCAACAACAAAGTTCTTTGTCATAAAACAAAAACAAATCGATCTCGGAAAAATTTGTGATCACTATCCGATTCGGCTTAAAAAGTTGCTTGGGCAATGTTTTAACATATTTGAAATATTTCAAACTCCGAAGGAGTTATAGACGATTTTCAAAAATCGTATTTTCCGGTTTTTCCCAATTTTCTCGGATACCGTTTGAGATATCTCCAATTTCTCTTTGGATTAATAATAAGCACCAAATTTAGCAACTTTGCCGAATTTAAGCCGAATTCTAGCTATTATAATAAGCGAGATCCCCATGCTTAAACTCGAATTTCAAACACACGGTATGTGGGTACATATGTGTATTATCATTATTGTGACGTTCTGCGCCTTTTTGGATTTCCAGAACAAATAAAAACTCCTACATACCCTATTTTATAGAGGTACTTTAGCTAGATCTTACGGCACCAGTTTGGTATATCCATTTGGGTAAAGTAATTTTTAAAATTTAAATATATGTACAAACAAAAATGCACTTAATTCACAACATATTTGTTTTCGTTGGACTTAATTATGTTCACTAATAAATCTACAATAACCTAACAATTCCATCAAATTGGGACGAACGTGCGCATTTTCCCTACTTTATGTAAATCAAGAACCCAGAAATATTTGAATTGGCTAGGCCAAAGTTCTTTAACCGATTATGTAAATCTCATGAGCAAACTGCATATTTTAAAACTAACGGCAATATCTACCTGTTACTCGTTGCATAGTTGATAAAATAGTACGTCATAACCGAGAACGACTCGTTTCATGGAAAGGCTTTCAATGAATTCAAGCACATTAGCTAAAACAGACCTGATTAAATTTCACCTGAATTCTGACGTTAAAATATGCACACAAGCTGTGCGCCAGCGAACGTGACAAACGTTATTGCCCAACTCTAGCACAGTTGGCCCTGCATCGTGCATAATCCAAGGCGAAGTTCATTAGAATTGTATGCTCAGCGGTGGTGTTAATCAAGATAACCCGACAAACATCGGGGACGACAGAAGCTTAAATATTTTAGTGGTGTGAAATCGTTTGGCACCGGAAACGTACAAAAATCGAGATACACCAATGGTGACCCCAAATGCGAGCTAAATTCTGCTGAATGACAAAAACTGCCGACTGCGGCATTATGTATTTTATGGACGATTCGCTTTGAATTCTTTGCCGGTCGCGCAGTAATTTATGTGAGCAGTGAGCATTTTACGCGACTATAGATACAGTAATTGATACGTTTTCGATAACCGTATGACTGGGCGTGATATATGCGCTTTATGTCGGGAAAATTGCGGTAGATTTATTTGGTATGAGCTTTAAAATGGACTTTATATTTTTTTAATGCTCAATTACGCTCTTCACTTTAACAAACGGGAATTTGCCAAGCGTGTGGTAAAAACTTTGGTTTAGTGTTTCGCCGAACCGTTATTCGATTGAAGTAATTATTAGTTACACATATACACAAATAATGGATAAACAGGAAAAAATACTGACAACAGAAAAAGAAATTATCGAAAGATGTGGAAATTATTTTAAGGAGTTATTGGAAAGTGTTAACACAATGAATGACGAGGAAGAAGAACAAAGACAGGAGGAATACGAAACAATTGAACAAGAATATGAACAAGAAATAACCGAAGATGAGTTGGATAGAGCGATTCATAAAATGAAAATTGGAAAAGCAGCAGGGCATGATGGCGTTTTACCTGAAATGACTAAGTACATGGGAGTAGAGGGAAAGAAAATGCTGCTAAGAATAGTAAATAAAGCATGGCAGGAAAAAGATATTCCAAAGGACTGGGAGTTATGTTATATTACCGACATTCAAGACTGGCGGGATGGGCTGTCATGGCGGTATGTGAGTAACGTGTTTAAAACGCTCCTGAAAACTAGATCAAATTCTAAGAGTTCCCGAGCAGTTTAAAGTACAAGTGCTAATTAAATAATAGGACGTAAAGAAAAACCGGTCAATCAAATTTGGTAAGAATGATTTACTTTATTACGCAGTGAAAGCAAGAGGTACACCGATAAAGGTCAGGTCTCCGACGGGTAGACCGGGACGGGGCTTTTTGCGCGGTTTTAGCAAATTAATCAGAAGAGATAATAGCAAAGGCATCAATTAAAAGGTGATTGAAGGAAGACAGAGTCGGATTGAGAGATTTCGCAAAGTTTGAGTTTGTGCAAAACACTACTACATAAAAAGTTGATAAATACTTTAAAAATATTAAATCAAGTTTAAGTTAAACTAATAAATCGCCAAAGTGTGATTTTGCGTTTATTAATAAGGAGAATAAATATAGCACCACCGAGCTGACGCGCGACGGCTCGCGTGTCAACAAAGATGAGCACCGACGGATATAATACGGACGAAAACAAAAGAAAGAGAGAGGATGAAAAAGAAATTTTTAAAAAAGCAAAAAAGACAGGCAGGACCCCAACAAAGGGAGAGGGGACATGTGAAGGCACAATGGGGCAAATAATGGCAATGATTGAGAACCTGGCAACAAATATGAAAGAAATAAAAGAAGGGCAGCGAAGTAGTAGTGAGGAAATAAAGCAGGAAATCAAACAACTAAGAGATGAACAACAAAAATATAGAGATGAAATGAAGATATTAAAAAGAAACCAACGAAAAGGCCTTAAAAGAAATAGGTGATCTGAGACGAGAGGTGACACGCACAAACGAGAGGCTTGAAACACTAGAGAGAGAAAAAAGAAGGAGGAACGTAATATTACAAGGTATGCCCATCGAAACAAACAACCAGAATGTGCTCCGAGAAACATTAAAAAAGTTCATAGAAAAGGAACTAAGGGTCGAAATGGAAGTAAATGCGGCACGGAAAATAGGAAAGAAAACCTGTTTAATTGAGCTTAATAGTGAAGAGGATAAAACCAAAGTGATGCAGAATAAAAATAAACTAAGACAGCGAAGGGGAGAAGAAATATACATTAATGACGATATGACTACGAATGAAAGGGAAATACAATGGAAAATCAGAAACATAGCTAAAGAAGAAAGGCAAAGTGGTAAAAATGTTAAGATAAGCTTCCTAAAGTTAATAATTGACGAAGAAACTTGGAACTGGAATAAAGAGGCTCAAGAATTGGAGAAGTACAGTAAGGAGCGAAATAAATTAACTCAAAGGTCAAAAAACTAATAACGGTAAATAGCAAAGGACAGGAAAATGGAGAAACGACCGAAGCAATGAAACTGGATATGAGAAAGTTAATTAAAGACAAAAGGAAAGAAAAAATAAAATAAATATAAAAATGAAAACAGAGAATTAAGGATAAGTACATGAAACATCACCCAGGAAATTAAACAGTACAGGAACAAGGACACAAATAAGAATAAAAATAAAGAAAAACAAGAAAACAAGAGGGGAAAAAAGGAAGAAATAAGTAAATATGAACAAATAAAGATTGCAACATGGAATGTTAAAACCATGTTGCGAATAGGAAAAATGGAAGAAATTGCGAGAGAATTAGATAAAATTAGAGGAGAGGACTGATCCACCTCAACAAATGGATCTACAACAACGCCTTGGCGTTAGCCATAATCCCTAGGATTATACGGCTCAATGAATGAAATGAATGAAGACTGGCGACAGCAAAAAATGCAAAAACTATAAAGGCATATCTCTACTTAGTGTAGTAGAAAAATTATATGAAAAAATTTTGCAGGAGAGATTAAGAAACCATTTTGAAAGAAATTTGGAAGAGGCGCAATGTGGCTTTAAACCGGGTAGAAGCACGCAGGATCTAATTTTTACGTTAAGACAGTTAAGTGAAAAAACAATGGAACATTGGAAGATGGTGTATTTGTGCTTTATAGATCTTTCTAATGCCTTCGATAGAGTGCCAAGGGAAAAGATCTGGAAGATATTGAAACAAAGTAGAGTGCGAGAAGGATTATTAAACGCCATCAAGAGTTTATATAAGAGCAGTGGAAATTATGTGCGAACCCATAACAGCAGTTCCCAGGAATTTATAACAACAGTGGGAGTAAGACTGCTCTTTATAATTCATATGGATAAAATACTTAAAGAATGTAAGCAAAACACAAAGAAAGCCTACTGGGGATAGAATAAACTAAAACCAATATCCTTAATAGAATTAGCTTTTGCAGATGATGTGGTGTTATTAGCTAAAAGCGAAAAGGACTTGCAATTCAATCTAGACGTATGGGCAGATACATTAAATAGATATAATATGAATAATTATGTAACAAAGACAAAGGTTATGGTTATAGCGAAAAATGATGAACCAGTTACAATATTGCTAGACCAAAAAAAGATAGAGCGGGTAGCAAGTTTTAAATATTTTTCAACAATAATTTCAGAAAATGGTAAATTGGAGAAAGATCTGAATAACAGAATAGCGGCAGCGACGAAATTTTACTAAGCCACTAATATATGTTTAATAAGTGAGAAGGGAATATCAAAAGAAACGAAGACGCGAGTTTTTAATGCAGTGTACGTACACATCCTCACGTACAGTTCAGAAACTTGGACACTAACTCAAAAACAAAAACAAACAATACAGGTACAGAAAATGAGATTTTTGAGAACATGGAGACGAATCAATTAAGATGGCTTGGACATTTACTACGCATGCCAAAAAGTAGATACGCGAAAATAGGATGGAAAATGCAGATAGAGGGAAAAAGAAATAGAGGAAGACCAAGAATAAAATGGGAAAAAAGCGAGGCAGAGACTAGAAGAAATAGGAGTCAGCTGGAGAGATGTGCCATAATTAGCTAAAGATAGGAAGAAGTGGAGAAACATAATACAGAAATAGAAAAGCATACCTCGACACCGAAAGATACAAGAGCAACCGATTAAGAGGAAGAAGAAGAAGAAGAAGTTACAAATATCTTTCTTAGCGACCGTTTAAGGTCGAAATAGAAAACAAAACTTGGGTTTATAAGAGCAGGTGTACCTCAAGGAAGTGTCCTTGGACCGGTATCGTAACCGCTGTATACACATGATATTTCAGTCACAAAAATCTTAAAACTCGCCACATTTGCTGACGACACCGCAACGAGAAAAAAAAGCACATTTAACTATTCTATAGCCAACTTCGCGGCCCATAAAAAAAATAAAACTAGGGGTAATATGTCGAAAATGGTAGGTGTTAAATAAAATATAAAATAACAGTTACATTCTCCATTAAAAACTACCTTTAAGAAAGTACAAAAAGAATTGTTGTAACGATTAAGACAAAGAAGTTATGAGAGAAACAAAAAATTCGACATTTTCATATTTTTTGGTATAGGTGACATTTGAAGCACGAGGAATTTTGTACTTTGAAAAATTGATTGTGGCTCCTCTCATACTAATTCATCTAAATTAAGCAAACCTGTATCTCTTATAATAGGCGAGATTGCCCATGCTGAAAATTTAATCTGGGACACCCTGTATAGTGACTATTTTACAGCCTGTCACCGTTTGTCACATCCTAATCGCCATTTTCTTTCGTTTAGCCAGGAACCATCTTCAAGGTCTCTTTTTTTTTCATCGCCGTCTTTATTTCATCTTTCCAGCGCGTTCTTGGTCTTTCTTTTTTCCTTTTTCTCGTTGGGGTTCACTCATGAATTTGTTTGGGTATTCTTATTTTTTCCATTTATTTTCAAAGCCTAAATTTCAATTACCTATTACAATTCACTTAAACGTATTTTGGACAATTGTTGATTCAATTTATGCAGGTTACGGCACACTTAAGAAAAAATTAAATTTTGCTTCAAAAGTTATTTGAGGGTATAAACATTAACCAGGAATAGTGCAGTTGTATCCAAAATCGCTTCCTCTTTCCAAAAATGTAAAAATATACATGGTGTTCCAAATTGGGGTCATATTCGGCGAAACCGGAAGTGAAACACTTTTGTGCATGTGCTTAATAAACCAGGTTTTTTGCACATAATATATGTCTAAAATTTCATTTATCTAAAATTAAAACTTAGGAAAAAAGGGGTGAACCACACTTCATTTACGACAGTATGTATAAATTGAATTGAAGAGATTACAACCATTATAAATAAATTTAATTGGTTCAGCGGTCATTACTGATGGGTTCAGCCGGCATTAAAGAACTCTTTGTTGTTAACAAATATTTCGAAATTTTTTAAATCCTCTCTCATGGTTTCTGTAGTTCAAAGCAGGGATGGGGAGTCGGAGTCGGAGTCGGAGTCGGGAGTCGGGAGTCGAGGAGTCGAAGCTTTTTTGAGGAGTCGGAGTCGGAGTCGGTAAAAAACCATCGACTCCCGATTTTTTTTACTTTCGCCATACGTAGTATGAAAAAAGTATTGTAATCGCAATTTTTTTTATAAAAAACTGATTTTTTACATTTTCTTCATTATGTATTAAATAGAAAATTAAAATTTTAAACTTTGTTTACCATCGGGAGTCGGAGTCGGAGTCGGGAGTCGATTTTTACAAATAACAACTCGGGAGTCGGGAGTCGATTATTTTTCTGCCGACTCCCCATCCCTGGTTCAAAGCAAGATATTTTTAATATCTAATACTAGTTGTTACAAATTTATACTTACTCAAAACTGGACTACTTGGTTCAGCAGAGTAGAAATTCATTTTGGAGAATAAATGATTAAATTCTTATTCCTTTCGTTTAAAAGTTTTATTGACTGATGAAACACGTTTAACAAACAATGGCATTCTCAATAGGATTAACAGTCATTTTATCGGTTTCTGAAAATCCAATGATTCATGATGTTCGAAACCAAGAACGTCATTACATTATTACATCGGGCCATACTGACCCGAACCTTACGTTAATAAAAACTTTAAAAGAAAGTTCTTTTGAAATAACTGGGGCGCTATTCCCAACTCGCTCGCTTTGAACAGCAGTACTCATGAAAGTGAGCGTCGTCAATGCGAGTGGAGCGGTCGTTTCTGTATTCTCATATACTCCTGCCTTTGCAATTCTTCGACGCGAGTGGGTAGATGTTGCAACATTGGAATTTTGCATGGGCTGTCACTTTGCCGCCAGTTTTTGAATGTTCTGTGGTTTTTGTTTTGATTGATTATGGGGAAATTAACGGAGCAGCAGAAAGCAGCATTAATAGAAATTCTTGCGAGAATAGTTAATTATTAAGTGGCAAATTTTCACAAAATTTTACATATAACGATGTCCGAAAGCTATGGAGTGTAATTGCTACAAATTTAAATAGTATGTATAATGTATTGGAGTGAGTATCCCTCGAAAGTCTAAATTTTTTTCGAAATTCATCGACATTTAATTGTGTAAATGTAGGGTTGCCAGAAATCCTGAATGTATAAAAAGAACAATACAAATCAAAAAAGAGAACATTGCGGATTTAATTGAAAAACGTATTTATTAAGAAAAAAATTGCACAATTGTAGCAAAAATAGATTATTCTTATATATTATTTCTAATTACACATAACAGTAAAATTATTTTCATTATATATTCATAAATATAATATAAATCATTGAAAATTAGTTTCTTTGGTTGGAGAAATCACGTCCTAATAAACTAACATACCTAGTATAAAGTAGCCTTCTACCCAATAAAATTGGATATTTAGATTCCTTTCCATATTATTAATAAGAAAAAAATATTTATTCATTAAATACCTAAATTTATTAGAATCTTTTGGTTCTTTACGAAACTTTTTTTCATACATTTATTCCTTTTTAATTAAATTTAATTTTTGAAGTAATAGATGTTAGGATGTTTTTTCTGTATTATTTTTAAACTCATCATAAAAATAATTACAAGAAATATTCTTGTAATTGTATGCATTAAGTTTAAGTTCGAATATTAAATGAACTTCACTAAACATTCTCATTTCAAAAAAGGGTAACCGAAAAAAGAGAACAAAAGTGAACATTTTTACATGAAAAAAGAAAAAGAAATATCAGAATTAAAAAAGAGAAAATGTTTCTTTAAAGTGATATTCTGGCAACCCTATGTAAATGAATTAAATAATATTAAATTATAAGGTTCGGCCACATCATTTTCAGCCTGTTCTAAGTCCTCAATTAAATTTATGAAAATAATATCATCCATAATAAAAGAAAACAACAACTCACAACACACACAAAGGTTACGATTTTGGTGCAAAGCGAGCGGTATTTGCCAAGAGGAGTGGGTCTACCCACTCGCGTTGAACGTGAATGGAGCGCCTATGAGAGGAGACGTTGGGAATACGATTCTCAGTGGTTTGTGCACCCTCGCGTTCAACGGTAGCGATATCGCTGAACAGGAGGAGTTGAGAATACCGGCCCTGGTTAACTATACGGCAACAGAGTCGTAATGAATAAAAATAATATCCTGTTTGGATATTTTATTGTAAGCAAATTTTATTCGTTTTGGACCAGATAGACCCAAGCAGATCAGCAGGACCACTTAATAACTTTTCTTGTACCAAAATCAATTCTTGTGCTAGTTCTTGAACGAATCGATAGCGAGCGCATTGTATCAACTTGATAATCTTTGCTGATGCGCAACTACTGACGGAAAACGATATTTTTCCGCCGTCGCCAACATATTTAGCAATATATAAAGAAAGTATCATTATATATCAACCTAAGCCGTATTATGGATTATAACGGAGCCATTGTTAGCATCGAGAGTCTGTCTCGAGATTGCTACCGCTTGGTTTTGTCACATAATGCGTTGCAAATAAATAGCACATCGTTGTATCACGGTCCTGACCCGTGTCACATGAAGTAGACTCGCTGTCACCTATACTAATAATAGATTTTTCTTTATCGAAATTTCTTATCTCGCCAGCAGTTTCCTATAAGAAACCAGCAAGAAATATAGCTGCAGATCTTTATCTAAGTAGGTACATTATTTTCGCTTTATCTCGCACTTTATTATAACAGGAAAAATCAATAACGTTGTTTAGGATTACCAGAAAGTGGCCGCAACGATTGTTAGTAATGGTTTTACTATCAAAAAATAATTAAAATGCCTTTTCCTACAACGTTTTATTGTTCACAACAAAAATAAGTTTTTACTTAAATTTTTATCTAAAAATTAACAACAAAATACGAACAAAGTTGCTTTATATCTTTTATTTTCTTCTTTTATGCGATGCTGTATGTTTCTCTTGCAAGAACCGGCAATAGCCACTTATCATAGCAGAAGCTTCCCATCTTCCGTGGTAGGGTTCTTCCATAATTTGAATGTCTTGAACTCTTCCCTTGCTTACGTCGCTGTGGAACGAAGTCTGCGAGAATGCAGGAAATTGATTTTCAATTACAATCTACATCCTGATCTCTTGTAATTTTATCAATGATTTTTTACTAAGGAAATGTTTCATTACTGATACAACAGCTTACCATGCTGCGAGTTCTTTTAAAGAAAGTCTTACTTTAAAATTTTTATAATCCAACAGTTTCCTGATGTAAGGCTTGGCCAGAAAAAGTTAAATCGACAGCAACATACATATGCGGATCTTAAATAACACTAAAGAGATTTAAAAAAAAAGTTATCACTAACATGCAAATTACATTTTGATAAATCTTCTATATACAGGGTTATTCAAATTCGAGGCCCACCATGGGGATCTCGCTTATTATAATAGCTAGAGTATAGGTTTAAATTTGGCAAAGTTGCTAAATTTGATACTTATTGATAATCCAAAGAGAAATTGGGAATATCTCGAACGGTATCCGAGAAAATTAGAAAAACTGGAAAATGCGTTTTTTGAAAATCGTCTATAACTCCTTTGGAATTTGAAATATTTTAAATGTGTAAAGACATTGCCCTAGCAACTTTTCAAGCCGAATCGAATGGTGGTCACACATTTTTGCTAGATCGATTCGTTTTTGTTTTATGACAACCAACTTTGTTTTTTCTTATGGGCGCAATTTTTGTTATTTACATAATCAATTAGCATTAATTTTTCTGAATCCATTGAGATATTACACATGGTATTTTACTTCTACATTAATTGTCAAATTTGAAAAAATACGTTTTAAACAATAACAACTATAAATCAGGTAGGTCGGTCATTGTAGTTTATGTTGTTTCCATGACTACCAATCAACAAACTAAAAGTCTGTTACTTGTCACATTAATAAATTCGTAAAAATTAACTTTAATAACGAAGAAAAATGCGATATGCTCCGAATTTTTTATACTGTTCTTTTAAGTTTTGTTATACTTTATCACATGCTTTATACAAATTTACTTGAGTTTCTGTTAAATATAGAAAAATAGTGTTTTTTCCAGATATGTTTGTTATAAAAATGTTTTTTTTAATTGTTATCTGAAACCTTTCTGCCATATTTTTCTCTAATTTTGGCAAAAGCCTCATATTTCCCTATGTTTCTGTCCAACGAACAAAAATATGTGTGCAAGGTTTGTCTTCTATCTGGATATGTTTCTGCATATCGTTGACAGTGTAGATAAAGTTCCTATTCAATGAATAAAAAATTAAAGTTCATTTTTACGAATTTATTAATGTGACAAGTAACAGACTTTTAGTTTGTTGATTGGTAGTCATGGAAACAACATAAACTACAATGACCGACCTACCTGATTTATAGTAAGTTGTTATTGTTTAAAACGTATTTTTTCAAATTTGACAATTAATGTAGAAGTAAAATACCATGTGTAATATCTCAATGGATTCAGAAAAATTAATGCTAATTGATTATCTAAATAGCAAAAATTGCGTCCGTAAGAAAAAACAAAGTTGGTTGTCATAAAACAAAAACGAATCGATCTAGCAAAAATTTGTGACCACCATTCGATTCGGCTTGAAAAGTTGCTTGGGCAATGTCTTTACACATTTAAAATATTTCAAATTCCAAAGGAGTTATAGACAATTTTCAAAAATTGTAGTTTCCGGTTTTTCCTAATTTTCTCGAATAACGTTTGAGATATTCCCAATTTCTCTTTGAATTATCAATGAGCATCAAATTTAGCAACTTTGCCAAATTTAAACCTATACTCTAGCTATTATAATAAGCGAGATCCCCATGGTGGGCCTCGAATTTGAATAACCCTGTATATAAAAGAGCTTGTTTGTTTGTTTGTTTGTTTGTTTGTTCGCTATACAATCCTAGGTCCGTTGACCGATCGGGACCAAATTTTGCACAGTTACTATTTAGGACCTTGCAGATCTAACGCCAAACTTTAAGTACAAGCACATATTACCAATAAAAAAAAAATATATATTACTTGGGCGGGATTCGATCTTACGTCGGCAAATACCTGGTGATAGCACGATACGGCGTGGTGTATTTCACAAGTAAAGATTGTTTTGTATAAAATTAGTAATAAATGTACCTACATGAAGTATTATTTTTATTAGTACATTTTTAATTAAAACAAGACGAAAGAAAATAAATTTGAGTTATTATTCAATTTTTAAGCAATAAATAGTCATTTTTTAAGGAATTATAAGAAAATGGAAAGATGATTGATCAGAGTATGTCATTTGTGTATGATTTGGAATTATTGGGCTTATTCAAGTTAAAACAGTAATTAAAATTGTAATCGCCCCTGCAACGCCGGGTAAACCATCTTGTATAATATAAAGAGGTATGACAAAAAATATAACTCAGAGAACAAGTGAAAATTTTACAGCCAGAAGCAACAATAAAAGGGGGACGATGGGGATTTGAACAGATTCTTAAGGAAACCATACTTGTAATCTGTGGTTTGTTTTTAAGAATTTAAAGTGTTTTATTCGTATTTAGTTTATCCCATTATTGCCCGGTGTTCCGATTTTGGCACATAGGCATTTTTTTACCCCTACTATTTACCGCCATTCTGCACCCACTTTAAGTGGTTATACGTTACAGATAATAGACCAAACAAACATGTTTGAACACATTTATTTTAATTGTGGCAATATTAAGTGAACAGTTTTAATTTAATTCTGTTAATAATATTTACTAAAAATGTCGTTAAAAAAGTAAGTATATTTTTGTTTATAATATATTATCTACAACAAAATACACTTTTATTTTAAGGCCTAGTATTTATAGATAGATTATCATTATTTTTAACTATACAATATCATCAGTTTTTTAACAATTGATATTTAAAAAAAAATTCCAATATTGGAACACCAGGACAATAAGTACACGGAATTGGAAAATTTTGGTGGGCGTTTTACTAAAGCAGAATTGTTAGAAATGGTGGAATATGGGAAGTTCTGGGAAGATATGGAAAATGTAGACATTTTTATAACACCTCCAGAAGATGGTGTTGACAGTGAAGAAGACAGTGCTGACGAAAATGAAGGTAAAAACATAAATCATCTCAGCGGACGTCAGTTGCAAGCTCAAGCTGTAGCTACAGTTCAGTCAAGAAGAGATGATACTGTTTATTTGGGCAAAGAAACGGACGATGAGAACAACCTTCAAAAGCAGATGAATCGAAAAAGGGTTATAGAAAGAATTTGATCAAAAACAGATTATTTGACTCGTAGCTTTGTACCGATCGTATCTCCTAAGCAAGTCCTAAATCTATCATGTGATCCAGTGGCCTGTTTATTGCATACGCATGTTGGTGGTTCAGTAGTTATAAATTTACTATCAAAACTACCTAAAAATATTCCATTCAAAATCGATGCCGATAGATATTTTTATTCTTTGAAACGTGTACATCGTTAACAAGAATTGTGATTCGGCTATACAGGTACAATAATGGCTAATCGATTAGAAAAATGTCCTATAACGAATGTGAAAACTATGAAAAAAAAAGAACGAGGAACCTACGACTTTTGCATGGATATTAAAATTATGTTACCGTTACCGCTTGAAATGATAACCGAGTTGTTCTTACTGTGAGTTCTTGCAATACAGTACACCCAATTGGCCAAGCTCATCGCTAGATATCCTCCGAAAAAAAGAAATTGCCTGTTACACAACCACATGCCATTTCTATGTACAACAAATACATGAGTGGAGTGGACGGTGAGAAGAACAAAATGGATAATTTGAATTTCAGAAGCAATATAGTTCAAGTCTATTTAATAAATTACGGAACTACCATTGCGGGAGGAGGAAGGCCAAAATCCTCTTAATAAATTGACAGTCAAGTTCCAGAGTCAATAAGATATGATCGGATCCGATCACTGGATAATTTCAGCTGCAAGGCAAAATAGATGTGCGCTTTGCAAGAAAAATGCCATTAAATGTTGTGAGAAATGCGGTGTCAATTTACATGATGGAAGTTTTAAAAGTTTCCGTGTTCGCTGAAATGTTTATAATAATAAATGTTCATAAATAATTTATTGTTTTTGCATGTTTAATACATTATTATTTGCAAACGTTTTATTTCCAATTATACCTTACTGTATGCCCAGTGTTCCAAAATTGGAACACATCAAAATATTGGAATATTTAATATTTTTTTGAAAAATATAAATGAATTCTATTATTTTGTGTTATTTTTATGAAGAATATCATACATTACCAAAAAAAAAAGGAAAAAAAATTATTCGGGCTAAAATGGGTTATAATAACTTATGGGTTAATCTAAACAGATGAATCTTCCTTAGGTGTAAACACATTTTACTGTGGTTACCTTTGTTAATAACAATCATAATCTCAATAGCAACAAGGGTAACCACAGTAAAATGTGATTACACCTAAGGAAGATTCATCTGTTTAGATTGACCCATACTAAAAGTAACTACGAAAGCAATGAATATAAAATTTGGAGTTTATACAATTAATAAACAGGCTATTGTACACAAAACTGGTATTTTTAAAGATTTTAAAGTTTTAGCAAAGACATTTTTTTTTCTTAGATTTTGATTTTGATGGGGCACGGGTTAATGGTACCTGATCGATCTCAAACTTTGTAAGGGTTATTTTTTGGTATATTGGAACAGAACTGGAGGGTCCTTCTGTTCAAATAAAAAAAATAATTGACCTATATAAATAAGGACCACCCTAATGTTGATACTAAAAATCAATCCCACAACAATAGAATTCAATTTCCAATTTCATAAGCATGTTAAATACGCCATTAAGCCGTTTATTATAATCACAATAATAAAACGCGTAACTATCTGGGGATATTGAACTATTTAGCCATAAATTTATAATCCAATGTCCCTTATGATGAAATTAGAATCCGGGCTTAAAGTGAATATTAATACAATGACCTAATAGCGTCGTAATTTTAATAGCCAAAGCTGGACAATGAACAAGTCGATAATTACTAGTGAAATGTGCACTTTAGGAGTAGTTAGATAGTCCGTCGCTTTCGCATTTCTGCTAGATATAGTGGAAACTAAGCATGGATAAAATGGTTGGATATTAGAGTTAGGACTGACCCGCAAGCTATCATGACAAACTGGAACGTGGGTTGCTTACGGCCGTACCCACAAGGTCCGTCAACTTGGCCTCCGCCATTTGGATTTTAGAAATTATTTTTATTGCGCTAGATTGCGCTAAGCTGGCGCCACTACGCGCTTTCAATGAAAAAGCTAGCGCCTCAAGTGTAAAAAATTTACAGCACTTCATAGTTGTGGGGGGGCAGATTGACGCTAGCTCCCCCGCCAATGTTAAAATAGATTTTTTTTAAATTGCGCTATATTGCGCTAAGTTAGCGCCGCATTGCTTTACCAATTTTAAAAGCTAGCATCCCAAAAATAACGAAGTTATAACATTTTGAAAATTTAAAGCCAGTTCCCTCCCCCCATGTCGAATTCAAACGATTTCTTTATTGCCAATATTGCGCTCAGCTAGCGCCGCATTGCGCCACCAATGAAAAAGCTAGCGCCTTAAAAATGAAAAAGTTATGACATTTTGAAAATTTGAGGCTTGGCCCCTCCATGTCGAATTTAAACGATTTTCGCGGGAGCAGTTGCTGGTGGTGCGGTGGCCAGCTATACTCCGTCGGTCTGCCAGAGACTTTTCTTCAGTATCATCATCCAATTCAGAATTTAAACCATAGTTTGTTCTGATCTCTTTTAAACTGGCAAGTCCAGCGCTCTTTTGGATGTCTCGGAAGCGTGTAGACGGGGAGGGAGACACTGGTTCGACAGCCCGTGCTGCTGTTCGGACTTTGCAAATCATGATGATGATATGAAGGCAAAAATTATTGACTTTGTGATGCTTCTTCGACCTGGAGGAAATACAGTTCGCCCTAATCCCTAGATTCTCTGGAGTTGTTACTGCAGTTTGAAAATTATGTCCTTCCAACGATGTGCGTTGCATACTGCGCACCACTGCATTTTCAGTCGCAATTAAAACACACCTGAGATCTTCCATGTCACAAGAGCGACTGGCCAACCTGGTTTTAATCAGAATTAAAAAATAATTCACATATGATGTAAAAATGAGGTAGTTCAATTGTTATCTAAAAGAAGATCTCCGATCATAATAATAGCAGCTTTTTCATAATTTTATTCATTGTTGGTTGACATATTTTTCAGGCCATTGAATGACCATTTATTGTTATTTACATTGTGACGAAATTATGAATCTGGTTATATTACAAACTCAGTTATAGGTACCTATATATATTCACTGCAATTTAACAAAAAGAGCTATAACAACTAAACGGCAATAAATATTTCCTAATGCAAAATGCATAATATACAATTCTGGCCATGCTACTTATTCATTTTACACAAAAATTACCAATTACAGTGATTGCAGTATATAAATAATAATGTACAAACTGTGTCCTATTTTAAGATTGTAATCGTTAACAAAATGTATTATCCAAAATTTTGTAAAAATACAATTGAAACTATTCCAATTTTAACAAAGACCTATTACGATATAATCTTCCCAAAACCGGACATTTTCTAGCTCAACTTTCAACAAAAATTCAAAAAAATAACTATTTTATAACAAACACCTTACTAATTTAGAAAACACTAGTCTTGACGGCATTGGTGGTTCCATAAAGGACAACTTTTAAGTTTTACGCGTGCCGCATGACTAACTTGCAATAAGTGGTCTAATATGCTACCACCAAGCATTAGCGAAGGTATTAACACTCCGTTGCTCGCGCTCACTTTTGTTACAGTGCTCGCGTGGGATACTATGGTATCCCACTCGCAATAATAGATTTTAACATTTAAAAAATTATTTTTGGTTGTTTGATATATTTAACATGAACACTACAATTATGACAGAGATGCATTACCAAAAAAAGTAGCGTTAATGTTTATTACAATTTTCTAAATAGGTAGTCGCATTTTCGCCTCACTCCTGGTTTCTGGCAATTCGGCGATTATACAGGGTGTCCCAGATTATATTTCCAGCATGGGGATCTCGCTTATTATAAGAGATACAGGTTTGTTTAAATTAGGTGAATTATTCCTTGGTATGAAAGGAGCCACAATAAATTTTTAAAAGTACAAAATTCGTCGTGCTTCAGTTGTTATAGCAAAAAATATGAAAATGTCGAATTTCTTTTTTCTTTCATAACTTTTTTGTCTTAATCGTTAGAGCAATTGTATTTGTACTTTCTGAAGGTACTTTTTAATGGAGAATGTAACTGTCACTTTAGATTTTTTTTAAAACCTACCATTTTCGAGATATTACCCCAAATTCCATTTTTTCTTATGGACCGCGAAGTTGGCTATGGAATAGTTGAATGTGCTTTTTTTTACTCGTTTAAATGAGATATTACTTGCTATACCTATTTTTATAAACAAGTCACAAAATGAAAAAAAATCGTATTTTACCCATGACTTATCAAGCCATCTATGAAAATAAAAACAAAAAACAACTAATTAAATGTCAAATGACAGTTGCCATTTGTCTGCGGTATCATTTATTATTGTTGTGTAATTCGATAGTCTTTGTAGTAATTATTGTTATAATGATGGCTACATTTAAAAATAGCGAAAAATTTGACATGTTGAGATGCTACATTCTTTACCATAAAAACTGTGGAAGCTGAGCGAATATACTTGAGCTATATCTTGAGAAAAGGCAACGAAGAGTGTGTAATTACAGAAATTTAGAAATAAATTTAAAAGAATATGGTTTCTTCGAAAAACCAACCAAAAATCCAAAACAAATCCATAAAGAATTACAAATATCTATTTTGCACAGTTTCTGTTGTAAAGAATTTAGCATTTCAACATTAAAAGTTTTTAATTAGTTGTAAATGTGCCCATAATTATATGAAAACAAATTTGCTACAAAAACTATCGAATTACACAACAATACTATACATTCTAATAAATTATGTCGCATACAAATGGTAACTGTCATTTGACATTTAATTAGTTGTTTTTTGTTTTTATTTTCATAGATAGCTTGATAAGTCATGGGTAAATACGATTTTTTTTCATTTTGTGACTTGTTTATAAAAATAGGTATAGCAAGTAATATCTCATTTAAACGAGTAAAAAAAAGCACATTCAACTATTCCATAGCCAACTTCGCGGCCTATAAGAAAAAATGGAATTGGGGGTAATATCTCGAAAATGGTAGGTGTTAAAAAAAAACTAAAATGACAGTTACATTCTCCATTAAAAAGTGCCTTTAGAAAGTACAAATAAAATTGCTCTCACGATTAAGACAAAAAAGTTATGAAAACAAAAAAGAAATTCGACATTTTCATATTTTTTGCTATAACATCTGAAGCACGAGGAATTTTGTACTTTTAAAAATTGATTGTGGCTCCTCTCATACCAAGGAATAATCCATCTAATTTAAACAAACCTGTATCTCTTATAATAAGCGAGATCCCCATGCTGGAAATGTAATCTGGGACACCCTGTATATAACGTGCAGCTGTTCTTTTATTTTTCTGAAAACATTCTTTCTCCAGTAAGTAAAGTTATTTTTGTAAGTAAAAACAAAAATAACATGAAAAATACCTTACGAACAAAACTCGAGCTATAAAAATTAAAATCACGTTAGTGATCGCGCGGGATACTCAGGTATCCCAAGCGTAATTTTTTTAAGTTGTCAGCTTTTATAGCACTGTACACTGATAAGCAATAAGGCTAACTAAGCCTACAAAGTACGATGAAAAGGTACTGAAATGACGAAGCCATAATATTGTGCCATTTGACAAAAATTTGCAGAAATACATCACTGGGATACTATAGTATCCCGCGCGAGCACTGGAGTGTAAAATGACAACTAGGCCTATAATCGCGAACGCAACGTACCAGTTTTGACCAATATTGGTGTTGGTTCTTCCGAGGACCATTAAGGCATAAAGGATTAAAAATTATAATCATCTGCCCAAGCAACTGACATAATATTCCGTTTATTAACCTACAAACGATAATATCCTTCTCCTTGTCACCATTGTGACGGACCGTACTGTACATAGGCCGCACTGTTGTGGAAGAGTACTTATTATTCTTATAATTATTGTTGTTAATTATGGCTCGTGATCGTCTTTGTAACGTGGTTGGACCCTCAAACGTTGTTTTACGTAGTACGCAGGTCAAGAGCAATTGGTACACAGTAAGAAACAAATAACACACAATTTTAACAACAAACTCCTTTATTTTTCGACTGGCTGTATATTTCTCGGGGGTTGGATCTTAACTCCCAGTGCGACCGTCTCAAGGTTTTAGGCTCCCTGTTGCTGTCCCTTTTTAATTGTAGTTGCACCTTCGTCATTCTTTCCTATAAACACATATTTGTGCGAGTAGTTTTTTCTACTTATGATGTAAAAATTCATCAACCAATCGTTTTTTGATTGACGAAACCTAAATGCTGACGTTGTAGGACCCAAGTTATGACCGTAATATTTAACGTTAATGTGTTTTTACTAAAGTTGAAATCCTCATAACTTGGCCCTCTTGAAGTGTTACGTGTTTTAGTAACTGATGCATCAGCATTTGTTGCAATATTATTCATTTAAAAGTAAATGAATTAACATTGAAGTAACATAAAATAATAAGTCTCAGGCGGGGTGTCACACCATCTAAAATAAAAAAAGTGTCGAAATCAACCCAAATGGTTGATTAATGGCCGGAACGAAGTAGCAACAAGTTGGTTAATGAGGAACACTCATACATAATCAGGGTTTAAGTTTCATTCATGATCCTGTCTCGACGCGTTCTCAATTGGAGTACAGATCGGCGGGACTTCGGTCACAGGGGAATTAATAGACTGCAATTAAAAAACAATCTGGACTAAATTCGTCGTTTTCACTTTCATTAGAACGTTCAGTAGCTTATTCGCTGTTACACCGGATTACCACCGGCCATAAAAACTGTTCCAAAATGCTGTAAACTTTCAATTTAGAGCTAATTATTGGGAAGAATTACAATGATTTTATTATACTACAGTAAAAAAGTTGCGCGTCATACCATTTGTCTTTTTGTGGAAAAACTAATGAGAATTTTGTGAATTGTACCATCATACAGTCTGCCGTTGGACCATATCGCTTACTTATTAAAAGCACGTATTTGGCCAAAATTACACTAGGCAACAATTTTTCACTTTTGCATAATTTTGACGTTCTATACTAATTTTCTTTCTCGATGTCAGACTTTTCCACAGCTGAAATATCCATTGGTTTTCATCATCAGATGCAACACATGATTCTTCCTCATATTCAGAATCAGATTCTTCAAATACCGAATGTGTATCTAAGGTCCACTTATGCTGTGATAAGAACGCAAATATTCAGCATCTTTTTGCAGGTGCTTGTTATAGAATCAAAACAAAATGTCTAAGTAGTGTTAAAATAAGCTAAATATCACAAAACATGACTTAAATAATGTGTAGATACTAAATATTATCCATTTACCGTATACAAAGTTTGTCTACTAAGAATTTTCATACAAAATATATGAAGGTATGAAATTGGTTCCTCCTGTTGTTTGTTTAGATAATTAAAACGAAGGTTTTCTGGTTTTAAAACAGGTTTATTCCTTAATGAAGTTAATTATTTTATAAAATATCCTACATGTTTCCCACGATTATATTTATCGGCATCTTCAGGGATGTTCTATTTGAACAAGGATGAAAGAAATTGTTTAAAATTGTGGAAAAATATATGTTAAAATTTGTTAAATTTATGGATTAATTTGTTGGTTTCGAAAAAACACATTTAATGAAAACAATCACGAAAAAACTAATTCTTATACATGTACTTGAACATTAGCTTAATTTTAAATTTAACCCTGGAGTAGTCGCGCGATGTCGAAAAGACAGCGCGCTTTTTATTTTAACCCCGAAAACGTGTTTTCACACTTGCTACCACCCCGTGCTTCCGTGCAACCTAAGATAAATATGTGATAAAACGATTGAACCTATATTTGTCCTAATAAATCACGCCTACATTAAATAATTTGCTGATTACTACTACTCAACGCAGACGTCGAATCGACAGCACGCGCCCGTATGTTGAATAGACATCGCGCGAGCAGTTTTGGTTATTGGTTTTGACAGTATACGTCGAATCGACTTCGCGCGCCTACTTGTGTTTGTCAAAACTATTATAATTTTTTCCAAAAATGAGTGCTTTTAGATTAAATGACGCTAAAATAACTTTTGGCTGAAGTCGACGACACTCAAATAGATTTAGCACGAAATTATAAGCTGTCCATTGTTGGTACAATTCGACCAAATAAAGAAGAAATTCCCCTTTCTTCAGCACTACAAAAGGCAAGCCTGAATATTACAGCATTTTTGGCATTTCCGATGTCGGAATATTAATTTCTTATGTACCAAAAAAAATATATCCCAAAGTTGTTTCGCTTTCTACAGATCAGCTGAAATTGATGAAAGCTCAGATCCAGATCATAACATTTTATAATCAAACGGGGTGTTGATGAAGTGGACAAAAAAGCATCCTTATACAGTATGTCAAGAAGTGTAACCATTGGCCGCTGAACGTATTCTTTCAGTTTCTGGAAATCTTTGCCATAAACGCCATAGTTATTTTGAATACAAATAATGTTGACATAAAAAGTAGACGATTGTTCCAGAGAGAGTTTGGTAGGGAACTAATAAAAAAATATATGGAGAAAAGAACAAACAATTCCAGTTTGCCAAGAGGACTTAAAAGGAAACTAATCAAATACATTGGTAATGATGAAAATACGGTACCGAATACTTCAGCTGAAGATAACCCAAAGAGGTTCATGCAAGATATGCCCATTTTACAAAAAAATAAACTCAAAAACTCGTTGCGTATCCTGCGACAAAAATATTTGTTGAGACCACACAAAATTTATTTGCAGTGAGTGCTATGATGGGGTCAATACGTCAGACACAGAATGAATGAGTGAATTAATATTACAACGGTCGTTTTGATTAATTATTATGATAAAATTATTTTTTTAAGGATTGGAAATTGTGTTAGTTTATGTTGTTTAAAAATAAATGTCAATAGCTTTTGTATTTTTAATTTTTATATCGCTTTTAACATCAATATGTCTAAAAGACGTCGCGCGACTAGATTTGTTACAACAGGGTGCGCGCCTACTCCAAGGTTAAAGAAACATGTTAAAAATTGTTATTAACAATATTTATGACCACACCTTTACCACCTGTTACACTGTAAAATTGTGCCGCCTGACGAGGGTTATCCAATGCACGCATCCTTTGCAAGAAAAATGGTGCAAAGTTTTGGAAAAAATCTTAAACGGTTCCGGAGAAAAACGCAAACAAATGACGCCCTTGTAAAAACGTTTTTTTTTTTATGTTAAACGCCTATGCAAGTCGCATAGATTAATTCTTAGATCAGGGGTGGCCAACCCGCGGCCCGCCTTGAACATTTTTCCAGTCCCGCTAGATTCATCATACTTTTACAAAATATATTTATTTTATAATGGCCAAAGCAGTGAAAACCAATGTATTAAAAAAATACATTATTTGTGCATCCATATAAGTATTCAAAAAATAAGAAATTGTTGTCATTTGAATCGCAATTGAAAAGTAATAACGCTCACCACTTTTCATTTTTGAAAGAATTTAAGAAATCAAAATGTAACAATTACATCAAATATGCAAAAGAAATAAGAAAACTTACAGCTGCTTTTGAAAGCCGATTCAGTAATTTAGAGTTAGACAAATACAACAAAATTTTTGAAATATAGTCATCTCCCTTTGATGTTGAAATTGAGTCTGCCCCAGATTATCTCCAAATGGAACTGGTTGACTTACAGTGCAATATTGAATTAAAACACATTTTTGAAACATCAGAATCAAAAATAGATTTTTATAACACTTACGTCACAAAAGAGAAATTTTTCAATTTGAGAAATCTAGCACAAAAAGTTGTTAGCGCTTTTGGTTCAACTTACACCTGCGAATCGTTTTTTTCGAAAATGAAATTGACCAAACACAAAACATGCTCAAAAATAACGGAAGCTAACTTGCAACACCAAGGGGAAGGCGGGGCAGAACGGAACCACGGGGCAGAACGGACCACTGCTTATTTTTTTAATTGTACCGTGGCACTATCTAAGAAAACTTTTAGGAACTATTAAGTAAGGCATAACAAACAGACTCACGATATTTTTGTCATTCTGGACAATTCTGGATAAGCGTATTCGCAAGTGTCCCGTATTTGCTGGTGTTATCGTTCTTTGTTGTAATTGGTTGTCATCATAATAAGCAAAGTAAGCAAAAACTTTAATTTTATTACATTTTTTCTTGATATATCCTTAAACTACGAGTCTTGGACTACGTTCCTGTGTATTTACTGTTGTATATTTCATAGACCATTCTAGAGGAATTTGAACTGTACCTCTAACTTCAACGGATGGGGCAGAACGGACCGAGGCACAACGGACCGAGGTTCCATTCCGCCCCATGTCCGATTTTTCTTTCTTTTTTCTTTTCTAAATATGTTTCTTGTACTGTTACCTTCTGTTGACACTATCTATGATTTAACAGACACTGAATAATGAAAATAATTTTTTTTAACTGTTTATGTTTTATTTAATTAATTTTAAGTTTGTTAAGCATATATCGTTAAAAAATCTACTTTATTATTATTACGTTGTTCGAATAATAAGCTCAATTACGTCTACTATGACTACTTTGACTCTTTTTAAGAAATTAAACAATTTTGCAAAGAAGGTTCCGTTCTGCCCCACCCCTGGGGCAGAACGGACCGTTTGCCATTTTTTTTTCTTTTTTAATTTAAACCTAGTAGTTAACGATTATTTTTAAATTTGTAATTAAATTTAAAAAAAGGAATAAACAGAGAATACAAATACAAATTTTTAGATTTTTCCTACCTTAAATTAATAAATTACAACTCTTTTATATTAAAGGTTCCGTTCCGCCCCGCCTTCCCCTATTACGATATGCAAATACCCAAATTGAGATCGATTTGCAAAAGCTAATTGAAAGAGTGAAGAAACAAATATCGCACTAGTAAAATAAATATGTTTTAATGATTTAATTTTTTTTAATTTCATTTATATTTATATATTTTTTATTTTTAATTTTTAGTGTTATATATTTCTTTACAATATTACAATGTACATTTGGTATCATTATTATTATATTATCTATGTTTACATGTAAGAATAATAGTAAACACAATGATAATAACTCATTATGTTTCAATTTTTCACTCCAAAAAAATTTCTATAGTGTATCTAAATCTAATATGGGGATATATAATTTTATATGTGGCCCGCGGAGTTATGATGAATTTCCAAAGTGGCCCGCAAGATCATTTGGGTTGGCCACCCCTGTCTTAGATCATATAAACTACATGGATAACACAACACCATAGGAATATAGTCAAGACAATGTTGCAGACATGTACAACGTGCCTTTTTAAACCTATCTCTTTCTGTATTATGTGGGTCCAATATACGCTATCTTTGTTTTGGACCCGGGTCCGCTGTCATCGTAGCGCAACCGTGTTAATAACTGTAACCTACTTCCTACCTAGCCTATTCTAGCGACTGACGCGTGAATGACATTTAGAATTTTCTGCTATTAAAATCGTCGTTTAATTGAATCAATTGATTCTAATAAGCGGTGTTTACTGCACTTCAATAAAACTTACTAAGTCTGATCTAATGTTATTGTATCCTCCCATATTTGACACGAAAACATCCGAGTACATTGCATCTACTAGTAGTTCAAATAACGCTTTAGTTCAAATTTCGCGCGTAACCATAGTAACGCACACGATTTTACTCGGTGGGTCCGGAAAGCGAGATAGAAATATACTTTCATATGTGTTAGAAGGAGATGCAGTATAATTGTACGTCTGGGATATGTGTACAACATAGTTGCATTGTGGTAGTGTTATCCATGTAGTTTATATGATCTATTCAATTATAACAGATATCGTATTTCACAACTTCTCAAATCATAGCGCTTTTGCAGGGGTTTTGTTTTTGACGTTTCTCTCCGAAACCGTTAAGAATTTTTACTAAAACTGAGCATTATTTTACTTGCAAAGTATGCGCGCATTGGTAAATAGAAGATTTCGATTTTATCTCTTGACGGCTTCGTGGCCAACGGAATCGCAAAAGTTACCTTTATTATTCAACTTTTTAGTTTTTCCCCTATTTTTTCGAAGGAAATGGCTAGTGGCACGTATAACTCAAAGGATTCGAACAAATTCTAAATTTAGAGAATTTTCTTGTTTCATGCTCGAAGTAAATTCTGGATAATTTTGTTGTGCCATTATTCTCCAGGAAACTTTAAAATTCGGAGAATTTTCTTGTGCCTTGTGCCAGAAAAACGGTGCTGCCCTATTCAGCTCACTCGTTTTTTTCTAATCCATTACAATGGCAAATAGATATAAAAGGGACTTAATAGATAAGTAACTAAGTTTCAAGTCCATTGGAAGTACGGAACCGCACCAATAACGACGTTTGGAAAGTTTTACAATGTTTAAAAGATAGGAATTTCTGTAGCACAAAGTAAAGTTGAGTGTGTCGTAAAAGTTTATTTAATTGGATCATCACACTGTGAGATCGTTCCGTACCTACGTACCTGTGCTGCGTAAAATGGGATATACACATCGACAATACGAAACAGTTTCAAGCGTTTAGGGGCTGGTCCCCATCGATTTTCGTTGCATAGAGCTAAAAATCATCGATATGTGATTTGAGAGCTAAAAATTTAATATATCTTTTCGACATAGACCTTGAAAAAGCAGAAGAATTTTTTACATATTCTATATTTTTACATAAACAGGTTATTTATATGAATAAACGATATTTTTTTAAAAGTCAACGAGATATTTTTAATAGGAAAAACAAAAAATAAAGATTTATTTTGTTTCTGACTAGCGATTCCGTAGCCCCTTCGGGGCGTTTTCACCGCTAGACCCCGTCTTGCGCGAAGAATTCTCTTTGCGCAAAACTTACCTTCCGTTTGGTGCACGTTCCATGTCTCTATGTTCCCGAGATATGATCGATTATAACTAAGCAGGTCATTTTCTTTCAAATAAGGCAATTAACAACCTTTTTGAAAGTTAAACAATTAATTCAATCCATTTTTACCAAAGTTCTAAATACATTCATTTCCTGAAAAACTATATTAACTGGAAACTTTTAAACACACTTAACAGTTAACCGCTTATATGGCGCCTGAGAAGCGCTGCAGCAATTCAACTAACGATTTTAACTTCTTATTTTTAATCGTTTTAACCTTCGAGCGGGCGCGCAGTGATAAAATTTACACCTTTTTAAGATTTTTGGCGATAACTTTTTTTTTAGAGTTCCCGGCGCCGTCTAACCCAAAGGTATTCCTAAAACAATGTTTTTTCTATAGGGTGTTAACCACCAGCCGTGAACATAGGGAATTAACATTGGTTTTAACTTTTTTTCGGATTCCTGCTCCCCAATTGAATTTATATTAAAATTAATGGTAACAATAGAAAGACAAATTTATTGCGCTTCATTTGAGACCATTAATAAGCTTAAATGTTTAATATTTAATTTATAATTAATATTTTCAAATTGGACTAGTTTTACAAATATAAGTAGCCATGACTGTCAATCTAACATTGGTCTTCATTAATTTTTGATATTATCTGTCAATTTTTTAATCAGCGAGTTATTTCTTTAACGATTTTGATTAAAATGAAAAAAAAAACTATAATAGAGGAAGAGTTTTAATGGTGAAAAAAGAAATAACTCGCTGATTTAAAAATTGACAGATAACAAAAATTAATGAAGACAAATGTCAGATTGACAGTCATGGCTATTTATATTTGTAAAATTAATCCAATTTTAAAATATTAATTATAAACTAAATATTAAACATTTAAGCTTATTAATGGTCTCAAATGAAGCGCAATAAATTTGTCTTTCTATTGTTACCATTAATTTTAATATAAATTCAATTGGGGAGCAGGAATCCGAAAAAAAGTTAAAACCAATGTTAATTCCCTATGTTCACGGCTGGTGGTTAACACCCGGTATATAATATTAATAATAATAATAATAATAATAAATTATTAATAATAATAATTTATTAGTCTTTGAGAATACTTTTTGATTTTATTATTTTGTTATTATTCTTGTTTATGAATTTATGTTATGTTACAATTTGAATTTGGAATATATTTTGATTATTTTTGCAAATTAAACTACGTAGGTATTACATAGACAACTGAAATTTTTATTTTTGCACAATCAAAGAATATAAATTACATAAAAAAATGAATGCCCTTATGACCTAGGTATGCCACAACTATTCAACAATAAATAATAAACAAAAATATGGCCCTCGGAACCGTCAAAATATATTAAATCAGCAAAATACATACAAATAACGCACGAGATAAAAAATATACTGCGCGCCTGCTGATGTTATAATTTTAGTCGCGCCCGCTGGAAGGTTAAATGGAAGACGGTTTTTGTTGTTGCGGTATACTCGAAACCGCGGAATTTCAAGTACCTACTGACGCAGTCCTTGAAGATGTTTTGTTCGTCTGTGTGATGTTACAAATTTCAAATTAAAAATATATCCAGGTGATCTTCTATGAACAACAGAGGTTTTGGTCGGATTGAGGTAAGGAAAGCAAAAAGGCCACTTTTAAACCTCAAATCTATTGCCACAAAACTACATGTTATTACAGTTAAAAATAACTACCACCAATTTTATTCGAAAATGCGAAGTCTGACAAAGATGGGAACGAAAGTTTTATGACGAAAGTGCATATGTAGACTGACGCTATACCGTGAAACGGGGCTACTTTGAACAGTTTAGCCACATTACATTAGATAATTTTTGTACTTTTTCTTCAAATGTTGCGAAAAAAAAGAAGTTAACAAAGGTACATGATTATGGCTATTATTTTTGAGTTCATATGAAATCTTACTGGAAAAAACATTAAACTTGTGTGTTCAAAGTTACACTGCTCATGGGGTAACTTTGAACAGATTTGTAATTTATGAGAAAACTAGGTGTAGAATGTAAATACGTTTAAAGTAACCTCACCATTGAAGAGAGCGGAAAAAATAGTATTACTTTAGATACCCTGCATGTAAAAAAAATGGTTCGGCAACATACTAATTGGAAATTAAACTTTTATTTCACAAACTGAAACCTTTAATTTAACACATTAGCATTTAATAAACAAATTTAACATAACTTATACTTTAAAAAAGCCAACTAAAACATTTTATTTCAAACAATAACATTTTATAAGTAAACAAATTTTACATAAATTATGTGGCAAAAGAAATTGAAAAATTTATACGTCCACGACGATCAGTGTTTGGGCTCGGCAGTTTTCTTTCTATGTCTTGTAATGGCAAAAACGATATATCTTCAACCTATTTACAAAAATTAGTTATACTTAATCAAACAAATATATGGACAGGAAATTATACCTCTGGCCACGAAAAAAAAAATTTCTTTGTCATGTCTCATAAATTTCACTTCATATTCTTCACCACATACTTGTTTTATCTACCCAACGTAATGTTTAATGGTCTTTTTTGTGGCAAACTTCGTCAATACAAAGTCTCCTCCAGTACAGTCGGATCCTGAAGTTCTTGGTCTTCTAATTCATTTTCGTTTACCTCGTTTAATAAATTGTTTAAGAAAGTTTCTTCATCGTCATCAGAAAAATCTTGCATTTCAATTTCTTCTTCATTAACTCCTTCATCATGCAACTTCTTCCTCGAATTCTTTTTTTGTTGTATACCCGATGTTTCTCCTATTTCAAAATCTTTTCGAAGCCTGATTTAGAGATATTTTTTTGTTTTTAATGTCATCTAATGCTTTATTCAATGTTTCTTGAGTATAATTCTTATAATTTCTTGAACCTAATTTTCTGGTATAGACTCTCATTGTTACGAACTTATTCACATAAATTAAAGATGCACTATGCACTAAGTTGATCCGACAGTAATCGCATGCGAAAAACTAATAAATATGTTCAAATGCAGTATAAAACGAGTTGAAACTAGCTGTTCAAAGTTACCCCGCTAAAGGCCTCAAGTACTACATTGTTTTGTTTATAAATTTGTTTATTTTTCTTTAAGTGTTTTAAATAAGTTTTGAAATGGATAATCATTTACCATATAATTGTGCTACACATTTATATACGGCAAAACAATATTGTTACTACACTTACACAGACAAAAGTTTGGAAACAATTTCTTACAGCTGATAATGATGTCATCACATTTATATTTTTATAAACAATAATGAAATCATTCGTGTAACTTTTGGGATTATTACATGTACACTGACATGTTTCCTGACGTGTTCATCCATTGAGTTATCTTTAAAATGCGTGAATATGAAAATTACAAGAATAAACGTAAAATGTTGTCTAATTGTTCAAAGTTAGACTCCTGTTCAAAGTAACCCCGTTTCACGGTAGCGGCTTTCGTTATTAAACCGAAGGTGGCCAAATCCGAAAGTAATTTTAATAATTTAATGGAACCATTCGGTTTTTATTGCTTAATTAGAAAGATATTTGATAAAAAAACATTTGTTGATGAAACAATTTTTTAATTATCCGTATAGTTCGTTTGTATGCATGGTTAAGTACAAAATCGTGTATTGAAACAAACCTCATATGCACATTTTCACGTTGAAATCTTACAGCGCAAGATAATACATACTTTTTTGTTAGTTTCACCATCCTTTATCTCTATCGTAATCCCAGACTTTTACGTTCTTTGTTATGTGTTAAATACCATCATTTAAGTAATTAAGCAAAATGCTTCGGCTAAACAAGTAAAAAACTTGACTCCTTAGATATTGGACAAAAAGCTCCAAGCAGCAGCTAAAACTGTTGACATAATAAGGGAAATAATAAATCTGCCATCGTCTTATATAAGAATTGCCGGAAGTTTTAAGACTAACCCAGAAATCCAGATACTGTACGTAGTTTCTATGCAACATTAAACTTCTTGCTTCTGGTCGATAGTTGAAATGGTCTGAAATAGGTCGCACATAAAGGCTCCAACATTGAACTGCGTATAATCAGGAGAAACGTTGTCATTTAGGATATATTGCAGTTTAACTGTGCAAACCAACTTTAAACTATCGCAATATGCTATTGGCTGGTTGGTATCCGTGTAGTCGTTTGTATGCAGGAGTATCATTCAACTTTCTCAGTTATCGTGTTATGAAGTTTTAGGCTTTTGCCTGCTCTGTTTACAAGAACAAAACGGGAACGTGCGAGCATATGTAATTAGTTTCTAGTTGGGAAGCGATAACAATGCACCAATGAATATAGCGGCGGGTCTATATGAGGTGAAATGGACCATCGAGTGATTCGGGTTGTTCCTTTCTTGAAGTACAAATATTTGCGTTCTTTAAAAGTTATGAAAATTATGGATCGAGTTAACCCATTAGTGCATACGGATTTTTTTTTTCAGTTTCAATGTTTTTTTTTCAACAAAACTCCATTGGGCACTGTTAGTAAATTCTTAATGTTGGTTTTTGAATAAAAGTTTTAGTTTTTGATATATGAAAAGTCCGTTTAATCGGACACTATGCACATAATACAATACGAAATTTTACTTTAATCGTATATTTTAAAAATTAATGATACAGTTTTCAGTAGTACATATTAAGCTGTATGGTAATTTTTAAAGCAATCTTTAGGATGCAGTCCTACATCACATTTCAAACAGATAAATTTATTTTTTTGGTACAGTACTTGCATCTTCTTTCAGTATTAGAATATGCAATAAGATGATAAATTTTGTCCAACCTCACATCTTTGGTAGTGAGAGAAGATTTACATTTCAAAGGTTTTGTTCCATAAGTTTGTAAGAAACTCTGGGCAAGGTATCTTCTAAACGCTAATAAGTTTGCGCAATTTTGATCTCTGGGATTAAGTTTTTTCATGAGAAGCCAACCATTCACTATCGCCACATCAAACAGATAAGCGAATATAGGCCAATACCATTTGCGTTGTCTCATCCCAGTTCTGTATGCTGCAATAAGTCCATCTATTTTGTCCACACCACCCATCATTTTGTTATACTGAGATATAATTTTTGGTTGATCTAGGGTTTTTCTGGTCTTAGATTCTCTGCACCAGCGAGTTGTGGTAACAACACTATCGTCTTCAAAATTTGTGGCAACCGTGACGACTTTGTTGTCTTTCCACTGCACGAAAAGAACTTCTTCCCCAGCCACAAATTTGTAAGCACCTCTATTTTCTTTTTTCCATGCTCGCTGCTCAGGAAAAGGACAACCTTCCAATCTGTTCAATCTTATAGTCCCTCTTGCACAAATGTTTTTACTTGCTAAATGTAGTAACAAATCAATTCCAGTAAAATAATTATCAAAATGTAGCTTATATCCACAACCTGGTTCAATCTGAGCCTTTTCAATCAGAGACAGGACAACATCGCCACCTAATCCAAACTGCTTTTCTTTATTTGATTTCCCGGTGTAAATATCAAATGCTAACATGAAACCAGTACTTGTACATATGGCCCAGTTTTTAAAGCCAAACCTTATTGGCTTTCCTTTGATATACTGTTTGGCGTGATGTTTCCCGTAATAGGGAATCATACTTTCATCAATAGATAAGTTTTCTTCTAGTCCTCCATGTTTACGGAAATTTGTATTCAAAGCTTCAATTACCGGTGCTATTTTGAACAATCTATCAGTGTTATCGTAACTGGAATTATCATTGAAATGAAGATGTCTCAATAATTGTTCATATCGATTAAGTCTTATAGACTCCAAAAGTATCTTTGGGGTATCATATCCACTATTCCAAAACATTCTCTTGTTGGGGTATTTGGCATACCCTGACAGTGCCAAACTGCCGAATATAACATACAACTCATTCATGGTAAAGTTGAGATTTATATTCTTTTGATGACCATATGTGTTTGTTTCGTTTTCAATTTTTGCCATTATATTTTCATCAAAAAATAGTTTGAAAAAGTCTACGGGCGTTTCGGCCGATTGTGCATCTTCAGATGGCATTCTGGGATTACAGTAAATATTCATGTTATACGCTGGAACATTGCTTGACCACACATGTTGTTTTTTTCTCTTCTTTGGCTGTCCAGCCAATTGGCTTTTATTTTTGGTGTTTTTTAGTTTTTCTCTCAAAACCGACAAGGGTATAATGTTTTCTTCATCGCTGCTCTCATTTTCAAACGCAATTTCACATGGTTGACGTAGAATAGCACCAGGTAGATGATTGACATTACCAGCATCCTCTTGGTCAGAAACGTCACTGTCTTCCTCCGTTTCAGCCCCATTTTCAGTAGTGCTTGGCGGTAAAATATAAACGGATGCAGATGTGGAGGGTTTACCAGGTTCATCAAGGTCCGAATCATTTTCCATGGCTTCTAAGAGTTCAGCTAATGTTAACCTGTTAGAGAGAAACATAACATTGTTCGCCATATAAATAGAAACCTAAATAATGTATTTTATGCATGAAGTCCGTTTAAACGGACACGAGCTAAAAAAGTTATTTTTACAAAAGCTAACACTTTAAAAATATATATATATTTATAATTTTCAAAGCCAGACACTCCATGGATTACTTTTATTTAGATAATAGGGCTACTAATTACTTTTTGTTAAAATATCAGTAGTACTTACCCGCCATTTCTTGTTCCATAAAACTCGGGATCCATTATCGCCAAAATTACACAGAGATACCGACTTTCGCACAAACCGTTACCTAAATCTGAAGTTGTGAGTCGTCCATTAATAATCTCTAGACAACAGCACATCAACTCCCCTCCAAAATATGTGCCCTACAGCCAATCAAATAAAACGTCCGATAAAACGGACAGTATGCACTAATGGGTTAAACAGGACGGAATAGTTTAGGAAGGCTTGGTTTAGAAACTTAATGCGACGTTCAACGAGAAATTTTGTCGTCATGTCATCTCCCAAGAAAAGCACTAGTCAAGCGTACAAACCTCATCAATGCTGCATTTAGACTAAAATACATGCCTAAACTTTGGAAAGTGGCCGAGATAGTTATGATACCGAAACCAGGTAAATCTCCACGCGAAACCACATCCTATAGACCAAATTCACTGTTACTTATCATGTCTAAACTTTCGAGAAACTGCTTCTCAAGAGATTTGAAAGAAATAATCAGATACCAAATCACCAATTTTGATTCAGACATAAACACTCCAAAGTTGACCAAGTCCATAGGATAACTAACATCATTGCAAGAACATTAGAAGAGAAAAGAGCTTGTTCAACAGTATTTCTGGATGTGGCGCAAGCATTTCATAGTGTTTGGCACAAAGGACTGCATTGTAAATTAAAACATATCCTTCCCAAACAATACACAGAAAGTCTAATTTCTTATTTATCCGAGAAATATTTTAGGATCGAGCAGGAAGGTGCCTACTCTAATCTCAAAGAAATTAAAGCCGGAGTACCACAGGGTAGTGTCTTGGGTCCAGTCCTTTACCTACTGTTTACTTGTGATTTTCCAGTACTAGAAAACGACACCATAGCTGCTTTTGCTAACGATACTGCCACCCTAGCTGTCAGCAAAAGCAACCAATAAACAGCAAACAAGCTGCAAACAGCCATCAATCAATTTCAAAGCTGGACAAAAAGTGGAGGATAAAACTTAACGAAAACAAGTCAGTGCATACTGATTTCACCAACAAACGAATAGAACACGCTCCAGTACCCATAAATGGTCAGATAATATCATATGCCACAGCCAAATATCTCGGCTTAACACTTGACACTAAACTTCGGTGGAAAGTTCATGTCAGAAAAAAAGAGAGGAGTTGGATATTAGATATCGAAAAATGTACTGGCTCTTGGGAAGAAACTCCGCTTTGTCAGTACATAATAAGCTTCTACTATACAAGCAGATACTAAAACCAGTGTGGACATACGGTATACAGCTCTGGGGTTGTACCAAAAAAGCAACATCAAAGTAATACAAACTTTTCAATATAAAGTACTAAGGAACACCGTAGATGTACCTTGGTACATTAGAAACGATGATCTTCATATGGACCTTGGAGTAGAGTTTGTGGACAGTGAAATTCAGAAGTTTTCGAGAAGCCACGAAGAAAGACTACTGCAGCACGTGAACATTGGGGCTATCCAGCTTCTCGATAACACAAACATAGTCATGAGACTTAACCCTCCAGTACTAACATGATTTTTGTAACGCGAGTACTAACATCGGTCTGTGGGACCGAATTTATCCAAAGCTTATTTTACAAGTATTATTTAAATTATAAGTGTGCTTTATATTAAAAAAAAACCTTCGACACAAATTTGAATCTGGACTCTTTGAATTAAATGCTGCAAATGCGTTTGTGGCAGCTATGTTAAGTATAGGATAAAAAATTACCATAGGCCACCTTCTCGTATTTCTAGCGCAGTTATAGCCTGCGCATAGTTTGTCAACTATATCAACACCAGTTTTGTACATTGTACATCATAATAATTTGTGGTTTTCCCGTATTTTCATCAAGACTATCAAAATCGTAGGGTATTTATCGTTTGTTCATTTTTATTGTGCCTACCACAGTTAGTTTGTTCTCCAACAAAGTTTTACATAATGGTAATAATAATCCAATCAGTAACATCAATACTAACCAGGGATGAAATAACGTTTTAAATCGTTACGTTATTGTATAACGTTATTTATTATTGATTTTCTTTACATAACGTTATAAATAACATTAAAAAAATTAATCGTTATGTTATATAACGTTATATAACGTTACAAAGAGTATGATAATACAGGATGTTTCTTAAATAATGCGAAAAAAATCGGGAGGTAATTCCTTATCCAAAAATTAGGGGGTTCTATTATATAAAATTTTTTCCTTGGACGTCTCCTTTCGGAGTTACACCCCCCTAAAGGAGAGCGGTAATATTAGGTTTTTATTCTATTTCTCAAATTCGAATAAATGTAGAAGAATGATATTTTGTGTGTTTAGTACTTATTTTTAAAGGTTTCCCATAGTAATATTTTCAATCATCTCCCACTTTCACAGGGGACTGAAAAGTGCGACCTCTGTTGATTTTTTTATCAGAGCTTTTTAGTGAGTTAAAATTTTGCATTTTTTTTTTAAAGTTTGATTTATTTAGATTTTTTTTATTTATTAACTTTTTTCGTAAAACCTACAGTTTTTGAGTAAAAAATTAAATGAGCGAACATGATGTTTAGGTTCATATTGGGTAGAATTGACAGGCGTTTTAGCGTTATCGCCGCGTAAACGTCAAAATGAATCGTTTTGTATTGGAATATTTGATGTTTCATGTTCACTCATATAATTTTTTACTCAAAAACTGTAGATTTTACGAAAAAAGTTAAAGAATAAAAAAGTCTAAATAAATCAAGTTTAAAAAAAAAATTCAAATTGCAAAATTTCAACCCACAAAAAGTTCTAATAAAAAAACCAACAGGGGTCGCACTTTTCAGCCCCCTGTGTAGGTGGGAGATAATTGAAAATATTACTATGGGAAACATTTTAATAAGTATAAAACATCTACCGAATATCATTCTCCTACATTTATATCCAAATTTAAGAAATGAAATAAAAACCTAATTTTACCGATCCAATTAGGGGGGTGTAACTTCGAAAGGAGACGTCTAAGGAAATCATTTTATCAAAAAGACCCCCCTTAATTTTGTATAAGGAATCACCTCCCGAATTTTTTCGCATTATTTAAGAAACATCCTGTATAACAGAAGTACGTTGAGATGTTTTATTTTTATTTTCTAAAGTATTTGTAAAATATGAACAAAATATTATATCTTCTGAAAATAAAAAGATGGCCATATAAAAATTTTATTTATAGGAATAACGATACAAAATAACGTTTAGTAAAACGTTATCGGTTATTTTAACGTTATATAACGTTATTAAAATATCGTTACGTTATTGTATAAAAAATTGTAGTTGAATCGTTATTATAACGTTATCGGGTATCGTTACGTTACGTTTTCCATCCCTGATACTAACACGGGTCTGTGAGACCGAAATACGTAAAAAACTGGCAAAAATCGCTAAAAAACGCTTGCCACTGCGAGAGCTGGTCGATAAATAAATATAATGAAGATAGCGACGAGCCCAACCCCCTCCTCACACCCGTTTTCTAGTTTCGGGGATAAAATTGGGGGGTCGGTCTGTGAGACCGCATGTTAGCACTGGAGGGTTAAAAGAAAAAAAACTGAGCTGGTATAATGTGGCACTATTAGTGCTTAAAAAAAAAGTGTTAACAAGTGTTTTGAAAAAAAGCAGAGTCAGTGTTTGTGTTAGTGAACAAGAATAGTGGCAAATGCTAGAACAGATAAGACACGCCAATGGGTAACTCTTAGATCTTAAGTTAAAAGATCTAAGAGTAAGATATTATTAAAATGTAGCCCTTATTGACTTACATAATCTAACAGCGACAAAAATTGGAAAATATAAACCGTTTCGCCATAAAACTCCGACGCGTCCGCCGTGACTCACCCTGTATATAAAAAGATAATGCCATCTGCCAAGCATTCAAAATCAGGGATACACTATGATAAGGCCAATTGTAAAAAATCTTCTCTATGTGAGACCATAAAAGAAGAACGATTCTGAGTTATTGTGGCTACTGTAATATTTATCGTTTGCTCAAATAACTTCGAATCTTTTACTAAAAACTTTAATTTCAAATAGCAAGTACACTGTTCATTCTAGAGTATTGTTTTCTTATTTGGGTTCAGCGTTAGAAACACAGGAAAAAGGACATGAGCATTTGTGATTCAACAAAAAATGTTAAAGCTGAAAATATCGTTTGGCATTGATTACCAGATATCCTTGAGTGAGATTATTCTCGTTATTGGAATGTTTCGCATGTCGTCGGAATTAAGCTCCAGGGATTACAATCCCAGTTGGCCTGGCAAACAACTGCAGGCCAGGTCCTACGGTTCGGCACTAAGTTCGGAAAACAACTACGTATTGAGTGATAACAGCAATTGTTTCGACTTCAGATAAGCTGTACGGATACTGCTGGCGGAGTAAATAAAAAAGAGTCTGAACTTTCTAGTGCGAGATTTGTGTTTGCAACAGCGTCGTATTGAGAAAATAAAACAAGATTTGAGTATTGTTGATGACATTTGAGTTTAGTTTGAATCTGCTGGAAAGAAGCAAAAATGTAATTTGCTCGAAAGTGTCACTAAAGCTAAAACACTGGGCCGTATGCATAAAAATAAGTAAATACTTATAAGTATTAAGTATAAGTAAAAGTAAATGCTAGATTTTATATGCATAATCTTTTACTAGTACTAGGTAGCAAATGCTGGAAAATCTTAAGTAAATACTACTTTAGAAATTAAAAACTCTGGATTTACAGGACGGTTTTATTGATTTTGGTTAAAACTCCGACGTTTCGCACTTAATGTTTTTAAGGCTTCTTCAAGGGCTGAAAACAAATGTGATTACAAATTTCATTTATAAAACTATTCTTAACATGACTTGAAACGATTAAATATAAATAACATAAATTTTAAATACTAGATACAAGTTACAAATTAGATTGAAACAATTATACAATAAAAATACTTACAATTTTAACAATATTCATTGATAATTGACAAGGCTAACATGGTGCACATAACCATTTGTTTTTTGAATGTGTAGAACAATTCGAAAGTCAAAAATAACAGTGATACAGTCGCACTAATTTATTGTAAAATGTAAACAGTCTTTTCATTAAAAGGATTTTATGTCTAAAAACCAGGGCTAGAAACCGAAAAAAATTTTGGTTAACGGTTAACCGAATCAAGAACTTTATTTTTATAACGGTTTTTGTTGAAAAACCGTTTTTTTCCGTAAAGAACCGGTTTTGAAAAAAGCGGTTAATTTAACCGGTTTTTAACATTATTCAGATTTGGAATGCAAAGTATAAAAAGATATTATCTATTTATAATTTTATAATATATGTACAATCAAGCATTCAGTAATTACTTTTGGTAAACTAATCACATTTAATACAGATTTTGTATTTTTTCAAAATAATTTTTATTAAAAAGAGATGTTTAAAAAACCGGTTTTTTATTATTTTGGTTAAATGTTACCGTTTTTTTTGCCTTTAAAAATAACGGTTTCGGTTTCGGTTAAAAATCACAATTTTGGACAAAAAATAAAGGTTAACCGGTTTTTTAAACCGGTTTAAAAAACCGGTTTCATGCCCTGGTAAAAACGGATAACATAAAATTTTAAAAAAGACAGACAACAAAAGCAACACTTTAAAAATTTTACGTACAATAGTCAGGTTCAACACCAGTAACATTTTATAACAGTTTTACAGAAAGGAGGGAAACTGAACTAGGTGGACCAATAATTTTTTAATTAATTAGTAGATGTCCTAAGTTGGTTTAACACAACTTCAAATTTTATTAAAAACTTCTTTTGAAATTAAGATTATTTGGAGTAATGTTATTAAAGGAATGTATTATTTAATTATTAAACTGTTTTGGTTACAGATATCAAAAAGTAATTTGTAAGTCTTTTGACATAAAATGTTATCAATGTCAGATCTGTCATTACATGCATTTTTGTTTACATTAATATAAATACTTTCAGCTATAAGTCTTTTAAACAAATTTTCTTCGTGGTGAACAATCTTAACGTCATTTAAATTGAAATTGTGATTGGTATTTTAACATGTGTTCTGTTAAGCTAGTGGTTGTTGAAATATTTTTGTTATTATTATTCAAATTTAAATTGTCTTTCAATTTTTTAACATCGCTTTTGTGACCATACATTCTATTTCGTAATGTTTGTTTGGTCTGTCCTATGTATATGGTATTGCATTGATCACAAGAGCAGCTATATATTAAATTGTTTTTTAAAATTTTATTTGTAGAATTATTGGTCCACATAGTTCAGTTTTCCCTCATTTCTGTAAAACTGTTATAAAATGTTACTGGTGTTGAACCTGACTATTGTACGTAAAATTTTAAAGTGTTTCTTTTGTGTCTGTCTTTTTTAAAAAATTTTATGTTATCCGTTTTAATTTACATTTTTACACATAAAATCCTTTTAATGAAAAGACTGTTTACATTTTACAATAAATTAGTGCGACTGTATCACTGTTATTTTTGACTTTCGAATTGTTCTACACATTCAAAAAACAAATGGTTATGTGCACCATATTAGCCTTGTCAATTATCAATGAATATTGTTAAAATTGTAAGTATTTTTATTGTATAATTGTTTCAATCTAATTTGTAACTTGTATCTAGTATTTAAAATTTATGTTATTTATATTTAATCGTTTCAAGTCATGTTAAGAATAGTTTTATAAATGAAATTTGTAATCACATTTGTTTTCAGCCCTTGAAGAAGCCTTAAAAACATTAAGTGCGAAACGTCGGATTTTTAACCAAAATCAATAAAACCGTCCTGTAAATCCAGAGTTTTTAATTTCTAAACCTTAAAACAACGGACATTCAACAATTTATAAGTAAATATTACTAGCTTTTACTTAATAATTCGAATATTGTCATGGTTAATCACAAGAAAAGAATAACATTTGTAACAGTCCATATTAAAATCATAATTTGATTGTTATTATTAAGAATTTTAATAATTTTAGGTTCAAAACAATAAATGATCATTTTAGAATTTACTAGGAGTATTATGAACTCTTAGATCAATTTTTTTTTCAGCTTAGTACCGCTTAGTAAATTGTGCGATGTTTTCTCTTTTCCTTATGCCAGCTCGCCTGATGCTATTCTCCTCGTCGTGTTGGCCTTCCTCCTCCTCCCCCTCCTCCTCCTCCTCCTCCTCCTCCTCGTCCTCCTCCTCCTCCTCCTCCTCCTCCTCCTCCTCCTCCTCCTCCTCCTCCTCTTCTTCTTCCTTTAAAACTTAAATAACTCGAAAACGACTGATTTTAAATACATAAAACCTATATGTTTTTGAAAGAGAATTCAATTTTACAACTAAAAATCATAAAATATGCTGGGTGTTCTATTTAAAAAAACATGGTGACGTATCGGTGCGCAAAAACAAAACACTGTGTATGGGTCAATCTAATAAACAGATGAATCTTCCTTAGGTGTAAACACATTTTACTGTGGTTACCATTATTGCTATTGATATTATGATTGTTATTAACAAAGGTAACTACAGTAAAATGTGTTTACACCTAAGGAAGATTCATCTGTTTAGATTGACCCATAGTTGAAAATAATTTAAGGTTATGTAGTAAATTAACACAAACAACTTTTGTATAAAACGTTGCTTATAACGAGAGTTGCTTATATCGTGGGTTGCTTATAATGCGAGCTCACTGTAGTTATAAAATTCCCCTGTAATTAATACAGTCCATGGTGTCCCCTTTTTTATGTAATGACATAATGATAGCTAAATTCCAATCTTCTGGTCATTTATTATATTTCCAGGCCAAATTAAGTATTCTCAGTAGCAGTGCTGTGCCTTCAGCTCCCATGTACTTTAATATTTCGGGCTTTATATTGTCGCACCCTGCCTCCTTCCCGGGTTTTAATTTTTTCAGAGTTTCTTCAATCTCTTGCATTTTTATCATGTTGCTTCCTGCGTTGTCTCGTACTTCAAACTCTGCTGCCTGTTGTACCTCCTCACATGTTTCGAATAGCTCGTTAAAGTATTCAAGCCATCCATTCTTTGTCTTTGATTCTGAAGTCATTTTAAAGAAATTGAATCAAAACATAAAATCGATAATCACTTTTCCACTTATAACAATTTTTTGTAGCCGCAAACTGTTGTTGAATCAATCTGTTTATTTAAATTATAAAAACATGCAGCTAACAGCTCAATTACAAGTTACAACTCAAACAAACAATAAACAAAACAACGAATGGGTAAAGCGAACGCTTTTATGCAGTTGCAGCACACATAATTCACTCTGTAACACAAATGCTTTTATCAAAAATACAAATACCTACACTTTTGTTATAATGCTTCGGGTAACATTATTCAACCATTAACAATAGAATTCATAACTTTCTTGTGGTTTATAATCCCTTAAACAAACCGCAAAGTAATTTATGTTTGAAAATTTAACTCCAAAAAAAATCACGAACGTAAACAGTGATTTATGGACTGGGCTGAAAATTTGGTGAAAGTTTATGGCAAATTTGTGTTTTCCTAAAAGTTTCGTTCTAACCTATTTATGACCAGAACTATTTATGGTTAGGAATTTTTATGAAACTTTTAAAAACTTGTTTAGTGTTTAAAGAAAGCATGTAAAATGTTTTTAAAAAAATTGAGCAGTCTTTGCGATTTTGAGTGGGTCGATAACGACCCTTTGAGCAAATTCGTCACTACCTATTGAATAATAACGTATGGAATAGAAGAAAAGTTATAACCGCAGTAGGTATTAGGGTGGATCGCTCTTATATGGGAGATTTTTTTTTTTCGAATTTCAATTTCGGGGGGTGCGCGATAGATGCCCTGGTATCTTTTGATTAATCATGCAGAATATTTTTAAAAAATAATAATTGGAAGTACTGCCCCAAAGTCGTCAAAGTTTTCGAGAATTTAAAAAAAGTTACTTTAAATTAAAATGTCTTTGTTCTATTTTTAACAACTAATTTCACGACTTTTTGGAACATTATCACAGTTTATGCTTTTAATTATTAAAATAACAATATAACACACCGTTTTTCTTACTTTCCCGAGTAATTTTATTGTCACGTGCGCGTGGTGTGCACGGGTAGTGCAGCGGATATGTCATTTAGCGTCCCTTCGCTTTGTAGTTTCAATTTTTTTTTCAGGAAGAGATCACGTTTCGTTCTGATTTCGAATATTTGAGATTTGATAGAGTGATTTTTTTGTAATAAAAGTACAAACGTTTACGTAGCAGTGATACAAACTGTCCTATATTTGGTGTTGGCAAAGAATTCCCGAATAGTTTGTTACCGACGCATGAAGGCATGAAGGCATGATATAATATTTTATTTACGTCTCCAAACCTTAGTAAACGATTCCAGGATTTGGTAAGAGACACTAGTAAAATAGTTACTACTGACATAGAACAAATCTGGAGAAGATACTCATTAAAGAAAGAGAATTCTTGTTAGACCAGCGAGGTCAAAGAAAAATGATGATGTGTTCCTTAGATAGAGAGACTAAAAGGAAAAACGAAACCAATATTTCCAAAAAATTGGAACGAAACTTTTATGAAGAAGCTTCCCAAACATCAAAGTCCCAAAGATCCACGGCTCAAACTAAGGGTTCAAATTCTAAGCCCTTAAAAGCAAATGCTGATATGGATGAAAAGCAATGAGGACTATCGCAGAAAAGTTGTGTTCGAAGAGCACATTAGTTTATTAAAAAAACCTGGCTCACAATACATTGACCATATTTCTATGAAATCTAGTGACGCAAAAACAATTGCCAATTGACTGTTCGCATCATTTCCGAAGCTATCGCAAATCTGGACAAAGTCGAAACTGATATTTTACCTAAATTTTGTTTGATGCCTTGCCACACAAAAACCACTGAAAGATGTGTCAAATTGGTGACGGATCAGAAATAAATTAGAATCTTGTCGTATCATACCAAGAAAGACTACAAAACCAAGTTATTAGCTTAATTTTGGAGTGATCTTAATTTTTTTTAAAGATGTTTTTATGTGATTTTACATTCTGTTCTATTTTCTTATTCTTTTAATTGTCCAAAAAAGTTATAAAAATTTTGGAGCCTAACCTTGAATACTTTTATTGGGCATAAACTTTAACCTACATTCAGCAAATTTTGTTCAAAATTCAGCAGGCTTGGGGCAGTACTTGCACTAATAATATCAAAATATTGTCTTCATGACTTCTGATTGTATTCCCCTAGAGCATCTTTTCCGCACCCCGCCAGAAAAAAAAAATAAAATAAAATTCGATCCACCCTAGTAGGTATGTATGTGCAAAAATGAACAAAATTAAGCAATAACTTTTAACCCTGCTGCGTTGTTCATTACCGCTACACCCATAAGGTGCTCGGGTCCAAAATGACCCATAGCTGCTAAAACCATTGTAATACTAATTCAATTTACAAATTAGGTATGTTAACAAGTATTATACCTACTTACTTACTTGGGTATAAACAAATATGTAATAAATAAAAAATGTATTTAAAATAATTTTTGGACATTTGCTCCTAATATAAAATAAAAATAAACAATCTTATTTCACACACTGTGTGCAGATTTGCACCAAATGTTTCTTGCAACAGTATTTTTGACACTTTGTGCACAAATTTGAACTTTTATTATCTGTTTCTGAACACAAACCTCTTTTTTTGACTTGTATATATTTTCAGAACAAAAGTACAAGAGAAGTTTTAAACAGTTCTTAATTCGGCCATTTTATATTAATTAAAAAAATTGATGTAACAACTTACCGTCTTGTAGTAATTTCAAAAACTAATTCGTTTTTTTTAAGCTTATATGATACTTTTAAAACTCTACTAAGCAACTTTGATTATCTCAAAAGTCGACAGTTGTAAACAAAATTTTTAGGTGAGAATATCATTTGGTCCCAAGTTACCCTACTGTCCCAAGTTGCCCTATTGTACGGTACTGCCTAAATGAGCACCTACCCCTAAATCCTACTAGTTGTTCATCAACCGTGACGTAAGCATAGAGATTGAACAAATTCGGCAAAACGTCTACCCATTTGGTCCAAACATCTCTAATTGGCGCAAATTTATCACCTCTTCTTCTTTCAACTCTGGTTTCTCTATTGTCAAATCTTATAACCCTTAAACTTTTTTTGAAATATTCCAGAGACATTGTCGCGCGAAAAATGCTTCTTCCCTTTTCTGCGTCCCATAAACTTTTAGTAGATTCATTTTTAGATTTGAAAACACCTGCTAAAATCAGTAATCCCAAGTAAATCGTCTGAATCATAGTGTTATTTCATTATAGGACAAAACTGACCCGAAGATCCTAGGTGTGAAAATATTTATACCATAAAAATCTATATTTATTTATTTATTTATTTATTAAATTACACCCAACAGGGGTAAACCTTAATCATAGGGCGATATACAATAATATAATATACGTAATAATATATGTAACATTATAGGTACTATAAATGTGTGCATTAAGAAAAATCAATTAATTTTATCATACAAATCTATCCTCAGATATATACATAATACATAATATAACTATGCTTTTATTAATCAGCCAAAACATTAAAAAAAATATTACAAATAAATATATGTGCATTAATTAATACAAAAATCAATCATATTGAACTGGTGTACGTAAAATCAGTAAAGCTTTGTTTTTGAAAGTTGAAACACTACAATTATAAAAAATATCAATGTCTGAAAAAATATTTGCCACCTTACACATTCTGTACAAAGGTGACACCTGAAGCAAATTAGTACGAGGTTGGTTCAAATAAAATGTACTAGCCCAACGGCTGTTTGATCGAGGCACTAAAAAGGAAATTTTATTTAATAGATCTACAGTGACATAGACTTTGTGATTAACGATTTTGAAAATATACACGTGATCCAGCAAACACCGTCTTCGCTCAAGGGATATAAGCTGCAATTCACTCAACATAGTTTTATAAGATGTTAAATATGGATAAAGACCAGTCTGTTTAAACATTATATAACGTACGAACCGTTTTTGAACGGCTTCTATTTGTTTTATATAGATTTCATAAAAAAGATTCCATATGACAGAAGCATATTCCAATTTGCTTCTCACAAAACAATTGTACAGAAAATAAAAAGAGCTAACATGTTTAAAGTGAATAGTGTTCCGCAATACGAACCCCAATGATCTAAGTGCTGCCTCTGTACTTTTACGTATATGTTCAGCAAAATTTAATTTTGGGTCAAACATAACTCCTAAATCGTTAATTTTCGTTTTCCTTCCCATCAAAATGTCTTTCATTGTATACTGAAATATTATTGGACTATGCTTCCTGTGATATGATACCACCGAGCATTTAGCAATGTTAAAGTGCAACTTATTTTCCATGCTCCATTGATATATATTGTTAATGTCATTTTGTAAAGACTCACAATCACTGACTGATCTCACATTTAACCATAATTTTAGGTCATCTGCAAAAACTAAATTACTAGAGTATTTTATGGATAGTGGCAAGTCGTTAATAAAAAGTAAAAATAATAGTGGACCGAGATTAGAACCTTGGGGTACCCCTGAACTAACTTTATATTTGAAAGAATAGCAGCTATTATATACAACATACTGAACTCTCTGTTTGTTAAATAAGAACGAACAAGATCAAGTAATTTTAAAGAGAATCCAAACGAATGAAGTTTATTTAACAAGATATCAAAATTAACTTTATCGAAGGCTTTTGCAAAATCAGTATATACTACTATATGTTTATAATGAAGACATAAACGGAAAACAAGAGCTACTAACGTTAAAAACAAAGTCAAGAAACCTAAGTAAGATACACCAGATGCTTGAATAAAATTTTAAGAAGAAATAAGTTTGGCTTTCACCCTACACCTGATTACAATGAAGCTTCTACGAGTATTACAACCGATTACAACAGAGTTAGATGCCATTTGTGTTCAGAAACAGATAAAATAAGTTCAAATTTGTGCAGTGCCAAAAATAAAGAAACATTTGGTGCAAATCTGCTAACAGTGTGTGAAATAAGATTGTTTATTTTTATTTTATATTAGGAACAAATATCCAAATTTATTTCAAATATAATTTTTATTTATTATATTTTTTTATACATAAGTTAGTACCTACGTATGATACTAACTTGTTAACATACCTAATTTGTAAATTGCATTAGTATTACGATGGTTTTCGCAGCTATGGGTCATTTTGGACCAGAACACCTTTTGGGTGTAGCGGTAATAAACAACGCACACGCCGCAAGGTTAAAATAGAATTGTGGCTCTTAATGGCTTAAAAATAAATACTCTATAACAGGGATGGCCAACCTGCGGCTCGCGAGCCACATGCGGCTCTTTGAAGGATTATTTGTGGCTCTCGATAAATGTACCTCCCATTTCATTTTTGTGCTATTATACTTAAAAAAATTATTATCGTTCCGTATGTGTTTCAAAATGTCTTTTTAATTACTGACAACAAATATATGAAAGACTAAGTGTAACGTTGTAACAAATTTCATTTCCATCCAAGTTAAGAATGATATGACTCATCGAAAACTGCGCGAACGAACATAAACAGTGGCGTCCGTAATCGACCGACTCCAGTCGTAAAGTAAACCTTCATTGCAATTGACAGTTGACATTGTGCTCTGGAGGAAACAATTTGTATCACTCTTGCTACGGATATAATTTGTAATCTGGAATTTTTGGTAAGTTAACTAAATTTGTATCGTAGTATGTAACAAGTATTGTTATTGTTTTAACGCTATTGCTGCGGCACTCTTTTGAGAAGTTCGTGCCTTCAGTGCGGCGGTTTTCAGATCTTATGGAGTTTGTGGGTTACGCTCGCGTAATAATACGGCTCCAGCACATGGGACACGAAAAATAAATGCGGAATATTACGGTTCCCGCAGTGAAAGGGTTATTATCACAAAACTTGTATTTTCTAAATTTCTTTATTTATTTCCAGTTCGTTTAAAAATATGACGACAGAGAACGAAAATAAAAAAAGAAAATACGAGCAAGAAAATAGAAGTTTTAATAATGAGTGGGAGGAGAATTTCTTTTTTATTGACAATAAAGGAAAATCATTATGTGTTATTTGTAATTCTACGGTCAAATATTATAAAGCTAGCAATTTACGTCGACATTATGAAACCAATCATCCTCAGTTTTCTAATCAGTATCCACCAAATTCCAAATTAAGATCAGATAAACTTGCTTCTTTAAAATCAAATTTAAATAAACAACAGTCAATTTTGATGACCTTTAACAATCAAGCTAATAATGTGGCTGAAGCCAGTTTTGTTATTGCCTGGAATATTGCTCGTGCAAAACGCCCGTATGGAGAGGGAGAGTTTATTAAAAAAAACTTGGAAGATGTACTTAAAATTTTAGATCCAAATAATGCAGCATTGCACAAAGTTGTTTCGCAAATTCCCATCTCGAGACACACAACCGAACGACGCATAACTGCAATTAATACATCTCTTGAATATAATTTAAAAAATGATTTGAAGAACTGTATTGCATTCAGCTTAGCCCTTGACGAATCGACAGATATCACAAATCTTCCGCAATTAGCAGTTTTCATACGTTTTGTTTCACCCGACTTCGTTGTTAAAGAAGAATTATTAGATTTAGTAGCACTTCAAGAGTCAACCCGCGGTGTCGATATTAAAAATGCATTAGATTCCATAATGAAAACTTTTGATGTGCCTCTTAATAAACTTGCAACTGATAGAGCTCCGGCAATGCTGGGTAAAAAAATCGGTCTTATTGGGCTTTTAAGATTTGATTCTCAAATTCCACAATTCATACCGATTCACTGCATAATTCACCGAGAACATCTCGTTACAAAATATTTAAAATATCCTGATGTTATGAAAACAGTGTTACACATTGTAAATTACATCCGCACCAGTGCAAAAAATCATCGACAATTCAAAAATTTCCTTGAACAATTAAACGACGAAGAACTTCCAAATGACATTAATTTCTTTTGCATTGTTAGATGGTTATCTAGCTACAACGTATTAAATCGTTTTGTAGATTTGTTTGATCCGATAACTGCATTTCTAAAAGAAAAGGAAATAACCTATTCAGAATTAGACGATGACGAGTGGTTACAAGACTTAATGTTTTTGACTGATGTCATGGAACATTTGCAAACACTGAATTTACAATTGCAGGGGAAAGATAAAATAATATCTGACCTCTCACAGAGTATATTTAGTTTTCAAACTAAATTACAACTTTTTCAAAAGGACATTAAAAATAAAACATTTTGTCATTTTCCTCGAATTAAAAAAATTTGTTCCAATATTAAAAAAGGAAAACTCAACGAGTATATAAAAAAGCTAGAAGGAATATTGACGGAACTCAAAAATAGATTTCAAGACTTGAAATATTTTAAATCGTCTCTTGAATTTTTTCTGAATCCATTTGAAATTAACATAATTCAAGGTGAGTTTTCCATTTCCAATATAATTATGACCCAAAAAGCATCTGGAGAATTAGATTAATAGATATGCAAGAAGATCAAGCTCTACAATTAAAATATAAGTCGACGTCGATTACTGAATTTTGGAAATTTGTACCCGAATCGAAGTATCCTGAATTAAAAAAGGCTGCTTGTCGAATTATTTCAATATTCGGAACAACGTACTTATGTGACTCATTTTATTCCACTTTAAAATTCGTGAAATCCAAACACCGTTCAGTATTAACTAACCAGCATCTCAAAGAATTACTGAGAAGTGCTGTCACCAATTATTCACCAAATTTTAAAGAATTATCAAGAGAAGTAAAATAAATGTGTTTAGCTTTTAATATTTAAATTCAATACACATATTTTGTACTTTTATTTATGTTTTCAATAAATATAATTTCTGTAAGAAAAAAAATTTTTAATACCTTTTTTGCATACCTTTAAATTTTAAATACGTATTTAATTGCGGCTCACGAAAAATTTCAAATTTTGAAAAATGGCTCGGACTATCAAGGAGCTTGGCCACCCCTGCTCTATAATAATAATTCAATTAAAGGATGAATAATTGATGCCTATCGGGACACAGCACATAAACCAAATCTTGCTTAAAACTGAACATTTGGACTAATAATGGATGCCACAAACACACCGGTAACACGCAAACCGCTTTATTTTTATTATTGTAGGATTCCCGAAGTTGTTTTTTTCGGAAGCGGACATTGTTAAATAAATCTCACGTCGCCTTACGTCGATCCATGATAAAACGTAACGATGATAATTCTAAAATCTTTCTAACGTCCTTTTGTGCTATGTCGAAGGAACAAACCTCGTTAAAATAAAACGTTATCGTCTTCATAGACCATTTATCACTGCAGGTTTCCATTCATGAAAAATACTTTAGCAATTGTTGAAATTCACCTTAAAGTGCAAGACGAGCAGCGATGGCAACATTATGTTCAAAGCCTTCCATCTTAAAAGTATATCTTTTAAATTTGTCGAGGACTAAAATTTCAAATATGAAGAAATGCCAAATAAATCGTCGTCCCCCTGACAACGAGTTGTAAAATATAATGCAGTGAATCTTTTCAGGCATCATTGGTCCCGCGCAAAGTTCATTCGTAAAAATCAAATGGAATCTGTCATTTTGCTGTCGTCGCTATATACCCACTCCCTTTTCGTTGTAGCCATCTCTACGTCTCGCGTGCGTTTAGATGTTGTCGTCCTGGTCGGATTTGCGTTTGCGGAGCGCACGCGACTAAGACGGGCAATTGTCTTTGGTGAACAGTTGAACGTCGGACATTGTTACAATCCGAATTGACGGGAACAGTACGTGAATTTCAATGAAATAAAGCATTTGACAGCCCGAGTGGTTTACTTGATGCGAAGATTCTGTTACAAACAGTGGCGGCGCGTGACCTAAAAAAGTGGGGGGGCACAACTTATCCATGTATATTAGCTACACTTTATTTTTAAAAAAATCTGGGTTTACCTTAATAGTGCTTTATAATAAACCATATTAAGTTAAAAATATAAAATAAGCATTATTTAACAAAAATAATATCTGAAGCTCCAAAATATCAAACACTTTATTATAAACCATATTAAGCAACAAAAATAAAATAAGTATTATTTAACAAAAATAATATTTGAAGCTCCAAAATATCAAAAACTATTATAAACCATATTAAGTAACAAAAATAAAATAAGTAGATATTATTTAACAAAAATAATTTTTAAAGTTCCAAAATATTAAAAAACTAAGAACAAAGAATATACCCTTCATGATAGTAAAAAACAACAAAATATATCTTTAAAAAAACATCATTCTTCTGTTTTTATCAGCAATAAAATTATTAATTAATTTTTCTAAATGCGATTCATTTAAAATCATGTCAGCCACAGTTTCTTGTTTTATAGCCATTAAAGCCAGGCCATTTAATCGTTCTTCGCCCATAGTACTTCTGAGATAGGTTTTTAGTCTTTTTAATGTGGAAGACGACACAGGACAACAAAGAACAATTTCAAAAAGTTCCCACACACAAAATAACATTTGTTTTAATTCATTGTTTAAAAATTTTTCCGCACATTCCTCAATACTTAATAAATTGTTTGTTTCTACCGGTAAAATATTTCTATAAGTATATATTTATTTGATTAATTAAGGTGTTGTTATCAGTAGTTAACTTGTCAAAATTATTTATAACTTCAATATCGGTGTAATTTATTTCACAATTCAAATCAGTTAAGAGTCGCACAATTTTATTAATCATGCCGTAGTCGTTTTCAGAGAATCGCTTTCGCAAATTACCAACAACTTGATCAATTCCTGCATACAGTATATCAATGCGTATTAGATCTTCGACAGATTGAAATGTAAAATTTTCTTTTCCTCCAAAATCATTTTTTTTTTTGAATTTTTCTTTGCCGCGGTAAAGCAAGTTCATTTAGGTCAAATCCCAAATTTTTGATTTGAGTTTCAATAGATTTCATTTTTTCGAGAAGCGTCTTAAACGCTTTTTCGTTTCTGTAACTAAGTATAGTGGTGACAGTTGCATTAAATTTTGGATATACACTGGTTATCAGCAGAGAAGCTGATTGAAGTTCTTTTGATAACGAATCGGTTATATTTAATATGAATTCCAAGACAATTAAAGAAAAAATAAACTTCTCATCTAATATTAATTTTAGTGCACCACTAGCTTCTGCTGCCACTTTTGGATTATTTGAATCTTCAGATATTGTTTTTAGTGTTTCTACTATAGCTGGTAACAAATTTAAAACAGTTTTAACAACAGCAACCTGTCTTACTGTCCATCTTGTTTTAGAGAGACTCTTTAATGTTCGTATTGTCGTAATGACCTTATTGTTAATGTACCCTACCCCAACGCACCAACCAATGTAAAAATCACTAATTGCTAATGCTAAATTGTAAATACGATATACGAGTATATGATTTTTATACTATATAAAGTTGTGCAGAAAAAAATTTCCTAGTCTGATCTATTAATACTCGTAATTATGTGAAGATTGTGAAGTTTTGATTTGAAAAAAATGAGGGGGCCTGGGGCCCCCCGACGCGCCGCCTATGGTTACAAACAGCCGATCGAGTCCTTTTATTTTTATCAGTGATTCTGTTAAAAAATACTTTGCATTGATTTAAAAAAAAAGGTAAAGATGTAACGGAAAGCGTTTAGCCAACCGCTAACGAAAGCTGATTTAAGTTTAAGAGCTATTGTGGTCTGGCTTATTATTAGAGATAAAACGTAGGTGTACAGGGTGGACAAAATTCGAATGTTTTACCAGGTATCTCGGTTACCGTAATAGTTGGCGAAAATCTGATATCAATCTCTTGAGCAATTTTTTTGAGAAAACAATGCTTATACCGGGTGATTCAGTTTGGCTGTCGCACCCCTATAACTTTATAAGTATTGAGAATAACCCCAACAAACCTTATATATTTGAAATCGGCGACAAATTCTCTATTAAGTGATGTGTTTTTGTTACCTCTACGATGACGTATGTCAAATCCGCGATAGGCAACTGTTTTCTTTTTTTAATTAGATAGTATAAATTTTTTTGTTCATTCGGATAAAGAATTTAATTCTGAATCCGACCATGTACTCAAAAAGTAGGCATACATTAAAAAAAATTCGAGAAAAATTAGCAGTGGCGGCCCTTTTGAATACATTAAAATCTAATTTTTCATGTCAGTGTTTATTATTTTTTTTTATTTTTATTAGAAATTAATTTCTAATACATTTCCATTGATAGTTACCGTATAATTTTTAAGATTTGATCGTTTTTTGTTATGTTAAATAGACTGTTTGCTATGATTTGAATAAACTTTGAACTGATTTTACTCGAAAATTTTCTTATTTTTTTTTTTTAGGAATCCCTGTTTATTTACAATCTGTTGCTTTTGAACAATAAGTAAATGTTGTGTTAGCTTAAACTAAACTAAAACTAAACCTAGACTAAACTTGCTGAGAACAGTCCATTGACGGTTCTCTTCCTTGTACTATTATCTACCTAATTATTTAATTACAATGTGGAACGTATCAAAGCGTATAACTAATCAAATCTGGTAGGTAAGTCCGATGGTTTAAACCGTTTAAGTCTTCTGATTTCATCGTTGTTTTCTAAGAGTTATGTGGCTAGCATGTTTAGATGCACAATAAGTCTGTCTTGGTATTTCACATAGAACCTTTTAATTTCTTCACGCACTGTTTTAATTTTAAGATCACTTTGAATTATGTGATTAGGCACATACCATGGCGCATCCACAATGCTTCTTAGTACTTTGTTTTGGAATCGCTGGATGATTTCTATGTTAGAATTCTCGAAAATTTTCTTATGTATGCCTACTTTTTGAGTACATGGTCGGATTCAAAATTAAATTCTCTATCCGAATCAACCAAAAAATGTATATTATGTAATTTAAAAAAAAAAACAGTTGCCTATCGCGGATTTGACATACGTCATCGTAGAGGTAACAAAAACACATCACTTAATAGAGAATTTTTCACCGATTTCAAATATATAAGGTTTGTTAGGGTTATTTTCAATACTTATAAAGTTATAGGGGTGCGACAGTCAAACTGAATCACCCGGTATAGTCTGATTTTTTATATCGCTTTCCATTATGGCACAACAGACGAAAAATGAAATTTCATCGTTTTTGAAAATTTATTATAATTTCTTTGTTTATTAAAATAGAATAAAAAGTTAAAAAAGTTTTCTATGCGGACTTTTATGCTTAGTTTAAAAAAAAGAACATCTTTTTTTAAATGGAAACTTCAGTTGGTCATGACTTAAAAAAAGAGAAAAAGGATACTTTAGACAAACGCAATTAAAGTGGTTGATGGTTATTAATATTGTCATTGTTGTCGATTAAACAATTTTGATTTTATTGTTTTTTATTAAACTTATTAATAATCAGGTATACATACTGCTTAAAGATGAAAATAGAACGTTATTTGACATTTAAAACAAATTATCGAGATATTTCCAAAGCCGACTAATTAGTTTCTATTAAATATTTTGTTTGTGCCCATTAATAATCATGAAAACCGCAATAACTAGAGAAATATTAATTTTAGACAGAAAAGACCTTAAACAAATTTTAAAGGTAAATAAATTATCGATAAGAATATGTAAAAATATATAGGGTATTCTATTTAAAAAATTTGACTTATCCGTGTTTGAAGTTTAACCAATTGGACCGAGCATAAAAAACACCTCGTGTATTATTTTAAAATTCTATTTAGTCAGCAATCACTATGATACTATTGTCGAACAAAGTTTCAAATAAATTCGTTCTGAAATTGCTATGTTGTGATATATCAATATTTTCTTAGAGTACTGTTTCTATCAAAATTTTAAAAAAACTTAAATAACTCAAAAACTATTGATTTTAGACCCATAAAACCGGCACATTTTGAAAGGCAATTTAATTCTGCATCTAAAAAGTGCAAAATATACAGGGTGTTTTATTTAAGAAAACAACAAGTGACGTATCGGTGCGCAAAAACAAAACACTGCGCACAGTTAAAAGTAATTTTAGATTATGTAATAAATTACCACAAACAACTTTTGAATTAAACTTTTTTTTTGTAAAGTTGCCACATTGATATTTTTGGCTACAAAAGTGTAATAAAATCAAGTACGTGTTGATATCAGCTTAGCATTTGATTTTAGGAAAAAATTTTACTTGAAATTTTTTCTTAGAAAAAGGTCCTCTATCACCGCTTAAAATATTCGCGGCGATAACAGGGACACCCTGTGGGTATATAAATTTTAAACTTAATTTCATATTTTCTTATGGGGCGTCGAGTTGGCTTTGGAATAGTTAAATATCTTTCTTAGGAGATATTACTTGCTATAACTGTCGTATGTGTAATGTGAAATACAGAGTTTTATAAAATGCTTATGCGTTTTGTAAAAAGCCGTCAAAACGAGCAAATCCTGACTTTTTCTTAACCTGATCCGTTTATTTTCATAGAAAAAAACTTTAAACAATCCTTCACCTGAACCCCATTCATTTGGTCAGTAAAAGAGGTTTTGGTTAAAGTTTTTTTTTTTATGAAATCATAAAAATGAAGCTAATAGGTTAGTTTTCATTAAAAACAACAACGCCGGCATGTTATTATTTACCTAGTCAAAACAAGAGGTGCTCGTTTTTAGGGCAATTTATAAAAGGCCGTATTTTATACCTAGTTTTATAAATTGCACAGAAAATCATGAAAAATTATATTTTCCCAATCACTCATCAAGCTATCTATTAAAAAACAACTAATTTAATATCAAATGACATGTACTATTTTGCTGCAGTATCATTTATTAGAATTTTATAGTATTGTTGCATAATTCTAGCAAATTTGTTATCATATAATTTTAGGTACATTTAAAACTAGTAAAAAAGTAGATGGCTATATTATTAGCCAAAGAAACCGTGTAGAAACAGATAATTTATTGATTTGTTTTGGATTTTTGATCGGTTCCTCGACAAAACCATATTGTTTTAAGTTTATTTTCAAACTGCTGTAATAACGCGTTGATTAGTTGCCATGGAAACGATAAAAACGATCGGCCACGATTAATAGGGGTTATTGTTTAAAACGCTTTTTGTGAAATTTAACAATGAATGAAGAAGTAAAATACCATGTGTGAAACATCAATGAATTCAGAAAAATACTCTTAACTGATGTAAATAGCAAAAATTGCGCCCATAAGAAAAAATAAAGTTGGTTTTCAGAAAACAAAAACGAATCGATCTAGCAAAAATTTGTGGCAACCATCCAATTCGGCTTAAAAAGATGCTTCAGCAATGTTTTTACACATTAATACCGAAAATAAATTAAAAAGTTGTCAAAATAATTCGACTAAAATGTGGAGAGCTCTTAAAGAAATACTGGGGGGAAACAAGAATGTTAAAATTAAAAAGGTGAATTTTGGTGACTTGGAAATTACGAATGAATCAGATTTAGCCACGAAATTTAACGAATACTTTGTAAACAGCATAAAAGATATTAACGAAAATATTCCTTCACCAATAAATCCAATTCTTAAAATAAAAAGTGCTCTAGTGACACCTTTAAATTTAGATGTGTTACCTTAGACCAAGTATACAAAATAGTGAATACTATCAAAAATTCAAGTAGTACAGATAATATTTCACTTAGTACAATAAGGGATGCCTTACCAGTAATCGGGCAAACATTAGTTAACATTATAAATGAATCATTACAGTACGGGGTAGTACCAGAAATTTGGAAAATTAATACGGTTATTCCTATTCCCAAAATTATTAACACTAAAAAATGCGGTGAGTTTAGACCTATAAATATGTTACCTAAAATAGAACAAATATTAGAAATTATAGTTAAACAACAACTCGTAGAATTTCTTAACAGTAACAAAACTATTTCAGATTCTCAATCAGGATTTAGACATAAGCATTCATGCGAAACAGCATTGAATTTAGTTTTAACAAATTGGAGAGATGAAATTGAAAACGATAAAATAATTTTGGCAGTTTTTGTCGATCTGAAACGAGCATTTGAAACCATCTGTAGAAAAAGACTTTTGCAAAAATTACAAATGTACGGAATCCAAGGGAATGAACTAAAATGGTTTGAAAGTTATTTATCAAACAGTTTTCAAAATACCAGGGTGGGAAAAGTAGAATCAAAGGCAATTATTACCGAGTTAGGTGTACCACAAGGATCAGTTTTAGGTCCAGTTTTATTCAATATTTACATAAATGACATTACGCAGACAGTTAAATCGTGTGACATGCATTTATTTGCAGATGATACGTTAATTTCTGTATCAGGTGAAGATTTACAAACAACAGTTAATGTCATAAACGAAGATTTAATTGAAGTAACAGATTGGTTTAAAGCTAATAAACTGGAGTTGAATGTATCTAAAACAAAATGCATGGTAATAGGTAGTACACAATTCAGCAATATGTCAAATGTTAACGTATTTATAGATAATAATAAAGTAGAGATAGTTGAAGAGTTTAAATACCTAGGGGTAATTATAGATAATCATCTAAAGTTTAAAAAGAACATAGATTATATTGTAAAAAAAGTTGGTGCAAAAATTAGTTATTTTGGGAGAATATCGAATAAATTAAACTTTGAAGCTAGGATATTGGTCTATCATACAATAATACAACCATACTTTAATTATTGCAGTAGCATAATATTTCTAAGTAATGAGGGGGATCTGAAAAAATTACAAAAGCAGCAAAACAGAGCTTTGCGTATCATATTACAGTGTTCTAAATTAACTAAAATTGAATATATGCATAATAAGTTGGGGTTCCTTAATACAGGGTGTGTATAAATTGGCGGAAGCGCTACACGTGGCGATGTTCTTCGTAAAATTCCAAGTCGAAAATCTTGATACAAAAATATTGTACCATGTTTCCTATGGCCTCAGGAACTATTTAAAGAAAAAAAAAATTGGCAACGTTGCATACATTGATTTGCGTTTGGACATTTTTTTATCAGCAATTTTTACTTATGTATTTACAATTTTTGTTCGAACTGGAAGCCTTCAGTTCGTAAACATAGCTGTAAACTTTTGGGTATCGTAAAACACAAACTAGAAATAATTACGAGAAAAACAGAGATGACAGCTAATGACAATGTTGCCATATGTATTATTTTCATTCAAATCAGTGATTTACATATTTTCAACACCAAGTTTTTAAAGGAAGAACACAATATCTAGGAAAAAATACTATTCGAAATTTATTTTTATTCCAAATTGCAGCTTTTTCATTTGCAAGTATTAAATAATAACAATTATTAAAGGACTAAATGTCAAAACTTTGAGGACCTCTTGCAGACACAGCAAGCATGGTACAACATTTTCGTATAAAGATTTTTGACTTAGAATTTTACGAAGAACATCGCCACGTGTAGCGCTTCCGCCAATTTTTACACACCCTGTATATGGCAAAATACAGTGTATAACGTTTTGGTTCTAATACATAAATGTATAAACAATATGATGCCAGGATATATGAGTAAATATCTGACATACAACAAAGAACAGCATGATTATGAAACAAGACAAAGAGAACATTTTAGACTGCCTAAATGTAAAAAAAGTAGTACACAGAACTCGCTCTATTACAAAGGGCTAAAATTATTTAATCAATTACCAAACGAATTAAAATATTCTGTTAATCTGCATGCGTTTAAAGAAGGTTGTAAGACCCATGTAAAACTGCAATTTTAATTTGAAGTACTAGTTGTAAAGATTGATGTATAAATAGTTTCTTTTATAACTAAATAAAGCCTATTATTATTATTATTATTAAAATATTTCAAACTCCAAAGGAGTTATAGACGATTTTCAAAAATCGTATTTTCCGGTTTTTCCTAATTTTCTCGGATACCGATTAAAATGTAATCATTTTCTCTTCAGATTTATAATAAGGCAGATCCTATAGCCAAACGCTTCACTAGTACTCAAAATTACTGCATTGCAAATCCATTTTTGACTGAATTGAAACATTGATAAAAAGAAAAGGATGTGGTTCATAATCCAGAAATGTCTTGACACTGTCATTAATCTAATGTTGTTTTGTTTCAGGTGAGACTGCGATCAGTATTGTTAAGAATCGTGCGCTAAGTAAAGGTAAATACACTCTTGAATTTATTTTCGATTTCGTATATTATGGTCGGGAAACTTAACCTTTCAGGGCTAACGTTTTTAATTTGAACTTAAAGGCTAACGTTGGTCTTATAAACCGAAAATGAAATATAACAGAAAAATATATTTTTTAAATAATATTAATCTGAAGTTTTTAAGGCAACCAGCGTAGTGACCCGGCTTCGCCTGGTGATTTTTTTTATCAATCACAGACTACTCGCGCTCGCGCCCGGTGGACGTTTTTGACCTTTTGAGAATTTTGGATCTTTTGGGAATTTTTGTATCTATTGAGAATTTTTGTATCTATTGAGAATTTTAAAACTTTAGTGGTATTTGGATCTTTTGGGAATTTTTGGAACTTCTGGGAATTCTCATATAGCCTATGTTCTTTCCATGGTCCTATAGATTGTCTGTGCCAAATTTGGTCAGGATCGGATAAGTGGTATAGGAATGCATAAAGGACATACATACATACATTCATTTTTATATATATAGACTAGTAGACTGTATGTATATAAAAACAATTTTAATTTTTAAAATAATTATTTCGTTCGTTTATTACAACAACAAAAAATATCTAAAAATATCCTTTCAAAATTGTATAAATATTTTTTAAATGAAACACAAACAAAACAAAAATTAAAAAATAAAGAAAAAACATCTGAAATAGGTTAGTTACATTATTAATTAAGTAAAATTCAGGTTTAGCACAAAAAGTATTTACAGTATAACGTAACTTTTCACCATAAAAAGTACTATACAGGGTGTCCCAGATTACATTTCCAGCATGGGGATCTCGCTTATTATAAGAGATACAGGTTTGTTTAAATTAGATGAATTATTCCTTGGTATGAGAGGAGCCACAATCAATTTTTTAAAGTGTAAAATTTCTCGTGCTTCAGATGTTATAGCAAAAAATATGAAAATGTCGAATTTCTTTTTTCTCTCATAACTTTTTTGTCTTAATCATTAGAACAATTTTATTGGTACTTTCTTAAGGTACTTTTTAATGGAGAATGTAACTGTTATTTTAGATTATTTTTAACACTTACCATTTTTGAGATATTACCCCTAACTTCATTTTTTCTTATGGGCCGCGAAGTTGGCTATGGGATAGTTAAATGTGTTTTTCTTTTCTCTTTAAAATGAGATATTACTTGTTACATTTATTTTTATAAATAAGTCACAAAATGAAGAAAAATCATATTTTACCCATCACTTATCAAGCTATCTATGAAAATAAAAACAATATACAACTAATTAAATGTCAAATGAGAGTTACCATTTGTCTGCGGTATCATTTATTAGAATTGTTTAGGATTGTTGTGTAATTCGATAGTCTTTTTATCAAATTTGTTATCATATAATTATGGGCACTTTTACAACTAATTAAAAATTGTATATGTTGAATTGCTACATTATTTGCAATAGAAACTGTGTAAAATAAATAATTCTAATTAATTATTGATTTGTTTTGGATTTTTGGTTGGTTTGTCGAAAAAAACATATACTTTTAAATTTATTTCCAAATTTTTGTAATTACGCATCCTTCGTTGCCTTTTCTCGGGATATAGCTCTAAGTGCATTATTCGCTTAGCTTCTACACAGTTTTTATGGCAAAGAATGTAGCATATCTCAACATGGCAGATTTTTCGCTATTTTTAAATGTAGCCATCACTATAACAATTACTACAAAGACTATCGAATTACACAACAATAATGTGAAATTCTAATAACAGACAAACGGTAACTTTCATTTGACATTTAATTAGCTGCTTTTATTTTCATAGATAACTTGATAAGTGATCTGTAAAATAGGATTTTTCTTGATTTTGCGACTTATTTATAAAAATTAATGTAGCAAGTAATATCTCCTTTTAAAGAGGAAAAAAAACACATTCGACTATTCCATAGCCAACTTCGCGGCCCATAAGAAGAAATGAAGTTCTCGAAAATGGTAGGTGTTAAAAATAATCTAAATTAACACTTACATTCTCGTTTAAAAAGTACCTTAAGAAAGTACAAATAAAATTGTTCTAATGATTAAGACAAAAAAGTTATGAGAGAAAAAAGAAATTCGACATTTTCATATTTTTTACTATAACATCTGAAGCACGAGAAATTTTGTACTTTTAAAAATTGATTGTGGCTCCTCTCATACTAAGGAATAATTCATCTAATTTAAACAAACCTATATCTTTTACGATAAGCTAGATCCTCATGCTGAAAATGTAATCTGGAACACCCTGTATAGGTATTTGCAGAGCGTTCTACACATATATGCCTTTTATGTCTTCCAAACACATAAACTTATTACATATACAGGGTGGTCCACATAGAAGGGCCACTATTGGGATCTCGTAAACGGTAAGAGCTACAAAGAAGTTTAAATTAGACAAATTGTTCCATTTTCGGAGACCTATTCATTAATGCGTTAATGTTTTTAAAAATTTCCATGGCACGCTAGATAATCAACAAAAATCAAAATGGGCATTTTTTTTAAATCGTTAATAACTCGGTTTTACTTGATGGTACAAAAATAGTTTTGGGGGAACAGTTGTAGATTTTTTTACGCACTATAAAATGAAAATATTCATTTGATTCAATATTGTTTAAATTCTTAGATAAACTACAAACTTTAATTTTTTTTAATGAAAACCCTAGTTGGCTATGACTTTATGTGAAGGAGTATTTTACCTTTTTAAAAATATATAGTTTTATATATTTGTTGCAAAAAATAACCGAGATATGGCCAATTTTGTAAAAATTCGATCATTAAAGTTTGCCATGATTTCGTTAACAAGTGATGTTTGCAATTATTAAACAACTAAACGTCATTTCAAAGTAAATTTTTCAACTTTAAAGCAAATCCCTGTATTATTTTGTATTTTATAACGTTTATTGTGGAATTGTGAACATGGCTAAATTTGAACTCTTTGAAAAGTTTAATATGTTAGAATATTACTTTGTAAGTGATAAAAACGTAGCGGCTGTTTCAGAATTTACTTCGAAATGACGTTTAGTTGTTTAATAATTGCAAACATCACTTGTTTACGAAATCATCGCAAACTTTGATGATCGAATTTTTACAAAATTATTTTTTGCAACAAATATATAAAACTATATATTTTTGAAAAGCTAAAAAAATACTCTTTCACATAAAGTCATGGCCAACTAGGGTTTCCATTAAAAAAAATGCAAGTTTGTAATTTATCTAAGAATGGAAACAATATTGAAACAAATGAATGTTTTCATTTTATAGTGCGTAAAAAAATCTACAACTTTTCCCCCAAAACTATTTTTGTACCATCAAGTATAACCGAGTTATTAAAGATTTTAAAAATATGCCTATTTTATTTTTGTTAATTATCTAGCGTGCCATGGAATATTTTAAAAACATTAAAGCATCAATGAATAGGTCTCCGAAAATGGAACAATGTGTCTAATTTAAACTTCTTTGTAGCTCTTACCGTTTACGAGATCCCAATAGTGGCCCTTCTATGTGGACCACCCTGTATAGCACTTATATTTGGTTTTTCTACTTTTTTTACTAGGTACTGCAGTAAAAGCACCGTCCATGTGCCTGTTCATTATTTGAAACATTCAGTGTTTATTGAAAAATTTGTTGAAGGCGTCCTGGGTAGATATTTTGCAAGGGCTCTGTGTCTTGCATGTGGCTCAAGTAACTCCATACCTCTAGTGTCTCTAAAAAAATTCTTCAAGAAGTCTTTGCAAGTAATTTTGTTGTTGTTCGTAATTCATTTTTACACTATTAGGATAATTATTACTTTAAATAAAAGACTAAACCAGCAGCTCCATTACCTTTACTTTAATTACACCAAAGCTAACGTCGGTCTCTGAAACCGAAATTTGATGTAGTTAAAAAACTATACACGCACTTCTGCTGCCGTTTTGACACTATAGTATATTCCATTTAAAATTGCTCACAGCGGATTAAGAAGAGGCAGAACTAAACGAAACAAAAGCACAATCTCCGTCTCTTTCTTTAAATATTATTTGTGTTTACAATTCAGTCTACGCCAATGAAAGTTGTAATCTAATTGAAGGCGGATTCATGAAGATTATTGCAAGCAGTCAAAATTTGATCCCTAATTATAGGTTCAATAAGGTTTAATTTGGGTTCTTAGGTAAAAGAAAATTAATATCTGTATAAGTGTTCCCCAAAAGCTTTTGCTTGTAAACAATTATAATTTAAAATCTATTATAGCGTATATAAGGTAATAAGCTTTTAGCGAGAACTTGTTTAGAACTGCAGCATTATGGTCATTATGCTCAAAGAAAAGCAATTAGGAAGATGTGGTATGCGATTATGATTTTAGGTGTTGTGCCATACAAATCATTTAAGGTTTATAATCCAAGATTGTGTATGTACGTGGGTTGTTCCAACTGCTTAAGCCGATGTGAGAAGTTTTATATGGGATATACTATAGCAATATCTATACGTATAATATGAAGCTACTGAAGGACAGAGCACTATATTAGAATCCATCTGTCATTTATCAGAATAATGCTGTTCCGTCGGTCTCTGAGACCGCACGTTAGCTCTAAAGGTTAAACAATCTTGATTTTTTAAAGTTATCACTGTCTACATGAAGTAAAATATGCAGCAAATTTAAATTGAAAACTGTACGTTCAGGTCCTTACTTTGCACAAAGTAATATGTGTAACACATCTTCGAACGTAAACGTGCTTCAGGGGTAATTTGATCTTGATTTTTATCGCATGAGTAAGCGGTCTCAGAAACCGTCGCGTCGCGTTGTAGAAGTTCCACTTATTGTCTTGAATTGTGCAGACTTAAGCAGTTTCTTTTATAAAACCCCTTGCAGATTTGAATGCGTTGGGCGACCTGCGAGCACCCGCTTTTGTTTTTATGTCTAGTGTAATTCACAGATACGCAACGTATACGTCTCGACTATGAAAGACGGCGAAGGTATATGGAGACAGCGACTAAAAACAAAAAAAAATATCGTTCGTTTCTATTCGGAACGCAAACGAAATATATCGTTTACGTTCGTCTCGTTACCATCCATAAAATTTCTTTTTCGCTAACCGAAATTTATAACGGTTAAAACCGGTTTTTTAGTTGATTTCTTTTCGTTATAAAATCGAGGACTTTTTTTTAACTCACTACAACTTTCTGTTTATACGATAACAATATATGCGTATTCGCTAAATTATAAACGGCGATGATGGGTTTTGATGCTCACGGACAGCATATTTTAGACTGGCGAACGAACCGTCGCCATATTAAATTTACCAAATCGTTAAACACTTTAACATTTAACCATTTTATTTAGTATAACACCCGTAAGGTGCAAAAACACCAGATTAGTTTAAATTGTACACACGATCATTATCTAAAAATATAAAAATATTGCGAGTGCTGTTTTAAATTGGTTTTAGTACTAAAAATCTATGCATTGAAATTAAATTAGATCCTGCTGTAAATGTTTAAAAAGACAAACGAATTAATTCAAGTTCATAATTCACTAAATGTTCCCAAGAATGTTAGAAATAAAACAGATATTAGATATTAACTCTAAATGCAAATAAAACATACACATTATTAATATATAAAAAATAAACTTAACACTCCAGTGCTCGCGCGGGATACTGTAGTATCCTAGTGATGTATTTCTGCAAATGTTTGTCAAATGGCACAATATTATGCCTTCGTCATTTCAGTACCTTTTCATCTTATCTTGTAGACTTAGTTTGCATTATTGCTTTTCAGTGACCAGTGCTATAAAAGCTGACAACTTAAAAAAATTACGCTAGGGATACCTCAGTATCCCGCGCGATCACTAACGTGATTTTTATTTTTATAGCTCGAGTTTTGTTCGTAAGGTATTTTCCATGTTATTTTTGTTTTTACTATTATATTAATGCTTCCTTATTTGCATAAACGATTGTTACTGATAATTTGAAATCTTTAAAATAATAGATATCTTCCGATTTGAACATTTTAAATTCCTACGTATGCATTTTTTGTTTGTTTGCAATTATATATTCGTTTTCGTGAAACTTAGACCATGTCCCAAAGTAAAAATCCAGAGCAGTGGTGTTAGTGGTTAGAGGAAATTGAGGAGAACGAAGAATATATTAAAGACAGTGAAGAAAAGAATCCAAAGGTGATTTGGAAGACTGTGAAGGCGGAGGAGAAAATCTTAGCGAACATGAATCGGAAACAGAGCAAGACATTAGTTCTGGTAGCCAGGGGTTTGGAGCGGAGCGCGGAGCTGGAGCGCGGAGCAGTGGAGCAATGGGTTTTTGCCCGGAGCGGGAGCGGAGCCCGGAGCAAATAATTTTGATTGCTCCACTGCTCCACTTTACTATTATAAACTACAATTTTTATGAATTATTTTCATGGGTATAGTATTTAATATAATTATAAATAAACTAAATTTGATTTTTTTGAAGTAAAATTATTATAATGTAACTTTTCTGAATATTAATTTTCATTATTTTGTATTTGAATTTTGAAAAATTTTAAAGAACTTTATTTTTTTTATTTTTTGAAGATCAATAATTTGTTCATTTATTTAACTTCACTTGTTTCTTAGGGTCAAATATTGTAATTTTTGGTCCGTTTCCACATATCTCATAAAATTTTAGCTTTGTTTTAAAAAACAAATGTTTAAATAAAAAAACTTATTTGATTAATATTTGGAGCGCGGAGCGGAGCGGGAGCGGAGCTGGAGCAGGCATCTTGATGCCGGAGCGGAGCTGGAGCGGAGCAACTAAAAAATTGGACTGCTCCAAACCCCTGCTGGTAGCGATAACGATTTATGCAATGTAGATACATACAAAGATAACTTAACTCACTGGAGAAAGAATGTTCCCAAAAAAATAAGAGAACAGCTGCACGTAATATAATCGCTGAATTGCGAGAAACCAGGAATGAGGCGAAAAATGCGACTACCAATTTAGAAAATTGTAATAAACATTCACGCAAATTTTTTTTTGTAATGCATTTCTGTCATAATTGTTATGTTCATGTTATACATTACAAACAATCAAAAATATTTGTTTAAAAGTCGTTAATAGTTATTTATGTATCAAGGCCAAAAAGTACGTTTTGGCCGAGGTGCATATTACATTTTTTGTGCGATCGAATTAAAAACAATTTAAATTTTTAGTAATTTTCAAAATTATAGGTCAGAAACCACGTGACATTCTGTCACTAACAGATGACGGCGTATGTACTGCGTTACCGGCCATTACGGCCTGAAAAGTAACTTTTACGGCCGTTGCTAAGGATAGGGCCGGTAATGCAGTACTTTATGGTTGCTAACGCGTCCGTCAAACAGCTGTTTCTAGTACGATCGCACAAAAAAACTATTATTGCGAGTCGGATACCATAGTATCTCACGCGATCACTCACGTAACAAAAGTAAGCACGAGCAACGGAGTGTTAAAACATAATCTTAAAAGTTTGTAGATACCGTACAATGTACATTTTCACAATCCAATCAAACTTACTAGCAACACATCTTCCAATAATTTTTTTTTTACATGTCCTTTGCGAAGTAAGAATAAACTTTACTTCTATTAACTCTTAACGCATATAAAACATACATATTAATAATATATCCAATCGAGTGTATATTCCGTATTGATGATTAAATGAACAAATTAGAAAAAGAGAATGTCTGTATCGTTAGTTGTGTTACACGAAATTGCAATTATAAACAATAAAGTTTTATAACACCATAATTTCAATATATTGATTGTCGTCGAACGTAAATTTTTGCATAAGTGTAGCTTATGTCAAAATACCAAAAATAATAACAGTGATTCGATTTCCTTTAGATCCTGATACCGTCTATAAAATTTTATCCATCTTTAAGCGATTGAAGGTCATCAATGTGTCTTTGTGGCTGATAATTTTGATCATTGTCTTCTTTCATTTTTTTTATTGTTGGGAAATGTTCGTATATAAAAGTTTTTAAATGAGAAATCTGTAAGTGTAACTTCTGCTTGCGGGCACCTTAACATAGCCTCGCGGGCTTCCAGGGGCCCGCAAGCTACCGGTTGGACATCACTGCAATAGGCAATATTTCCGGCGGTTGTTTCAGCGGGTGGAAGTAAAACGTGCATTTAATTTATATGTGACGTGTGACGTTGAATCATGAAAAAAAAAATAGTTTGATTTAAATCATGATTTTAATTTAAAGAATTCTTAATTTAAATCGTGGTTTATATCAATTGATTTAAATCGGGCCAACCCTGCTTTTAGTAAAATAGCAAATACAATAAAAGTCGCTTATAACGCGGGTCAGATACAATCTTGCAAACCCGCGTTTTATCATAACCGTGTTAAAACCGAATTGTTGAAAATTCTATTTTAAAAAACCTATTTTTTTTTACATATTCTTCATTATTTAGTAGACATACAAAAATAAACTCTGTTTACCATTATAAAACACACTTGGGAACAAAAAAAAACGCTTTCACTGTAGTGAAGTATTACGTTTTTTTTTTTAATGGAAGGATTCGGGGGTTCGAGTCGGTTTTAAAAAATACCGACTCAGGAGTCGGGAGTCGGTTATCTTTTGCCGACTCCACATTAGGGAGGATCGCTCTTATATGGGAATTTTTTTTTTTTCGAATTTCGATTTCGGGGGGTGCGTGATAGATGCCCTGGTATCTTTTGATTAATTATGCAGAATATTTAAAAAAAATAATAATTGGAAGTACTGCCCCAAAGTCGTCAAAGTTTTCGAGAATTTACAAAAAGTTACTTCAAATTAAAATGTTCATGTTCTATTTTTAATAATTAATTTCACGACTTTTTGGAACATTATTACAGTTTATGCTTTTAATTATTAAAATAACAATATAACACACCGTTTTTCTTACTTTCCCGAGTAATTTTATTGTCACGTGCGCGTGGTGTGCGCGGGTAGTGCAGCGGATATGTCATTTAGCATTCGCTTTATAGTTTAAATTTTTTTTCAGGAAGAGTTCACGTTTCGTTCTGATTTCGAATATTTGAGATTTGATAGTGTGATTTTTTGTAATAAAAGTGCAAACGTTTACGTAGCAGTGATACAAACTGTCCTATATTTGGTGTTGGCAAAGAATTCCCGAATAGTTTGTTACCGACGCATGAAGGCATGATATAATATTTTATTTACGTCTCCATACCTTAGCAAACGATTCAAGGATTTGGTAAGAGACACTAATAAAATAGTTACTACTGACATAGAACAAATCTGGAGAAAAGCGTCCTTACCTACAGTAGAGCATCGAACAATCTTAGCGAGAATAAAAACATATCATGACAAATACCGTGCAATCCTAAAGCCCTATCAATTTATTTATTTTTTTTTTTTTAACCCCTTTCTTTCATACAATCTATCCCCTTAAGGACAATAAGTACTTCATGTGTCGACAAGAACACGGAGGGAAAAATTCCAATGAATAATTCCCTATATATACTAACTTACGTTACTATTGACAAAGTTTGCTAATCACTTAATATCTATCTATCACTTAATACTATTTGAACCTATCTTGCAAGTCCGCTGGTCTGAACCGCTTCAAACGTCTTTCTTCTGAATTGCCTTCCATTAGCCGGTTTGCAAGCACATTAGGGTGCACTTTAATTCGTTCACAATACTTTTCACTAAATTTTTTGATCACTTGCTTTATAGTTGGTATTTTTAGATCGCGCTGGATCACGGCGTTTGGGACGTACCAGGGCGCATTCACAATAAGTCGAAAAACCTTATTTTGGAATCTTTGTAATATTTCTATATTAGAATTGCTTGACGTGCCCCAGAGCTGTATTCCATATGTCCATATGGGTTTGATTATTACATTATACAATAGCACTTTGTTTTCCATTGAGAGTTGGGATCTGTTGCCTATCATCCAATACATCTTTTGAAGTTGGAGTCCTAGTTGTTTTCTTTTTGCAAAGATGTGTTTTTGCCAATTTAATTTCCGGTCAAGGTGCATACCAAGATATTTTACGGATTCTACGTGATTCAGTTGTTGACCATTGAATGTCACAGCAGGACAGCTTCCTCTTCTGTTGGTAAAAGTTATGTGGTAGGATTTCTTGTCGTTTACTCTCATCCTCCATATTTTTAACCAGTTTTGTATGTTATTTAGTGCAGTCTGTAGATGTTCAGAAGCTCTTGTAGGATCAGTATGTGACGAGAGCACAGCGGTGTCATCGGCATATGTTGCTATTGTAGTTAATCGCGTAATAGGCATGTCAGCTGTATAAAGAAGGTATAGTGTAGGGCCTAACACACTTCCCTGTGGGACTCCAGCCAGTATAGGATACAATTCTGAGCATTCATCCTGGCATTCCACTAGAAAATGTCTATTTTGTATATAAGATTTCAGGACTTCGTACATCTGATATGGTAGGCATTTTTTAAGTTTAGATAATAGCCCCGTGTGCCAAACTTTATCGAAAGCCTGTGAGACATCTAAGAATACCGCTGAGCAGTATCTTTTGCCTTCTAAGTCCCTATTAACTTTATTGACTACCCTGTGTATTTGTTCAATTGTTCCGTGTTTGTTTCTGAATCCGAATTGGTATTCAGGGATTAGGTTTTCCGATTTGATAACAGCATTGAGCTTCTTAATGTATATTTTTTCGAACACCTTCGACAGCACAGGCAGTAAGCTAATAGGTCTATATGAGGTGACATCCTCTGCCGGCATACCCACTTTATGAATCATAACAATCTTGGCAGTTTTCCACTCACTAGGGAAGTGTCCAGTTCTGATAATTGCATTAAATATCTGTGTAATTGCTTTGACTGCTATTGTTGGTAATTCCTGTAACACTGCACCTGTTATTAGGTCAAAGCCTGGAGCTTTTTTAGGGTTGATATTTTTTATTGTATCTCTAACATCCCGAATGCTAAACCTTGCCACGGGTAAGCTCATTTGGTGTGGTATTTCCAGGCTTTTTTCAATTTCTTCAAGTATATCTTGGGATGCATCGTTTGGGAAAGGTCTAAATACGTTTGTAAGATGTTCTGCAAAGACTGATGTTTTTTCTTTGCTAGTTTTTGCCCATTCTCCATTTTTATTTCTAATTGGAGGATTCATTTGTTGCGGTCTTTTTAAATATTTTGTGGCTTTCCATAATGAGTGGTCAGTGGCTGGGGTTGGAGTTAGTTGCTCTAGGTATTTTCGGATTCCCTTGTTTTTAAGTTCTAGCATTAACGTTTTGAGTTCTTTGGTGATTTTGTTGAGTGTTCTTTTATTTTCCGGGCTTCTGTTGAGTTGCCAACGTTTTCTAACTCTTCTTTTTTCTGCAATTTTTTCTTTTAGTATAAGTGGACATCTCTCTTTTATTCGTGCTCTTTCTATTATTGGTGTTGCTTCCCAGGCTGCTCGTTGAATGTGCTTAGTTAGTGTAAAAACTGCATTTTCGATCTGCTCGGGGGTTTTCAGCGGTATTTTTAGCTCAATGGACTTTTCTAGGATGTTTGTAAAGTGATCCCAGTTTGTATTTTTGTTGTACAGTGTTGCTCGTTTATTAACTGTGTAAATTTGGGAGTATAATGTTACTACCACAGATGAATGATCACCTGCCAGTTCGTAGCATGATTCAATTTTGCAGAGTCTGGTGTTTATTCCTTTCAAAACACAGAAGTCGATCAAATCTGGTAATTTTCTTTGGTCTGTAGGCCAATATGTGGGTTCCCCAGTAGATAGATGGGACATTTTATGTTCTTGCATGGCTGCCATCATTTGTCTTCCGTCTGTTCTGGTTATTCTCGAGCCCCAGCCTCTATGCTTTGCGTTGAAGTCTCCCACAGCCATGAATCTGTTTCCCAGGCTATGAAAGTAGTTGAGGTATTCATCCTTTTTGATGCTGTGTTTCGGTGGGCAATAGACCGCCGAGACATTCAGTATTGTTGCTTGTTCCTGGATCGCAATTGTTGTGGCTTGCAGGTGGTTTTTGTTATAATTTCCTACATGATAATGTTTAATATTGTTTTTAATTATGACCGCTGTGCCCCCATGGGCGGTTCCGTCTGGGTGATTAGTAAAATATATGCTGTATTTTGGAATTTTGATGTAACTCTTTTGTATGAAATGGGTTTCAGAGATTAATAATATGTCTAATTCATTGTTTTGTAGAAAGTGTTTTACCTCATTTATATGTTTACATAAGCCGTTGGCGTTCCATGCACATATTTTTAGTAGTTGCATCATTATTTGATTTTATTTACTAGAGTAGTGAGAAGGTTCATCATAGTGCCCATTTGTACGATTAATTGTTTCATCATTTCTTTTAATTCATTAATATCATTTGGTTGTTGTGTAAAAGTTGTTGCGTTCTGATGGTTTGATTGAGCTATTTGGGCGTATGTTACACCAGGTAGTATGTTTGGTTGACTGTTTAAGTTAGTTTGATTGTCATTGTTGTTACTAAAATGGGTATCTTTATTGTTACCTCTGAGTTTTGGGTAGAGTTTCTGTTGCAGTTGTTTATGAACTGCACATCCCCTGTAATTGGCTGGATGATTTTCTCCGCAATTCACACATTTTACTTCATTGTCTCTATTCTTTCTTGGACAAGTTGATGTGAGATGAGATTCTGCACACTTAACGCACCTTGGGTTCCTTTGACAAAAATTTTTTGTATGCCCAAATCTCTGGCATTTGGTGCACTGGGGGATCTCCCTTTTGCCGTGTGGTGCTTCAAACACCACAATAGTGTTCAAAAGGATTTTGATTTTGTAGATTTCTTTATTATTGTCTTTCTGTTTTAAGTCAATAAAGAACATCGATAAGGGTTTCTTTGTTTCATTTAGTTTTTTGTTCCATATATTTTGCACTTCGTGGCCTAAAGATTCAAGGCTTTCCTTAATGTCCTTTATTTCAGTAGAGTAGTGTATGTTTTTAAGTACAACACGAAAACTTCGTTCTTGTTTTGGCTTATAGGTATGGAATTGAGTGTTTTTTTCTGTTAACGCTTTAACGATATTACTGTAGGCTTCGCTGGTTTTTGGTTGGACCTTGACCTGATTGTTATCTAGGGCTTTTAGTATATAGTTATTTTCTATAGTTTTATTTAGTAGGGATATAAGCGGATTAATATTTCCGACTCCCGATATGAATATTGGTGAGGGCTTAGGGCTCCCAGTTTCTTCCGTGTTTAGCTTTTTGCCTATGTTCGTATCCTCTTCGTTATCATTGGATAGGATATCGAATCTGTTACTGGTACTGGTTGTGCCGCTTAGCCAGTATTCACTGATTTTTGTTTGTCTTGTATTTTTGTTTTCATCTGGACTTCGTAGTCTTTTCCTATTATTAACCTGTTGCCACTCGTATATTTTTTCATTAGTTTGAGCTGTTTTAGTTGGAACTGTGGATATTTGGTTTTGTTGAGGCATAGTATAATTAATTACTGGAGTTTGGTATTGTTGTGAGTGCATGTTTTGTGGTAGACGTTGATTACAGATCAACTGCCCATTTTGATCAAAGAAGTAACTTGGATTCGCTTGTGGAATTTGTGAATTATTATTGCATGATGGCTGTGACATTTAGCAACGTAGCAACGTATTGTAACACATTCCAACGATACATAAACGGTTTATAGGTTGTTTGTAGTTGTTCGTAATACTTTTACCTTATTTATTTGCTTATCACTGTTTTCGAACTAAATTACCGATAGCCTGAAGAACTATAGCACTTTTTGCGTTCACTTTTTATCTCGGCGAGCAGAGCAATAATTGAAATCACGTCTTTACGCTTTGACATTCAAATGATCACTCAAGCCCTATCAATGTAGAAAGAATAGTGACAACTACAGAAACAAATTGGAGAAGTTCCAAATGGACGCCAGGACTCTGTTTGACATTGCCACGCAAATGTAGTTGGTTCGAGACTTGTTCTTGTGATAAATCGCGGAAGATACTCATTAAAGAATGAGAATTCTTGTTAGACCAGCGAGGTCAAAGAAAAATGATGATGTGTTCCTTAGATAGAGAGACTACAAGGAAAAACGAAATCAATATTTCCAAAAAATTGCAACGAAATTTTTATGAAGAAGCTTCCCAAACATCAAAGTCCCGAAGATCCACGTCTCAAACTAAGAGTTCAAATTCTAAGCCCTTAAAAGCAAATGCTGGTATGCAGGAAAAGCAATGAGGATTATAGCAGAAAAGTTGCGTTCGAAGAGCACATTAGTTTATTGAAAAAACCTGGCTCACAATACATTGACCATATTTCTATGAAATCTAGTGACGCAAAAACAATTGCCAATTGCCTGTTCGCATCATTTCCGAAGCCATCGCAAATCTGGACAAAGTTGAAACTGATATTTTACCTAAATTTTGTTTGATGCCTTGCCACACACAAACCACTGAAAGATGTGTCAAATTGGTGACGGATCAGAAATAAATTAGAATCTTGTCGTCTCATACCAAGAAAGACTACAAAACCAAGTTATTAGCTTAATTTTGGAGTGATCTTAATTTTTTTTAATACTGTTTTTGTGTGATTTTTCATTCTGTTCTATTTTCTTATTCTTTTAATTGTCCAAAAAAGTTGGAAAATTTTGGAGCCTAACCTTGAATACTTTTATTGGGCATAAACTATAACCTACATTCAGCAAATTTTTTTCAAAATTCAGCAGGCTTGGGGCAGTACTTGCACTAATAATATCAAAATATTGTCTTCATGACTTCTGATTGTATTCCCCTAGAGCATCTTTTTCGCACCCCGCCAGAAAAAAAAATAAAAAAATAAAATTCGATCCACCCTACTCCACATCCCTGCTGAAAAGTTTTATGCAGATCTATCTTATTCTAAAGAAAAAAACACACAAATTTCATCAATGCTGGGTGCCTATTTATTTAAAGGTTATAAAGTAGGCATTTTTAAAAGCATTTTTATGTCGTGATTTGAATTATGGACAGGGTCCTGATTCACACAGTGGTCGTTTCTTCTTCTGGTGGTTGTGTTGTAGTTGGCGCAATGGGCTGGTAACTACCAAACTGAAAGAGATTATCAACGTTCGTGTTATAATAATTAAAGTTTAGTACTTTTATCTCCACATACCAATGCACTGTAACAGTAGGTTCCTCCGCAACCCTTTGAGCAGCACATGTGAGTCCACCGGCAACGTGTGGTTGGGCAGGTGTTCTCGCAAGTTACGAATGACGGGGCCCTTCTAGGACACCAGAAAAGTCCCGAAACTGCATATTGCTGGATGACCACCAACACGATAAGACAGGCGAAGAAAAATCGAGACATTGTACTGTTGAAGTTGTAGCAACTTGTAATGTTTATCACCGTGGTCGAGTTGTTTTATATGCTGAGTCCTATCAACTATACCAGCGTTTCCCAAACTGTTTAATACTTTTCGCGGCTCACCCTAATACAAGTAGCAAAATATGGCTTAGGCTAGGCGCAAATTGGGACGCGTACGACGCGTGTAGCGACAAAGAACATCACGATTTTTTAGAACCAACGGACGTTACTCATACAAGAAAAACTTTTTTGAAAGATTTGGCTAAAGAACTGGTATTTCCAAATGGCAAAAGGCAAATCACTGTTGTAGGAGCAAATAGGAAACATAAACGTGACGTACTTAAAGAAATGAAAGAAGACATGAACTGGCCAGTTCTATCATTATTTGGATTTACCAAAATATTAAATGGTTAGTTACGTGCTCAAAAAAAGGTGCTGTTTTGCGTAGCAGTATGCACATTACAGCAAGTATTATACAGGGTGCACCACAACCCTGGGATTCTTCGATAGGTCCTTTATTATTGAAAATATCAAAAACTATTTTATACAAATATTGTGCGAACCTATTTTCTACATAATTTAAAATTATTTTTAAATATACAGGGTGGTTCGTTTGAGCGGCACATAAAATAATGTAATTTTTTTAAATAGAACACCATGTATGTTTTTACATTTTTGGATTGCTCTTAAAATTTACTTTAAAAAATTTATAAGGTTATATGATCTTAAGCCAACTGTTTTCGTAGAATTTACATTTTTATGAAATTTTTGAGCAATGCAGCACTTCCAATTTTTTTAAAATTAAAGTTATTTAAAAAAGCGGTAAAATTTCGTTTAAAATTTATATTGACAATAGATGAATTAACACTCTGCGCTAGCTACATTTTAAAAATATTATACAGGATGTTTTTTACGCCTGGTCAAACTTGTGAATCTTTAAACATCGATAAGTCGTTTTTCTTAATCGCAACAACCTGCATATTTTTATATTTTCTTGTAGAGAATTTAATTGTTTTTCGAAATTATTAAGCATGTCCTATACCTAAAGTTAATATTTTTCGAGTTATCTCGATTTTTATTAGTATTACTAAGGCAATTAAAATATTTTAAAGTCGGCCATGGAGGTAAGTCGTGATTTTTCAAGGAATTTTTAAACAAAAGAATAAAAAGAGCTGCAACTTTAATTTTAGTCTAATAATGTACCCCTTTGCCCGAAATTTATCGTATAAACTGTTCAAAATTATATCCTTGTTCATGTTCTACGCACAGCCGCAGACGTTGTCTAAAAGACTCTAGCACTCTTGATAACATTTCGGGGGTTATACCATTAAAAGCAACACAGCAAGTAATGCAGTTGCCGAACACAGATTATCCTAATAAATGGATAGGGCGAGGTAGACCAATCTCCTGGCCACCTAGGTCACCCGATCTTACCCCTATAGATTTATTTTTGTGGGGACACATAAAACAGGTGTATCAAGACCCCCCCCCCAACAACTGCTAAAGATATGCAGAACAGGATTCGTGTTGCTTTTGATGGTAAATAACCCCTGAAATGTTATAAAGGGAGCTAGAGTCTTACAGACAACGTCTACGGCTGTGCGTAGAACCAGGACATAATCTTGAACACTTTATACGATAAATTTCGGTAAAATGTGGTACATTTTTAGCCTAAAATTAAAGTTGCAGCTCTTTTTATTCTTTTGTTTAAAAATTCCTTGAAAAATTACGACTTACCTCCATGGCCGACTTTAAAATATTTTAATTGCGTTAGTAGGTAATACTGATAAAAATCGAGATAGCTCCAAAAATATTAACTTTAGGTATAGGACATGCTTAATAATTTCGAAAGACAATTAAATTCTCTACAAGAAAATATAAAAATATACAGTGTGTTGTATTTAAGAAAAATGACTTATCGATGTTTAAAGTTTCACAAGTTTGACCAAGCGTAAAAAACACCCTGTATAATATTTTTAAATTGTAGCTGGCGCAAAGTGTTAATTAATCTATGGTTAAACTAATTTTTAAACGAGTTTTCCGCTTTTTTAAATAACTTTAATGTTAAAAAAAATTGAAAGTGCTGTATTGCTCAAAAATTTCATAAAAATGTAAATTTTACGAAAACGGTTGACTTAAAACCCATATAATCTAGTACATTTTTTAAAGTAAATTTTAAGAGAAATCCAAAAATGTAAAAATATACATGGTTTTATATTTAAAAAAAAAAAAAATTTTTATGTGCCGCTCAAATGAACCACCCTGTATATTTAAAACCCTTAAGTAGTGAGGTGAAATATGAGTTACGTTAGTAGTGAGGTGCGGTCACTGTGACCGCGCAGTTTTTACTGTTGCAAAAAATTGAAAAAGAATGTATTTTGTCCTATAATTCAACAATAGTGTTTGTTTGGGTATTTTTCAATGTTTATTGATAAAAAAGACAATGTTTAGTATGAAGCCTTATTATAAAATTAATAAACTGAACACAGTGTACCTAATAATAACGCATTTTGCGTAAGTCAGCGGACTATATGAATTATACAAAAAAAGAAAACTCGAAACCAAAAGTTTTATGACTAAAGTGTAACTAAAGGGACCATACTAAACTTATGCATATAAAAAACTATTTCAAAAAAATTAAATCATAAAAACCGCAAGTCTTGAAATTTTACAATTTTCCATTACAGTTTTTAGATATTTTCTTAGCACACCAGACAATTTAAATCGAGTTTTTTCATAGAAGTCTTTTCATTTCTAGTTGTTTCTGCTTCTTCGTTTCCTAAACTGGATATAGCTTGTCAATAATAGTTTCTGTTTCTTCCGTATCTTCCTCACCTGTATCTGATTGCATAGATCATGTATCATGTTCGAATTTCTTCATAAACGGTACTTACACTGCTGTCTTCATCGCTAATATTGTCTTCAGTTACCTCAAACCATTTCGATAGAGTTTCTTCAAATTTGGATTGTTTAAACGAACTCTTTTCGAAGGTCCTGCCTTCTCAGACATGTTTTTTGCCTTTTAGCGCCTGCATGCAAAAAGTTACACTAACGGTGAGGTGCGGTCACTGTGACCGCAAATAAACTTTATGATTATTTTTCGAGACAACAACCCTCGATTTTTGTATGCTAGTCACGGACTAATTGTGAAGTAGTTTGAAGGTACCTAGACGGGGGGGGATGTACACATGACGAATTAGCTGTAGTATTAGATTGAAATTACCGTGCGGTCACCATGACCGCACCTCACTACTTGAGGGTTAAAAATAAATATAGGTTATGTAGAAAATAGGTTCGCACAATATTTGTAAAAAATAGTTTTTGATATTTTCAATAATAAAGGAGCTATCGAAGAATCTCAGGGTCGTGGTGAACCCTAGAAGACAAAAAAAAGAAACCCGAAATTATACACTATTAGATGTAACAAAACCAAGAGCGGAGTAAATCTTATGGATCAGAAAGTAGGGACATACACTTGCAAGCGTTAACCAAAGCGTTGATCAATGGCAATTTTTTATAAATTTAATAGATATTTTGGCCCTAAATGCCTTCATAATATTTAATAAGGAACATTCAGACTACACTGCGGACGTTACTCGTAAAAGAAGAATTTTCTTGAAAGTTTTGGCAAGAGAACTGGTAATTCCAAATAAGAAAAGGCGATCACAAAATGCTAAATTACAAAAATGTGTAAAGGAGTGCATGAAAAAATTCATTGCAATTCCACAAAGCAACGAATACCAACATGGAATTCCAAAACGTAGAAGGTGCTTTTTGTGCCCGTCCAATATTAGCCGAAAAAATATGTTAGTGTGTGTCAAATGCAAAAACAATGTATGTAACAGGGTTGATGAAAATCATGATTTTAAAAAAAAAATCAAAAAAATCGATTTTTTTGATTTAAATCAAATGTCCCATTTTATCGACTTTAGTGACATATTCACATGCTATTTCTGTTTTGTAACTAGTAACTAGCTCTAAACTATTAAGGTAGTAATAAGTTAGTTAAGTAAAATATATTAGGTTGCTGTCACTGGACAGTAAATCTTCTCATGTCTATATTGTCAACAAATTTGCCTATTGCTTCATGATAAGCAGATTGCAAATATAACTTAGGAAGAAAAAAAAAATTCTGTTTTGTGCTAATATATTTAATAACCAATATATTTAATTCAGTGGTGAATTTTTGTGAAAATGAAAAATTAAATATAATCAGGGACTGAGAACGGAACGAAAACGAAAACGTTAAACGAAATTAACCGAAATTTTTTTAAGAACGAAAACGAAACCGAAAACGAAATTATTATTTTTCGTTCAAGAACGAAAACGAAATAAATATTTTCCAAAACCGGTTTTAACCGGTTTTAACCGGTTTTGTCGCTATTTCAATTTTATTTGTTAAGCACATACGCGAATTTACCTTCTGTGCTGGGGAGACTCCACGAGGCAGTAAAAAATCTCACTTGAAATAAGTGAGCTTCACTTTTCTCCATATATTTACGTGAATATGTATTAACAACTTTATTGTTTATACTTGCAATTTCGTGTAACACAATTAACGGTACAGATATTCTCTATTTCTAATTTGTTTTTTAGATAATCAATATAGAATATACACTTGATTGGATATATATTATCAATGTGTATGTTTTATTTGCATTTAGACATAATAATAGTAAAATTTATTCTTACTTCGAAAAAGACTAATGTAAAAGAAGATTTATTGGAAGATGTGTTGCTAGTAAGATTTAACGGAATGTGAATATGTACCCATATTGTATAGTATGTACAAACTATAAAGTTAAAGTATATTTCAAGTTAATATAAGTTTTTTTAAATATCTTTTTTATTTATAACATTTAGTTAATTATCCACTTGAATTCATTCTTTTGTCGTTTTAAATAATTACAGCAGGATCTTATTTAATTCAAATGAATAGATTTTTAGTACTAAAACAAATTTAAAACAGCACTTGCTATATTTTCATATTTTTAGATAAAGATCGTGTGTCTAATTTAACCTAATCACGTTGTGTTTTTGCACCTTACGGGTGTTAAACTTAATAAAATGGTTAAATCCCAAAGTGTTTAACGATTTGGTAAATTTAATATGGCGATGAGTCGCCCGTCTAAAATATGCTGTCCGTGAGCATCAAACCCCATCGTCATCGTTTATATTTTAGCTGAGACGCAAATATTGTTATGGTATTTATAGAGGGCTGTGGTTACTAGAAAAAAAAAATGATTTTTTGACGACAAAAAAATATTGTAAAACCGCTTTTAACCGTTATTATTTCGGTTCACGAAAACGAAAAAAGAATTTTTTCGGTTAGAACGTAAAGAATGAAAACGATATATTTCGTTTTCGTTCCGAACAGAAACGAACGGAATTTTTTTCGTTTTTAGTCCCTGAATATAAAGATTAAGAATTTTGAAAAAATCAGTGCTAAATAGTTATGTTTAATTAATTATATCCAGGGTGAGTCATTAGTGCGAGATCGGTCGATTTTGGCTAAACGGCTTAAGATATAAAGTTGATTAAAACGCTATTTCATACAGTTTTTTCTTCCGAACACGATAAAAATATTTTCAAATATACAGGGTGAGTCATCTCTCTGGAACTAATAGCAACTTTTATATTTCAAATACCACACCCAATTTTTTATTTAATATTTTTGACCGCCTTAATTTTAGCTTTGCATCAATATAAAATACTACAGGTTTTTATAAGGCGTTGTAAAAAAAAAATCATTTTCAAAATTTTTCAAGGTTTTAAGTCTTTATTTAAAAAATTCTCCTGAAGTAATTTTAAAGTAGGTACAGAGTTGTAATTTGGTATGGACATGCAGAAAAAATTTCTCTGTTCGCTCGATATGAAAAAATTTGAATGACACATGCAGGGGTGTTTATAAATAAAATAGGTGGCAACTTCCATGATTTTCAAAAGCACGTAACTGAATTTTTTCAAATGCAAACCCCTGTATTATTTATGTCATCGAATTCGTCTTTAAGAGAGCTTCATATTTTGTTAAGTATGTCCTATACCCAAAAGTCGTACTTTTCGAGATATTCGACATTTTTCTTCTAATCGTTATTGAAGCAATTAGAGTGCCGTGGAAATCGAAAAAACTGACTGTTCACTTCGCTAACGTCAAAAACTTGTCATTTATTTTTTGAATTATTGCATTTCCACAATGAATATTACTTTACAAGAGCAAATTGATATGGTTTAATCACCATTTCGTGAATTTAATTACTAATAGTAATAAAATTTTGTTTTATTATAAATATTATATTGTACTCATATAATCTGTGATTTAAATTGATATTTTTTTTTAAATCATTTGATTTAAATCGATGATTTTTTTTTAATATACTTGATTCAAATCATGATTTAAATCGTGATTTAAATCAATTGATTTAAATCTGCTCAACCCTGGTATGTAACGAACATTTGATTTAAATTTGCAATTCATGTAACGTTAGAAATTATTTTTTAACACTTTTAACATTTGTTAAAAATATTACCTATTCTAAGTTGTTATAAAGTGTTTAAGGATTTGTTAGCAAAAATAAATACCAAAATAAGATTGAAAATTATAATTTTTAAAATTACATCTAACTGGGCCTCGCAGGCCCGAGCCGTGTAAAAGGGTGCATCCTAGGGTTAATATATTACGTTTGTTTTTAATGCTCCTCTACAACTTTCATTAACCTATACTGAAAAAATTACGATTAAGCAAATATTTTTAAATTTTCATTGATTTTTGAATTATTCTATTATTGTACATATTTTATTTACAATTTTTATGTTATTTTTAAACAAACTAACGTAACTAAATGTCAAATACTTAATAAATAAATTTGCTACTGATGAGAAATTTAAAAATGGCCTAGCATTTCCACAAGAGATGTAATCTTAAACAAAACTTATTTATTAAACATAAGACTAAATAGTTGTCATGTTTTTATTAAATATTTTCGTAGTTTTTAATAGAAGAATTTTGAAGTACAAAAATTTTAAAAACGTTTACGTTTATGCGTTCAAGTTAAGAATAAATCAAATTATTCCTATGCAACCGTTTAAAATCAGACATTTTGTCCAAGTTATTCTACATTATATCTTTTAACGTTTACTTGCTTGCTATACAATTTTTATCACTTTTAAATGTCTGATAAAAAAAAAAACAATCATTAAAAAGCAGGAATAATATTTAATGGAGACATTATCATTAGCACAATTTCACAACTTATCAAACAATAATTGCGCTACGCCACAACCAATCGCACTGTTTTTAGGTAAACTTTTTGCAAATACGATAAAAATAGGTAATAAGCAGAAATTGCTTCAATAATTACCAATTTATCTGTAAAATGCAGCAATAAAAATTTTAATTGCGGTTGAATATGATCGATAAAATACACATCGGGAGTTTTTTCACACAAAAAAATTCAACTTGCTTGTATATAATTTTTTAAAAACACAATTAAAATAAAAATATCTTGACTTTTTGTACCAGCATTTCATACTGTATAAGTCAGCGCTTGCCAAACTGTGGTCCGCGGGACACCTGTCCTCAAGAAAAAATAAAAATATTAGAATACTTGTCCTTTAAAAAAATATATATGTATATCAAGTTTCTGTACAGGGTGGGCAAATTTCGATGTTTTAATAGGGAATCTCGATAACTATAAGAGGTATCAAAAATTGGACCGCGCATCCTGGATCTCTTTTTTAGAGAAAAAGTTAATGGTGAAAACTAAAATTGGTTATCGTCTTTTGTTTTCGAGGTATCGCCGATAACTCAAATTTTCGACTTTTCATTTTATGACTATATCTCGCTTGTTTATGAAAATAAACAAAAATAAATTTGACGTTCTACAGGCACTTTTTTAATAAGAATGCAGTGGCGTAGACAATTTAAAAAAAAAGGCCGAAATTTGAGTTGTGACATAAAAGTTGTGTTTTTTTTTAAATAGAATCCATAGTTGGCTATGACTTATTTAAATTCCTTATTTCTTTGTCATTCCAAATATATAAGGGTTGATGTATTTATTTTCAATAAAACGCAAGTTACGGAGGTTTTTTAGTTTTTTTTTAAAACAAAATTATAGTGGGCTGTGAAAACAAAAACAAAACAAGGTGTAAAACCTTTTAAAACTCATTTGGTACAAATTACGAAGGTTTTGTAATTTTTTGTTGTGATAAACATTACAAATATTTGAACATAAGATAAACTACGATAAACTACATTACTGCAGATTCCGACTCTCTAAAATTTTGCCAAAACTTGGAAGATGTTAGTAACGGCATCAGGTATTAGTTTGATACATAGCTTCAAAACTGACTGATGCGAAGTCCATTATTTAAGAAACACTCTGTATATTTTTGCCGACTTTGTAATAAATATTTTAGAGTGAAACATGCAGTTATGGTCTGCAAAACCTGCTTTAATGGTAAATGAATTTGAATAACTAGCAATTTTTAAATATTTTTTGAACTAATTTTGGTTATCTATTGCATTTCATGAAATGATTCTATTTGACGGATTTTGTTAGTGTTTGATGTGTTGTTAGATTTGTTAAATATTTACTTAAAAACATCCAGAGAGTTTTCTTTACATTGTTAAATACCTGTTTGGTTTCTAAATATACAAATACGAGGGCCAGTCAAATATAGACCGGACTTTTTTCCATCCTCTGTATTAAATAAAAAATTTTCAAAAATAAGCACAACTCATTTTTCTACATAGTTTCCGTTGACATTTACACACTTTTGCCAACGGATTGGCAGTTTTTGTATTCCTTTATTGTAAAAAGAAGTGGGACGTGTGCGAAGCCAATTACACACAAATTGCTTCACCTCTTCATTATTTTGGAATTGCTGTCCTCCTAACGCCTCCCTGAGTGGTCCGAATAAATGATAATCACACGGTGATAAGTCAGGTCTATAAGGGGCATGTTCAATAGTAGTCCAATGCATTTTTGTTAATTTATCTTTGGTTAAGGCGGCAGTATGCGGTCTAGCGTTGTCGTGCAAGAGCAACACGCTGCGAATGGGAACGCCACGTCTTTTGGACCTATAGGATGTCTTGACTTTGTCCAATAGTTCGCTTAGTCCAATGCTTTTACAAATGTCATCCACTGTTAACCGCTGGTTCCCTTCAAAAAACCCTCGAACTGCTTGAATGTTGTTTGAGATTATGCTGGGGCAAGTTTTGCACTTCACTACGTCCACCAGCGAACGATTTATGCCGTGCAAACACGTGTGTCCTAGATAAGGTTTCATTGCCAAACTGTTTACGTAATCTTATCAAAATCTCGATGGGTTTCACTTTTTCATTCGCCCAAATCTTAATAACAATGCGTTATGCAACGGCACTGAGCACTACTTGCTCACTCGTAGTGCTAGCTCAAAAACAAACAAATGTGAGGTTATGTTTTCGATAAAAAATGAGTCACGACACCCCCATTAACAGTCCCATTGGGTATTAGCTGCGAATGGTCGCTCGTTCAGTGGTATGGAAAAAAGTCCGGTTTATATTTGACTGACCCTCGTAAATTAAAGATATAATACGCATTGCTCCCGAACTTCTATATTTTACTACTGCTCCTATCAGAGGGTTCGCGGTTCACTGTTAAAAACGACGGAGAAGGCTCACTTAATGATAGAACGTACAGAGCTTTGTCCTGCTGGAAGCGCTTGTAGAAGTACTTTTGTACAGAGAGTTGGTCCTGCATGTAGAGAGACATGCGCAAATAAGGCTGTCCTTCCAGAAGGATGTTAGTGTCCTGCGGGCAGTACGTAGTAAATCTGAAGCGTATTAATAAGCATTTTTTTAAATTTTAAAACATTGTTATGTGATATGAATCCAGTGGCGTGGTAGCTGACGTCAAAACAAAGTCGTGTAAATCTCGCAAAGTTTATTTTAACAAATTTAAACATAAAATTCTATTTCTTACCTATAAGTAATAAAGTACTGTAAAAAACAATTATAAAATGGTAACTTAATAATACTAACAATATATTCTATCTGATAAATTGGAATTTAAGAAAATAAATAACAATAATAATATTAACTAAAAAAGGTTTTATTAGTTAAATTTGAATATTTGTACTCTTTGGCAATAAAAAACACACATTACACATTATTCTCATTGTTATCATTAACAAATTAAACATAAAAAACCTTTTGAACTGATGACTAAATATGGCTATCAACCTTTCCGGAGATATACCTAAACTTTAATTAAAATAAAAAAGACTGTATCAAAATTAGACACACGTTGATGAGCCACAGCAGACACACAGAATGCACGCACGCGTACGTACACACACTCGAACACATAAACGCGCGAGCGCGTCATGACACGCACAAATCACGTGTTAAACTTATAATTTCCCTCCTTTTTGCGTCTGGGTTGTTTAGTTTTATTATTAATACATATTATATTATATTAGTACAATTTTGAAATGGTACATACCGGGAATATTATTGTCTTCTACTGTTAGGGCATCTAATGAAATTTTCATAGTATTTTTATCAATGTCCCATAATACAGAGGCAGAGTTTTTTGATTTTATTATTTTTTTTATCGTGCCTCAACATTTTGCGAACTGCCACTGGTCACCAAATTGCGAAATACTCCACGAATTGTTATTTTTACTGTCGAAATTGGTCGCCGCAGCTGAAACGCGTTGCCCGACTCGGAACATCTTGACGACTAGTTTCAACAGGGTGTAACTTTAAAACGGAATGACGTACAGTTATGGTAAAAAAAATGCGCTATAAGCCTGAAATGCAACGAATATTTCCATAGGACTTTTAATCCTGCTAGAAGAACCGAGAAGCCTATAATTTAATCATTTGTAAAGTACTCAAGTGAGTTGTTTTGGTCCTGCCGGCAGGTCGCTGTACGTTCTATCATTAAGGCAAAATCTGGCTCAGCTTTTATTTCAAGTGGGGATAAACCCATTACATGAAAAAATTTTATGGTTTTTTTTATTGTTTACTAAATCCAATTTTTTTCACTTTATGCACTATCAAAAATGTAAAATTATTGATATATCATTATGACACTTTAAAGCCAAACTGAAAAAAATGATTATCCCGAAAATGTTCTTATGTATGCATACTTTTAATACATGGTCGGATTCAGAATTAAATTCTCTATCCTAATCAACAAAAAAATTTATAAGTACTATGCAATTTAAAAAAAAGAGTTGCCTATCACGGATTTGACATACGTCATCGTAGAGACAACAAATGCATAGCATTTAATAGAGAATTTGTCGCCGTTTCCAAAAATATAAGGTTTGTTGGGGGTTATTTTCAATAATAAAAAGTTATAGGTGTGCAACAGTCAAACTGAATCACCCAGTATACATTTACTTATTATGGAACTGATTGAGATAGTTGAAGCCTGAACTATCCCAATCAGTTTCATACAATATATCAGTTAAGAGCCATCAACGTAATATTTTTATATGTAATATTAATATAATACAATATAAAATAACAATATATAATAATTAAAATAAAATATTACTCCTACAAAAAATATAATCCAGCATTACAAAAACACATCAAAATAAAACTGTTCTGAACATAAAATATAAAATGATATAACATAATGCTATACACGAATGGACCAATAAGTGGAAAATTAAACTAAATGAAACGAAATCAGTCCATATCAACTTTACAAATAAAAGATTGAGAAACTCTTCAGCAATAACAATCAATGAAACTATTGTCTCACACGCAAACACTGCAAAGTATCTTGGTATGACTCTTGATGCTAAATTAAGGTGGAAAGAACATATTAAGAAAAAAGAAAAGGAGTTTAAAATTAAAACCGCACAATACAGATGGCTTATTGGTAAATATTCCAAACTGTCATTATACAACAAAATTTTGATTTACAAACAAACTATTAGACCTACATGGTTGTATGGAATACAACTATGGGGGTGTGCAAAAATTACAAATATACGTAAGATACAAACTGTCCAAAACAAGGTGTTACATGAAATGCCCAACGCTCCCTGGTTTGTCAGAAACGCCGACCTTCATCGAGACCTGGGTATCTTAACCGTTGAAGAAGAAATCAAAAGATTTGCAAAGAAGCATGAAGCCAGGCTTCACCTACACGAAAATCCAGAAGTTCTCCAGCTGCTAGACAACCAAAACTTATGTCGTAGACTGAAGAGAACCAAACCGTTCGAACTTTCTAAGTGATCTGTGTAAAAGCAGAGCATTGTGCAAGTGTTAGTGTCTTTATTTTCCTAAGGATAACAAAGACAACTAAAATACGTCGCTGGACTGATTTTAGCTAAGTAACTTAGATTTAAGATTTAACAGATACAAACTAATGGTTGGTCTTACTTCTAGACCAGTTTTAGTGTTCAAACACCTAGTGTTTTAATTTAAAAAAAAAAAAATAATATAACATAAAATATGTTGTCAAACTATTAACAAATTTTTTTATTTTGAACTTTTTTTAAAAAATAAGCACGTAAAAAACGTAATTTATTTAAACTATCGTCTCCTAATTGCGACCTAATTTTTGTACAAAATACCATCCGCGGAAAAAGCTCATTCGGATTCTACTACACTTGTTGGTCGAGTAGTGAGTAAACAATCATATGCCATTTGTATGTTTTCCCCTTATTTTTTCTCTTTGAAAATACCTTGATTTTTTTTTTCGATTGTTTGATTTAGATTTTTATCATGATTAGAAAGATATTGTAAAATTGCCGGAATTACCAGTAAAATTTGAAGAGCATTTTTTGCGATTTACCGGTAAACCGGTAAACCGATTTACCGCGGTATTACAACACCTACGTACTGTACCTAGGCCGCACTGTTGTAGAGGAGCACTACTACTCTTATATTTATTGTTGTTAATTAAGGCTCGTGATCGTCTTTGTATGATAATTGGTGATTACTTGGATATAAAGATTATTTTTTGCTCTTTACACTTTTGTCCATTAGTAAAAGAATTTAAAACATTATGTGTTTCGACTGACATTATCTCTAGATTTAAACAAAATAATGGCGACGGTAATGATTAACCTTCGAGTGGGCGCGCAGTGATAAAATTTATACCTTTTTAAGATTTTTGGCAATTACTTTTTTTTTAGAGTTCCCGGCGCCGCGCCGTCTAACCCAAAGGTATTCCTAAAACAATGTTTTTGCTATACAGGGTGTCCCAGATTACATTTCCAGCATGGGCATCTCGCTTATTATAAGAGATACAGGTTTGTTTAAATTATATCAATTATTCCTTAGTATGAGAGACGCCACAATCAATTTTTAAAAGTACAAAATTCGTCGTACTTCAGATGATATAGCAAAAAATATGAAAATGTCGAATTTCTATTTTCTCTCATAACTTTTTTGTCTTAATCAATAGAACAATTTTATTTGTACTTTCTTAACACGTTCACTGCCAACCAAAATTTTGTGCCGACCCTCAGAGGCCAACGCGTTTTATTGAAATATTCAATGTTTAGTATATTTTATTAAAACTGTAACTGCTTACCAAAAAAAATTTTAAAAACCGACACCAGGAAAAGTTGAGGTTCACCTTTCCCTACAAGCCAGTAAAATCGTAAAGTAGGCTCACAACGGCCAACAAAATACTGGAACATTTAGTACAGATATGTCCGTGACTCAAATGTCTAGTCATTGGCTCCTAATGAACGACCGCCATGACTCAAACCTCGAGTCAGTGGCAGTGAACGTGTTAAGGTACTTTTTCATGGAGAATGTAACTGTCATTTTAGATTATTTTTAGCACCTACCATTTTCGAGATATTACCCCTAATTTCATTTTTTCCTATGGGCCGCGAAGTTGGCTATGGAATAGTTAAATGTGCTTCTTTTTTCTCTTTAAAATGAGATATTACTTGCTACATTTATTTTTATAAATAAGTCACAAAATGTAGAAAAATCATATTTCACCCATCACTTATCAAGCTATCGATGAAAATAAAAACAAAAAACAACTAATTAAATGCCAAATGACAGTTACTATTTGTCTGCGGTATCATTTATTAGAATTTTATATTATTGTTGTGTAATTCGATAGTCTTTGTACCTTTATAGTAATTGTCATAATGATGGCTACATTTAAAAATAGCGAAAAATCTGACATGTTGAGATGCTACATTCTTTACCATAAAAACTGTGTTTAAGCTGAGTGAATATACTTAGAGCTTTATCTTGAGAAAAGGCAACCAAGAGTGTGTAATTACAGAAATTTGGAAATAAATTTAAAAAATATGGTTTCTTCGAGAAACCAACCAAAAATCCAAAACAAACCCATAAAGAATTAGAATGATCTATTTTACACAGTTTCTATTGTAAAGAGTGTAGCATTTCAACATTAAATTTTTTTAATTAGTTGTAAATGTGCCCATAATTATATGATAACAAATTTGCTAAAAAAGACTGACGAATTACACAACAATACTATAAAATTCTAATAAATGATACCGCAGACAAATAGTAACTGTCATTTGACATTTAATTAGTTGTTTTTTGTTTTTATTTTCATAGATAGGTTGATAAGTGATGGGTAAAATACGTTTATTTTTCATTTTCTGACTTGTTTATAAGAATAGGTATAGCAAGTAATATCTTATTTAAACGAGAAAAAAAAGCACATTTAACTATTCCATAGCCATAAGAAAAAATGAAATTAGGGGTAATATCTAGAAAATGGTAGGTGTTAAAAATAATCTAAAATAACAGGTACATTCTTCATTAAAAAGTATCTGAAGGAAGTACAAACAAAAATTTTCTATTGATTAAGATAAAAAAGTTTTGAAAGAAAAAAGAAATTCGACATCTTCATATTTTTTGCTATAACATCTGAAGCACGACGAATTTTGTACTTTTAAAAATTGATTGTGACTCCTCTCATCCCAAGGAAAAATTCATCTAATTTAAACAAACCTGTATCTCTTATAATAAGCGAGATCCCCATGCTGGAATTGTAATCTGGGACACCCTGTATATAATAATAATAATAATAATAATAATAATAATAATAATAATAATAATAATAATAATAATAATAATATTAATAATAATGATTTATTAGTCTTCGAGATACTTTTTGATTTTATTATTTTGTTATTATTCTTATGTTTATGAATTTATGTTATGTTACAATTTAAATTTGGAATATATTTTGATTATTTTTGCAAATAAAACTACGTAAGTATTACATAGACAACTGAAATTTTTATTTTTGCACAATCAAAAGAATATAAAATTACATAAAAAAATGAATGCCCTTATGATCTAGGTATGCCACAAATATTCAACAATAAATAATAAACAAAGATATGGCCCTCGGAACCGTCAAAATAATATATTAAATCAGCAAAATACATACAAATAACGCACGAGATAAAAAATATCCGCGCGCCTGTTGATGTTATAATTTTAATCGCGCCCGCTCGAAGGTTAAAGACAGTATTATTTTAACGCTTTTTAAATTAGTCCTAATTAAATTTATTTTATACAAAACGAATGTTCTTTAAACGCTAAATGTTTTTACTTATTCCGTAAACAAGTCGAACATAAACAACAACAAGTAAATGTTGTTGTAGAACTTTGTCAGACGTCGGAACTGTTTACGGCCGACAAAAACAAAAACGAAAACAGATTGCCACGTTTCGTTTTGACGTTTGTTCAATCCGTTCCATTTTTAGAATGATAGTTTATGGCATTATAAATTATGTTTGTGTCATGAATATATAGAGAATTTCATTTATATCACCTCAGGGGTAATTCACGTTGTACAGACTGACACTTTATGATACGTTACCATGTTTATTTTCAAATTGGTTTATAAAAAGTGTTACATAATATTTGCTAGCACCTGTTGTGTGAATAATTGATGACAATTAATGTACAATGGGTATGTTTTTATGAAACGCGGTGGAAATTAGAAAATGACTAAAAGATTTCAGTTTTAACTAAGATTATCTGAAAAATTCGTACCTACCCCTCGAATTCATTAGTTTATTAATCACATTGCAAAAATCTATGAATACCCAATTTATATGTTTTCGAACTTTTGAAGAAGATAAAGGCATGTTTAATCGTTGAGCTACATTCACACGGCGACACTTTAGTGTCGCAACTCGGTCTATAGACCGAGTGACGCTGTGTACAGGGTGGTCCAAATTCGATGGGATTACATGGGTATCTCGGTTAATATTTAAGATAGAGAAACAGTTAAATTACCAAAAATGTGCAGTTTTTTGAGACAAACTCAAAAATATTCTATCATATTCGGTTTTCGAGTTATCGAATAAAAAGTGTTTTTTTGTCATATTAATAATGTGTCATATCTCCGTTATTGTTGTAAATATTGAAAATATTTATGGGGATTTTTTTTAGATATTTTTATGCTTAATTTGATTACACTAAAAAAAAATGTTTAAGCTCGCCGTTAAAAAGTTATGACACAAACTTACCTTTTTTTAAAAAAAAAACGATAGTTGGCTATGACCTATTTAAATTCCTCATTTTTTTCTCATTTTAAATATATAAGAGTTGATGTATCTATTTTCAACAATACGCAAGTTATGAACGTTTTTTAGTTTTTTTTTAAAAGAAAATCATAGTAGGTTGTGAAAACAAAACATAAACAAGTTGTAAAACCTTATAAAACTCATGTGGTACAAGTTACCAGAGTTTTTTAATTTGTTATTGAGATAAATACGAATTTTTTTGAACATAAGATAAACAACAATATCCTACATTACTGCTGATACCAACTATATCGTTGTTTTCTTATTTTCAAATATTTACAATGTTTATCTCCACAACAAATTAAAAAACCTTGGTAACTTGTACCACATGAGTTTTGTAAGGTTTTACACCTTGTTTGGTTTTTGTTTTCATAGCCTACTATGATTTTCTTAGAAAAAAAACCTAAAAAACCTTCATAACTTGCGTATTATTAAAAATAAATACATCGCCCCTTATATATTTGGAATGAGAAAAAAGTGAGGAATTTAAATAGGTCATAGCCAACTATCCATTCTATTTAAAAAGAGGTAATTTTGTGTCATAACTTTTTAACGGCAAGCGTAAAAATATTTTTTTTAGTTAAATCAAATTAAACATAAAAATATCCAAAAATATTCTTAGTAAATATTTTTGATATTTACAACAATAACGGATATATGACACATTATTAATATGACAAAAAAACACTTTTTATTCGATAACTCGATAACCGGAAATGATGGAATATTTTTGAAAACGGTTCTGAGTTTGTCTCAAAAACCTGCACATTTTTGGTAATTTAACCGTTTCTCTATCTTAAATATTAACCGAGATACCCATGCAATCCCATCGAATTTGGACCACCCTGTACAGCACAAAAAGTAAGGGACCCAAAACTGAACCTTGTGGTGTACTACACCTAGTGTGCTGATAAGTCTATATTGTTAAATTTAGTTTTTTGATAGCGAGTTGTTAGATAGCTTTCAAACCACCTGTTTTCGATTCCTCGTATGCCATATTGTTTCAGTTTTTTAATCAGCCTATTTCTATGTATGGTTTCAAATGCTCTTTTAACCCTAGGTTTACCGTTAAATTTTTCACCCTTCGTTTACCGTTAAGGTACCCGGGTACTTTCATTTATTTTGTGATGAAAATATAGTATTTTTCAAATGATACTATAATTGTCTCGATTTTCATTTAGGAAAATATTTATTATTGTATAAAATGTATTAATCTACAACCTTTATTATTCAAAAACATTTGTTATTCAACATTTGTTATTTATAAACATTTATTATTCAACTTATCATTCAAAAACATTTTTATTCAAAAAAATTTATCATTCTAAAATATCAATAAAAATTATTAAAAAACAACTAAAATCAACTATAAAATACCACACTGACGTTTAAATGACATTTGTTGATAAGGATTTTTTTTTGTTTTCCACGGCACACTTGAAAATTTTGTGAAACCTAACCCATTTTAGTTTTATTTTTTATTTCTTATTAGTTTAGCACTAAAATTAACTTATGATTACATCATTGAATTCAGAAAAAAAGTGTCTATCAGATTAAGTAAAAAAATATATAGATGGTGCTATTTGAAAAAAAAAGTTGACTATTGTTTGACATTTAAGTTGAACTTGAAAAAAATAGAAATCCAATTCAGTTTATAGTATTTGAGGAGCCATTTCATTTACTTTTTTGTTCACCAAAATCTGACCACAAACAACGGAGTTACAGCTTGCGGCGTTTTTTGTGTGACACCCTGCATGCATTCCGTTCCCGTAATGCCATACGGTTCGAGTTCCCGGGAACGCTTTTATTGTCACCATCGTCATGTCTTCTTTTACTAATGATGGAATAAATACAAGAAATCTATTTCAAAAAAACAAACAAGTACACAAACAACATACCATGGCAATTGACCTGTTGCGTTTGATGGTCCAGCTACTTCGTTATCCATAATTACAAAACTAATTATTGTTCACTTCACTAATCTAACTTTATTGAAACTGTATTCTTACTCGCGACACAGTCAAAACAAGCGAAAAATACCAAGCCTTGTACATAACGTTTAGTACCCGGGTACCCTAACGGTGAACGGCGTATAAAAATAATTCAAAATGATTTTACTAAAAATCTAAAAACGCAGTTCATTTTAATTTTTTACATCATGTGTACAACATGTAGATTTAAGATGTCAGAGACGTTCAGGGTCCCAAATCGCCCCGAACACGAAAAATCATATCAGTTAACGAAAAAGTTACCCGGGTACCTCAATGGCAAACCTAGGGTTAAAGTCTAAAAATACCCTCCCAATGTATTTGTTGTTTTCAATTTGCTGCTTCCAATCAGCTAGCACAAGATTTAATGATGTTTCACATAAATGTTTGGCTGTAGAACCGAATTGAACGTCTGATATTTTGTTGTCTTCTATAAACTGTAACAACAGACTCCAAAATTTGTTCATATTTAGGTAGTATGTTTATTGATCTAAATTCTTCGCATTTTTTGGTTCGTCTCAACTAACGTCGTTTTTCAACTTTCGGGCAAAACACCGGTCAGTAGCGATTCATTTCTACTTCTTGCGCTCCCATTGTTCCCGTGTTAGAATTAGTAATGAAGTTAACTTAAGTCAATACAAGGCTTTTTTTCAATTTTCGGTTTTAAGTTAAGTTGATGACTTTCTCCCGTCTTTTCCACACTCTTTTTTGTAGCCTTCGTTATTTCTTTCCATATAACTTCTCTGTCTTTCCTGTACAGCTGTCTTAAACTCCTTCCTACACTTTTTGTTTTTTAATTTTGTCTTGTTACCTTTTTTCGTCTGATTGACCCCAATATGCATATTTTTGCGATATTATCATGTTCATGTTGACATAAGTTTTCAACTGTAAAATGGAATAAGAGCTTATAATATTTATGTATTCTCGTTAGCGTGCGACAAACTGGTAAAGTTGTTTTTGTTTCGTCGGAACTTCAAGGGTGATCTACTTCTGGTCACATAAATGAACCAAGTCTCAGTTGTTAATTCAGAATGCGAATTTCCCTTGACTATAGCGGAGTTGCAGAAATTAATTTGCATGCTAAAATAGTGTGCTTGGACGATGGTTTTAGAGCTGGTACATTCATTGTCGCAAATGAAACAAAAAGTTGCCACTCTTGTATCGCTTAGTGAGTGCAAGAAATAACAGGCGTTTAAGTAATTTCGCTCATTATTTAAATGTTTTGTTAAAGACTTTTAGGGTATGAAAGTTTTGTAGTCGTAAGTGAACATAAATTTTAAATACCATTTTTTAAAAAAGTTTAAAAAAAGTCGGGTTAGCAGTTAGATAAATGTATTAAAATTATGATTACCTGAAAACGACGTTTAGTTGTTTATTACAAAATCAACCATATCTCGATAGTTTTTTGCAACAATTATACAGGGTGCACCACGACCCTGAGATTCTTCGATAGCTCCTTTATTAATGAAAATATCAAAAAATGTTTATACAAATATTGTGCGAACCTATTTTCTACATAACCTAAAATTATTTTTAAATATACAGGGTGTTTCGTTTGACCGGCAAATATAAAAATTAATTTTTTTTAAATAGAACACCCTGTATATTTTTACATTTTTGGATTCCTCTTAAAATTTACTTTAAAAAATGTAAAAGATTATATGGGTCTTAAGTCAACCGTTTTCGTAAAATTTACATTTTTGTGAAAATTTTGACCGATACAGCACTTTCAATTTTTTTTTACATTAAAGTTATTTAAAAAAGCGGTAAAATTTCGTTTAAAATTTATATTGACAATAGATTAATTAACACTTTGCGCTAGCTACATTTTAAAAATATTATACAGGGTGTGTTTTACGCTTGGTCAAACTTGTGAAACTTTAAACATCGATAAGTCATTTTTCTTAAATGTAACACCCTGTATATTTTTACATTTTCTTGTAGAGAATTTAATTGTCTTTCGAAATTATTAAGCATGTCCTATACCTAAAGTTAATATTTTTCGAGCTATCTCGATTTTTATTAGTATTACTAAGGCAATTAAAATATTTTAAAGTGGGCCATGGACGTGTCGTAATTTTTCAAAGAATTTTTAAACAAAAGAATAAAAAGAGCTCCAACTTTAATTTTAGTCCAATAATGTACCCCTTTTCCCCGAAATTTATGGTATAAATTGTTTAAAATTATATCCTTGTTCGTGTTCTACGCACAGCCGTAGATGTTGTCTCAAAGACTCTAGCACTCTTGATAACATTTCGGGGGTTATACCATTAAAAGCAACACAGCAAGTAATGCAGTTGCCGAACACAGAATATCCTAATAGATGGATAGGACGAGGTAGACCAATCTCCTGGCCACCTAGGTCACCTGATCTTACCCCTATAGATTTATTTTTGTGGGGACCCATAAAACAGGTGTATCAAGACCCCCCAACAACTGCTGAAGATATGCAGAACAGGATTCGTGTTGCTTTTGATGGTATAACCCCCGAAATGTTATAAAGGGAGCTAGAGTCTTTCAGACAAGGTCTACGGTTGTGCGTAGAACAAGGACAGAATCTTGAACAATTTATACGATAAATTTCGGTAAAATGGGGTACATTTTTAGCCTAAAATTAAAGTTGCAGCTCTTTTTATTCTTTTGTTTAAAAATTCTTTGAAAAATTACGACTTACGTCCATGGCCCACTTTAAAATATTTTGATTGCCTTAGTAATACTAACAAAAATCGAGATAGCTCGAAAAATATTAACTTTAGGTATAGGACATGCTTAATAATTTCGAAAGACAATTAAATTCTCTACAAGAAAATGTAAAAATATACAGGGTGTTACATTTAAGAAAAATGACTTATCGATGTTTAAAGTTTCACAAGTTTGACCAAGCGTAAAAAACACCCTGTATAATATTTTTTAAATGTAGCTAGCGCAAAGTGTTAATTAATCTATTGTCAATCTAAATTTTAAACGAAATTTTATCGCTTTTTTAAATAACTTTAATGTAAAAAAAAATTGAAAGTGCTGTATCGCTCAAAATTTTCACAAAAATGTAAATTTTACGAAAACGGTTGACTTAAGATCCATATAACCTTTTACATTTTTTAAAGTAAATTTTAAGAAGAATCCAAAAATGTAAAAATGTACAGGGTGTTCTATTTTAAAAAATTAAATTTTTATATGTGCCGGTCAAACGAAACACCCTGTATATTTGAAAATAATTTTAGTTTATGTAGAAAATAGGTTCGCACAATATTTGTATTAAACATTTTTTGATATTTTCGTTAATAAAGGAGCTATCGAAGAATCTCAGGGTCGTGGTGCACCCTGTATAAAACTATAAATTTTTGAAAAGCTAAACAAATTCTCTTTCATATAAAGTTATGGCCAACTAGCGTTTTAATTTAAAAAAATTTAAGTGTACCTACTTCATTATCTCGAAAGTTAAAGGTGCTAAAAAAAAAAATTTTTAAATAAAAATTAAGCATACAAATTTGTATTATAAGCCTATACCGGGTGTTAACCACCAGCCGTGGTAGTAGACATTTTTAGGTTTCATATTTAGCAGCTTGGTCTACATTGTTGCTAATAATAGTCTTTGCATGTCAACCACTTTGTTGTTAACATTAAATGCATTGCCAGTAAAACAGATAATTTAAAATTTCTTATTGTTTTCAGTACTACATCCGCAAATTTTCAGATACAATTTTATTCATATTTAGAATATACAGGGTGGTGAACTTTTCCATGCTCGCCACTGATATCTTACAAACTGCAAGAGACACGAGATCAATTAAATTAGAGAAAAGTTGCACATTTTTATATACAGGGTGATTGATTGAGACCGGTACGTAAAAATATATAAAGAATGAAAAAGGGTATGGTTCTGAAATTTTGGTTATGACTATAATGGTATCTGATGTGTTTATTAAAAATATTTTCAAGATGGCGACACTTCCGGAAATACCGGAAGTTGACGTCTACTTTCTTATTTCAAACATAATGGTCCATTTCTTATTGCGCATTTGGATTTAAAACGTTATTTTAGAGGGACTTTTATTAGCATTCCCTATACCTAAGTGCAGTAATTTGTTAGTTTTGGACTTTTTTGAAATTTTTATCGTGATGCTTAATAGAAGTAAAAGCTAACGCCGCAATTTTTGAAGAAAAAACGCTTAAATTTGAACCATGTCTAGAAGAAACCTTGGAGTACATCCTGGAATTTTTGCAATCGATGCATTACTTACAGGGTGTCCAAAATTTAATTTTCTTTTAATACAACTTCAGACCACTAAAATTCGTTTATTTCAAATACAATACCCAAACTCTTTTTCCATTTTCTAATGCAAGATTACATTCCGCATCAATCTGTATTAGCGTTTCCTATACCTATCTGCAACAAATTTCGAGTTATTAAGGATTTTTGGTAAAGTTAATAGAAATTGCAACATTTTTAAATAGTAGGCCTTAGAATTGACAACAAATGCCAATACTTAATAACCACTTTTATCGCGTTTGTCTGAAGTATCCATGAATATGGATTATCAATATTTAAAGACGGATATTTTGAATTTATTTTATATTCATGGACAATTTCAGAAAATTATTGAAAGTGCGAACGAATAGTTGTGCATTTTTAATGTAGCTTGTACAGCATAGTATGTTAAACCCGAGTATTGCGCTGCCAATCGAACTGACCGCTGAGGATGGTCATTAAAATATCCCAGCATGTTAACTTCATTAGTTTCATTATTTGTCACACGCTTAGGTCGAATACTAGCAGATCTAACTCTTCTAAACTGAAAAAAAAAAAGATTCTATTCAGTAAAACTTCTGGCTGGTCTTTTATTTATCTTGTTACATTCTTCATGAATACAAAATAAGATCAAAATATTCGTGTTTGAATACTCTTGATTTTACATTTTCATGGATACTTCAGACAAACGCAATAAAAGTGGTTTACAGTTAATAATATTGGCATTTGTTGTCATTTCCAAGGCCTACTATTTAAAAATGTTGCAATTTATTTCTCTTAACTTTATCAAAAATTCTTAATAACTCGAAAATTGTTGCAGATAGGTATAGGAAACGCTAATACAGATTGATGCAGAATGTAATTTTGCATTAGAAAATTTAAAAAAAGTTTGAGCATTGTTATTTAAAAAAAACGAGTTTTAGTGGTCTGAAGTTGTATTAAAAGAAAATTAAATTTTGTACACCCTGTAAGTAAATGTGTCGATTGCAAAAATTCCAGGATGTACTCCAAGGTTTCTTCTAGGCATGGTCCAAATTAAAGCGTTTTTTCTTCAAAAATGGCGGCGTTAGATAATATTAAGCAACACGATGAAAATTGAAAATTTTCAAAAAAGTCCAAAGCTCTAAAAAATGACTGCACTTATGCCCGTACCCATAGTCGAATCTCGAACTTGTTCTTGAGACATACTCGACGGAGTCGACCTCAAGTATTTGCGAATGCTCAGCGACGGTTGTATTCCATAAACAGAACTTCGGCAATTCTCGGCGAAGATCAAGAATATCACAGGAATCTAGTAACTTTTTACATTTATACATTGTCGGGATTGAATATTAACATATTCATAACCTCACTCGCGTTTGGTATTATTTTTGAAACCACAGGGCTATTGTTGGAATCTTACAAGATGTAAATAACCTGTAATTCTGGGTATTTCTGTATTGTATTGACTAATGGCAACGTAATGATATTTTTCCCGTTATGCTCTGTAACTGTAAATTGGGCATGTACATAGTTTTCAGTATTATTCAAATTCAGTTTCGTTTAGATACCAGTCGAGTGCTGTTTGTAGCAAATCCAGTGATGGCAGCCCCACATATGGATGTTGTCCTGGAGTGCCTATGGGACAGCACAGCTGAATATGAAAATACATCAGGAGCCGGTACACTGGTCAATTACGAGCAAAGCCAGTCCGATGGGAGTGGAGATGATGCAATCGCACCTGTTGCACTTGCATCGGCAGTTCTTTCACCTTCAACGCCTGCCGTTGCAAGTGCGTCCAAACCAAGGATGCGACGAAGGGCACTTCATGTCGAGACGGAGTGCAGTTTACGCATCCAAAAATTAAAAGATGCCATCGACTATCAAACTGTTCTTCACAATGTCCGCCTTCGAATCGAAGAAGAAGCATTGTTAAAAGTGGCAGCTGAACGACGAAAGGCGGAGAAAGACGAGCAGCTGGCACAACAGAAACTTGACTTGTTCATAAAACAAAACCCTATGTAATAAAATAATACTGTTCTTTCTAAATAAATTTATTAAATTTACTGCATTTTTTTTTACGCCCAAGTGTTTGACATTTTCATGGACAACTAATTAATTGCGATCATTTATAATATTATTATAACAAGTACATCCATTCAAGAAGCAAGTTTCAAAATTAGTTACATTACATTATATACTAAAACAAATATTGATCTAAGTCAGTGGTCGACAACCTGCAGTCCTCTATGTACCTTAATCAGTATGTGAGTACAATCTACACAGGCAGCAACACCAGGGAATCCAGCTATTTGTGAAAATCTGGTTATATTTTGCCGCTGTTCATTTTCTGTTGCTGGGAAGTGGATAAATTCACCAACCCGTTGAGCAAGGGATATTGATACTCTTTTTACAATTCTGCTAACAGATTGTTGACTTGCCCCTCGTAAGTCACCTGAAACAGTCTTAAAAACGGTAGGACATTGTTCAGCAAAATGAGAAATAAATTAAAAAGTTATTTATACATAAAATTACTCACTTGAAAGTTTCCGGTGGAATAAAACCGTAGACATGTTAATAGTTGTATTATTGGTAAAAAGGGCAGTCCTCGATTGTTTACCTTACTCAAATCATCAGATACCAGTGGTAAAATGGTATGTACAACTGTATTTTTTTTAAAACGATACCTATCACGAAAATCACCATCTGAGTAGAACTCCAAAGGGTTTTGTATGTCCCGTATGTACCTTTTAGGAATTCTTATTACCAAATTGTTCTCTTCTTCTACCATGTCTACGAATTCCATGAACTCTAATAAATCATCCCGATCATTCATGTTGATTCACTTCGCGCAAAGTGTAAAATACAAAACAACAGTGATCAAATCAAGAATTGTAATCACAATGTGAGGTTAGATTAACCGCAAGCACGTCTCAAGGTTGGTCTGCGCTCGACTTGAGTAAAGTAGCTGCCAAGTACGTGCGAAGTAACGCTTGAGGTAAAAGTAACGACTATGGAATGCAATGGAAGACTTGAGTCGGTCTCAAGTCGGAGATCGAACGAAGTATCGACTATGAGTACGGGCATTAGGTATAGGGAATGCTAATAAAAGTCCTTCTAAAATAACGTTCTAAATCCAAATACGCAATAAAAAATGGACCATTTTGTTTGAACTAAGAAAGTAGACGTCAACTTCCGGTATTTCCGGAAGTGTCGCCAACTTGAAAATATTTTCAATAAACACATCAGATACCATTATAGTCATAACCAAAATTTCAGATCCATACCCTTTTTCATTCTTCATATATTTTTAAGTGCCGGTCTCAATCAATCACACTGTTTATTGAAACTATTTCATGTAAAGCTTTATTGGTCATAACTTTTTATGAAAATTAACGTGTCTTGTATTTTTCATTGAAAATATCAGCACAACTTGTCCTAATATCGACAATTAGAACCGCTTTTCCACTAGATCACGTGACAACAGTACGTGACCATAACAAATAGGGCGCACCATATGGTTACTACACAATCTGTTGAATTGCGGTTCCCATTAATAATGCATTACGAATTAATTATTGCGATTCTATTTGCAATAGATATATTAACGTACTGCCAGTAAGTGAAACAAAGTAAACATCGGCGTTAAGCCAACTAGGATAGAGCGTATAGAGAGACTTAAATGGGTAATACGAGGAATTAAAGTAGCGGAATATTTTTTAACATATTTCCATTAGTCTGATTCACAGATTTATGTATATGTCGTAGGCATAATGTGAAATTCGGCATTTTATAAAGCGCCTAGGCACAAAACTATTAGCTTCATCTTTATTATTTATTAAAAAAAAAAACTTTAACCAACCTTTAACCTGACCCTCTACTACTGACCAAATGAATGAGGATCAGGTTAAAGGTTGGTTAAAGCTTTTCTTTTGTATGAACACAAATGTATGGGTTTATGAAAACGTCATAATTTGCTCGTTTTGCCGGCTTTTTATAAAATGCCTAGGCGTTTTATAAAATGCCGGATTTCATATTATGTCTACGACATATACAGGGTGTCCCAAATTCGAGTAAATGCATAGGGATCTCGCTTATCTTAAGAGCTACGAGGTCGGTTAAATTAGGGCAAAGTTGCGAAATTAGATGCTAATTAATAATCCAAAGAGAAATTGGAAATATCTCAAACGGTATCCGAGAAAATTAGGAAAAACTGGAAAATACGATTTTTGAAAATCGTCTATAACTCCTTTGGAGTATGAAATATTTTAAAGGTGTAAAGACATTGCCCAAGCAACTTTTCAAGCCGAATCGAATAGTGGTCACAATTTTTTTCTAGATGGATTCGTTTTTGTTTTATGACTTTATTTTTTCTTATAGGCGCAATTTTTGCTATTTACATAATCAAATAGCATTTATGTTTCTGATTTCATTGATGTATCACACATGGTATTTTACTTTTTCTTTCATTGTCAAATTTCAAAAAATACGTTTTAAACAATAACCATTATAAATCAGGTTGGCCGGTCATTGTAGTTTATGTTGTTTCCATGACAACCGATCAACAAACTAAAAGTTTTGAAGGCCTGTTAGTCGTAAAAATGAACTTTAATAACGAAGAAAAACGCGATATGCTGCCCATAAGAGAAAACAAAGTTGGTCGTCTAAAACAAAAACGAATTGACCTAGGAAAAATTTGTGACCACCATCCGATACGGCTTAAAAAGTTGCTTGGGCAACTTTTGTACACATTTAAAATATTTCAAACTTCAAAGGAGTTATAAACGATTTTCAAAAATGGACTTTCCAGTTTTTCCTAATTTTCTCGGATACCGTTAGAGATATTTTCAATTTCTCTTTGGATTATCAATATGCATCGAATTTAGCAACTTTGCCCTTATTTAATCGACCTCGTAGCTCTTAAGATAAGCGAGATCCCCATGCATTTACTCGAATTTGGGACACCCTGTATACTATTCGTTTTGAATTTTAAAAAATAAAAACTTAAAATCTAACTTGCACAGTATTTGAAAAATTTTACGAACTGATTTCCTAATTCCTTTGTGGCAAAAATGCTGGTTTTTATGTATTTTGAGTCCAAGTCTCAATCATTTGTCTATTTTTGGGACCCCACACAAAAAAAAACAGAAATCCTGCGATTTTCAGGAACTTTTGTTTTCTTAGACATTGCTTTGATTTTAATAATTTTGCAAAAGAAAAAAGGGCTGTAAATATTAAATTTAAAAATCAATTTTGTATGAATTATGCAGTACCGATCTGGTCACCTTACTAGCAATAACCCACCGCAAAAGTTACTGATAATCAGGTGGATAGTAAAGAATAGTGGGGCGAAGCTGTGTTGAACCCCCGTTGGGTGCCAAGGCGATCTTTTTATAAGTTAATTTTTTGACTAAGCTCTGAAAAAACTGTCCACAGATGCTACGCAGTTCAACTGTAAGCCGATCGCACATTGACACGCAGTTGACTGACGCAGGATAGTTCAGTTTCTCTGATTCCTTTTTTGGAGGAAGAACACCGCGAATTGAGACGCAGAGCAGAGCAGCGCAGTACTGCGCCAGTTTTCGCCTGCCCCACACTTGTGGATCTTATGCCCGTACTCATAGTCGAATCTTGAACTTGTTCTTGAGACATACTCAACGGAGTTGATCCCAAGTATTTGCGAATGCTCAGCGACGGTTGTATTCCATAAACAGAACTTCGGCAATTCTCGGCGAAGATCAGGAATATCATAGGAATCTAGTAACTTTTTACCTTTATACATTGTTAGCATTGAATATCATGCTTTTGAAAGTGGTGTCAGTAAACTTTGTCTTGTTTCAATAATTTTGTCCATCTCCAAATTGTTGTATTCTTGGAAATAACCCCTTCTGTAATTCTGGGTATTTCTGTATTGTATCGACAAATGGCAGCGTAATGATACTTTTCCCGTTATTCTCTGTAACTGTAAATGGGGCATGTACATAGTTTTAAGTATTAATTCCAATTTATTCTAGTTTCGACACCAGTAAAGTGCTGTTGTCAGTAAATTTATTAGTGTTCGATAATTTTTTTTACAATTACTTGGTTTTTCATTGTCTGCAGTGCTTTTAAAAAACGCTATGGCGAGTAAAATTGTACCATATACAATCAAAGAAAAATTGCTGCTTGCAAATTTAGTGGCCCATCACAAAATCGTGGAGGATAAAAAAACAGATGCGACCACAATTCAGATGAAACAAGTAGATTCGAGACTATTTCTACATTTGGGAAACCAGATTCTAATGAATTTTCCAGTATCTCACGCGTCTGTGCTC
>OX393583.1:23919465-23941273 GCA_947652605.1 Elmis aenea
TGTGCTCTAATGAAAAAAATAAAAATTTCTTTTGCTGAAAAAAGCTAGATCCGAAAAAAAATTAACCGTAATTTTAACAGCTAAACATTTTCTGCTCTAGGCGCGGGGCCCGTAGCACTTGCTACTTCTGCTGTATGGCTAATCCGGCACTACATTTACTGGATAATTTTTTTTATAGCCCCCAAGTTTTCTGACATTTTCATGGACATCTAATTAATTGCAATTATTTATAACAGATATTATTATAAAAGCTACACCCACTCAACAAGTAAATTTTGAAATTTATATATCTATCTTATATCTTCTATATACAGGGTGTCCCCATTATACACCGCCAAAAAGTAGGTGCATATTCCTGAGTGAAAATGATGACCATTTGTCAAATATTTTGTTATCCGAAAATGCTTCCTTTCAAAGTTAGAGACCTCCAAAGTTGCAAGAAAAAAAAATCAAAAAATCGGATACGTTCTAGCCGTTTAAGCTAGAGCTATCAAACTTGGCCGAAATGTTTGGGTGTTTCCCATTGACTTTGTTGGATAATTAGAAAGAAAACACGTAATTGGAAGTATGATTTATAGTCAGGTCATCCGCTTACCATCTTCAGAATTTTTTTCTCTGGAATAAAATTGAAAATGTCATTCGTCCATAAGAAACTACGACTTAAGAGGAAAAAATTCGTCTCACTTTGTTTTTTGCTGTAAACGTAGCCGTTTTCGAGAGAATTAGCGCTAAAGATGCATCGACAAACTCTGTTTATACACCTCAAATATTTTTTTATCTATTAGTAGGCAGTGAACATGTAAAATGATTTTTGCTTATTTAAAGAAAAACTACAATAGTAAAGCATAACAAACCTTATATCATTAAAACGAGAAAAAAATAATCTTTTTAATAATTCCACAGCCAACTATGACTTCCATTTAAAATAATGCAAGTTTGTGCTATAACTCGGAAATTGAGAGCACTATGAAAATTTCGCTAACATAACATAAAATCTACGTAAAAACATCTATATAAGCCAATTTTCATTTTTGTTCTAGCTCATATGGTTACTCAATTATTCAAGGTTAAAAAAAAACGATTTTTTTCAGTTTTTTCAAAATATTTAAAAAAATTGATGAAGTAGGTTAAATTTGAAAATGGCATCAGATTTCCCTTTAAATTCTGCACAAATTTGCTAATTTAAACGTTTCTGTATCTTTAATATTAACGGAGTTACCCATACAACAGGTTATAAAAATGGGCACTCTATAGATTACTGTGTTGAAAAAAAAAACTTTCTAATGTTGAAATATTAATTAATTTGACAAAGCGTAAACTGCCGCGCAGAACTGCTATCCAATGTACGCGGACAGCTGTGCCACTGTTTTTGTTTTTGAGCTGCCCTGCCTGGCCTGCTCTGCCCGTACTGCGCCACGCTTAATGTGCGCATAAAGCGGTAATTTACGCTTGTAAGAGACCGGCGTGGCTGTCAGTTATTAACGCTATGTTCTCGTGTTTAAACGCTACGTTCACATGTAAGCGTTTGGGAGTAAAACGCATCATAAAGGTTTTTGCATCCATTAAAAATTACAATTAAAAAAAACTTTCGCGACCGTTAACCTCATCCTCGTTCGCTTGGTCAATAATAAAGGGTCAGGTTAAAGGTTGGTTGAGGTTTTTTGTTTTTCAAATGCATAGGATAAATTAAATGTAGGCCATAAATGTGTAATGGTTACAACCTTCATAAATACTTTTACGCACAAACGCTTACAAGTGAACACAGCGTTCATACGACAGCTACGCCGGTCTCTTACAAGCATAAATTACCCACATAAAGCTTATAAACATCTCGAAAACTGTAGTGTGTCGGTCCACCTCTCTTCTAATATAAATTCGTTCATGTAAATTGCACAGAGACCTGTTACCAGCGGAATCTAGTAACCGTTTAGAAAGGCCGTGCTGCTCTTGTATATTAAAACAGTGTGTCTTGTACGATACGGATACTGGTGAACGTATATTGTAGCTGTGTGTAATATGCATATATGCATACATGCACGGTACGTACCAGTACTAAAGGCATTCCAGTCTCATGAGGTTATATAGGGACATAAACCTTCCTACTTGCGATGTAATTTGTATTTTATATGAGTCCTCCACTATGCCCTAACTATCTCTATATTACACTCGCTGGAGAAGTGTGAAGTCTCCGTCAGGACCTGCTAGAATGGCGCGCAGCCGTCTGTTTTAAATCTGTAGCACTTTATACCTGATCACAACAAAATTGGTTTCGTTCACTCTTTTGAATATTTTTTGGAGTAGAGGAGACCGGGGATGAAAGTAACATTTTTTTGTTTTTATTAAATTTCTCATAGACCATAACAAGTTTTTTTACATCCAAATTGATTTCCTGATAGATTGGACATTTGTCTTCCTTCCAAGATATTTATTTCATATGTATTTCAAAAGTAAAGGTCGCTAAATTAATTTTAAATTGGTTTTTAAATTAAGCATTGAAATCAGTATAAAGAAACCTACATAATATTTAGTTTTAATAAATAAAGAAGTTATAGTAAATTTTAAGAAATCATCAAATTCAATTATTTTTCGGTAGTGCCAAAATGGCTAGCGATATTAGAAATTTGATGCGTTATTTTTTCAAAAAATTTGCCACAAAGATCGATTCGCTAACTATTACGGTAACCGAGATGCCCCATAAAACCTTCGAATTTGGTCCACTCTGTACAGCGTTTAGATGAATTTTTAAACAGTGAAGAGTTACTTTTCATTACTTTAGTACAGGGTGGATAAAAATCATGTTTTTTTTTTTAAAATCAAAAAAATCGATTTATTTGATTTAAATCAGATTTTTTTAATTTAAATCAGATTTTTTTGATTTAAATCAAATGTACCATATTATCGAATTTAGTGACATATTCACATGCTATTTCTGTTTTGTGCTAATATATTTAATAACCAATATATTTAATTCATTGGTGAATTGTTGTCAAAATGAAAAATGAAATATAATGATTAAGAATTTTGAAAAAATCAGGGCTAAATGTTTAATTAATTATATACAGGTTGAGTCATTAGTGCGGGATCGGTCGATTGTGGCTAAACGGTTTGAGATATGAAGTTGATTCAAATAAATGCTATTTTATACAGTTTTTTCTAAACCACAATAAAAATATTTTCAAATATACAGGGTGAGTCACCTTTCTGCAATTAATAGCAACTTTTATATTTCAAATACAACACCCAATTTATTTAATATTTTTGACCGCCTTAATTTTAGCTTTGCATCAATATAAAATACTACAGCTTTTATACGGCGTTGAAAAAAAAAATTCTAAATTATTGAAGGTTTTAAGTCTTTATTTAAAAAATTCTCCTTAAGTTATTTTGAAGTACAGAGTTGTAATTTGGTATGGACATGCAGAAAAAATTTCTCTGTTCGCTCGATATGAAAAAATTTGAATCACACATACAAGGGTGTTTATAAATATGTGGCAACATGATCTTCAAAAGCTCGTTAATCGATTTTTTCAAATGCAAACTCCTTTTTTTATGTCATCGAATTCGTCTTTAAAAGAGCTTCATATTTTGTTAAGTATGTCCTATACCCAAAACTCATACTTTTCGAGATATTCGACATTTTTCTTCAAATCGTTATTGAGCAATAGAGTGCCGTGGAAATTAAAAAAACTGACTGTTCACTTCGCTAACGTCAAAAACTTGTCATTTATTTTTTGAATTATTGCATTTCCACAATGAATATTACTTTACAAGAGCAAATTGATATGGTTTATTCACCATTTCGTGTATTTAATTACTAATAGTAATACAATTTTGTTCTATTATAAATATTATACTGTATCTACTCATATAATCTGTGATTTAAATTGATAAATTTAAAAAAAAAGTCACTTGATTTAAATCAATGATTTTTTTTTTAAATCACTTGATTTAAATCATGATTTAAATGGTGATTTAAATCAATTGATTTAAATCTGCTCAACCCTGCTTTAGTATTTATTACCAGGAACATAAAAACGCTGAAAGATTTTATTAAAAGTGATAGTGTTCCTGTATTCTATTTAAATCCAACAGAATAGCAATTTCCCTTAAAAAATAAATCCGAACGCTTTTATGGAGTTTTCCATTCCAATTTCCGTTACGCAGGAAGAAAAAACCAAGCCGGCAACCTAAAGAATAATACACTGCGAGCATTCGCCGGCTCGATAATTTACAAACGCGATATTCCTGAGCAATGTATTTTACAATTTTGTTCCCTGGAGCAATTTATTTCCAGTTTTATTGTGCATTAAGTAAGACCAAGATTAGGTGAAGAGCAGTTTGTAACGCGGCCCGCTTATAAAAACCCATTTGTTATTATTATTAAATAATAAACGGGTAAATTTTAAAATATTCTCGGCCGTTTTTAAAACCGGCGCTCGGGTTATGTTCGTTACTAAATGCAATGGGATTATAATGGCCGCAGTAAATCAAAAATACATCATTCGTTAGTCATACTTAGATGAAATTTATGACTATAATTCTACGTTTTGGTTGTCCCTGTGTCGACAAATTAATAGGTGACACAATGCATGGGTGCACGTACCTAAGCATGTAACGACAGATTTTCTATTCACCACCGTTTTGTCGTTAAATTCATCAATGCACATCAGTGACGGACTGGGAACAAAAATCGGCCCGGGTATTCAGATTATAGAGGCCCACAGCCAGGGTTGGTCAACATTTAATTTTTATTTGAAAATTCAATAATCAATTGATTTAAATTTAAAAAATTAAGAACTTTTGATGTTTTTGATTTTTTTAAAAGAAACTTGACTTCTATTTTTCACAACTAATTTATTAATTTTTCACGTTACATATATTCTTTATACAGCGTCATTCAAAAAGTATGCAACAAATGGAATAATTTTTTATTATGAATTTTATTGTAAATTTTTATTTCTTGATAAAAGTTGGTGCATTACCTCAAACTAATTTTAAGATAAACATTTTTTTTTTAAATTCATACAGCACTAGATTTTAGCGATTTCAGAAATATTTATAAGAGTAATGTGCCCTTATTGAAAACAACTTACCTATACAAAAAAAACCTCATGGGAAAAGATTATTTACAATTAATAATAAAACCAAAATGTAAAATTTGACGTTAAAATTTCAATTTTTATTTTTGAAGTAATTTTAACATTCAAAAAGTCTGCAACAAATGGAAAAGATTTTTATTGTAGGTTTTTTATCCCTAGGAAAAGTTGGTGCATGGTCTAAAACGAATTTTAAGTTTTCAAAAAAATTCAATAAAAATTCATATGACACTGGATTTTAGCGATTTTAGAAATATTTGCAAGAGTAAACTGCTAGTATTTTAAGAATTTTAAAAAAGTTCCAAAAAAAAATGTTGAAAACCCAAAATACGGGCACTTTACTCTTGCGAATATTTCTAAAATCGCTAAAATCTAGTGTCATGAATTTTTAATGATATTTTTCCATCTTAAAATTAGTTTTAGATTAGACCATGCATCAACTTCTATGGCCCACTAAAAGCTTTATATGGTAACCACTTACGCAGACTTAATAAACTCGCATTAATATATTTATTATGAATCTGTTTAATGAAGAATGTGTTTTATAAAATAAGTATCGGGTGATCGAAAATGATTGATGCCAAGGGTGTTAGGAACTTTATTCGAACGGTTGGTAACACATAGGGGAAAACCAGTGGCGTAGGGAAAGAAGTTTATATTGACAGAACGGGTAATAATATTCTCCATTTAAATATGACAACTACAGTTTTTGTTGTCAAAAAGATTTGCAAAGCTTTTTGTGTAAGAGTAAGCTTTATGAAAAACAATTAAGTGAGGTTACTTTAAATCAGTTCCTTTATTAATTTTTAAAAGTACATATTAGGTAAATATTGTTTGCAATACAAGTTTACAGAAGGTGCTCAAAATGCCTTCCTTCATTTTCTTAACATAAATTAACACGTCTTTTTAAATTTTCAAACACGTTTTGTAACATATTTTGTGATATATTAATAGCTTCTTCTAATTCTCGAAGTGTATGTGGCCTGTTCGCAAAAATTCGATTTTTTAAATATCCAAATAGGAAACAGTCAGGTGGTGTAAGTCCAGCAGACCTTGGGGGCCATAAGTTAGCACTAATTATTCTGTCATCATAAAATTCTTCGAGAAATGCTATGGTACTATGTGCTACATGAGGCCTGGCATTGTCTTGTTGAAAAAATCCATTTTGAATTTCATCATCGTGCAGTTGATCAATAAATGTTCCTAACATTGCTTGGAATCTCGGCATTGATTGTATCGTAGAAGAATATTGGTCCAATAATTCTTCTTCGTGAGATAGCTATCCATACTCCAACTTTTTGTGGATGCAAAACAGTTTCAACAAAAATATGAGGATTCTGTGCGCCCCAAGTTCTATAATTTTGACTGTTAACATACCCTGACAGATGAAACCATGCTTCGTCAGTAAAAAATGTCAGGTCCAAAATTTCATTATTGTTCAAATGTCGGTTGAACCAGGTACAATAACGTTGTCTTGCTTCAAAATCGCGTGGAAATAATTGGGGAATCGTTGTCACTTTATAGGGGTGTAAATGTAAAACATTCACTAAAGCTTTTTGTGTGCTGCCATATGAAAGTCCTAAAAATGTATTACTGTAATTGTGAAAATCTAAATTCAATGCAATGCCTTGCCTGTTTGAGTGGATAGTTTTCTAATAGATTTTTGTGGGCTTATGGCTACTCTTGTTTGAACATCTTCGATTACTTCCTGCGTAAGAACCGACGGTCGACCTGATGATTTTGCCCTACACACACAGTGCTTGTTTTCGAAGCGGTCAACTACACGTCGTTTATGGGTGGCAAAAACTTTGGGATTCATTTCTATGTCTGGAAATTTTTCTTGAAACTGTTCAATAGTTGACTGCAGAGAATAAGTCCAATCGCCATCGTCGTTACGGTTACCACTTCGGTAGTGCGCCATCAATATAAACGCATCTTGTTCTTGTGTGAACACCATCATGAATAGTTTGTTCTTTGAAGAACTGATTTTTACGAAACGATGCAAATTAAAACGAAAAACTACGTAGAAATCACACACGAAATGAACCTGAACGCACAGACAACGGAAAACTGATAACTGATTTTTACGAAAAAATGCAAATTAAAACGAGAAACTACTAATCGCACACGAAATGACAGATCAACCTGAACGGTCACTGAATACGAAAATAATACTACGCCACTGATATCCTAGTTTTACACTGCGATACCAACAAAAAGTTGGTTATTTTATTTTCGGTCTGAAGTTAGCGGGCATCAGTCATTTTCGATCACCCGATAGATTATGAAACCACTATATACACATGCACACGCCATCTATAGCTATGCGTCAGGTTTCGGATAATATCGGGACTATTTCTGAAGCACGAGTGGCGCGATCAAACATACGACGCTATTGCGTATTGTGGAGCCCCTGAAAAACGTTAAGATTAAATACGGCCCGTATTATACGGGCAAATGTTATAATGCCACCTTTTATCATAATTTTTGCGCTCCGTTTACTTCAGCGCCGAACTTATTAAGCCCGTAGCTTAAACCGGCCCAAACCGGCCCATTCGGGCACCGGCCCTTCGGGCATTTGCCCGAACTGCCAGATGGCCAGTCCGGGCCTGATGCACATGCAGTTAACCTGATGGTAGATGGCCCTATAACCAATATAACGCTATCTTGTGCTTTTCTTAAACGCACGTTTTTATTTTGGCCAATTTTGGTCCAAAACCTTTTTTTATACAGGGTGTCCCAGTTAACCTTGGAGTAGGCGCGCACCCTGTTGTAACAAATCTAGTCGCGCGACGTCTTTTAGACATATTGATGTTAAAAGCGAAAAAAAAATAAAAAAACAAAAACTATTGAAATTTATTCTTAAACAACATAAACTTAAACAATTTCCAATCTAAAAAAAATCATTTTGTCGGGGGTAATTACACGAGAGCTTTTTTTTTAGCCGGACAAACTTGCGTTGCTACGAAAGTTTGGTTGCTAGGAAAATCGACGAGACAAAACTGTCTGATAAAACAACGAATCGCCAATTTAAGGTACAAAGTCAGAGGTGGAAGTGCTCAATTTTCTCCACAACAATTTGTAGTTATAGAATCAATCAATACTTATTCCTGAAAGCTGTGATTGACAACAGCAATTAATCAAAGTCTTAATAACTGATTCTCTGGAAACAATTTACGTTATTGCACTAACTATTATAGATTAGATGGCCTTTCTAATTATCTATGACAATTCGTTTCTAGTTTGGAGTTGGAGAGATTATGATGAGGATCGAACTATAAATTTAACATTTCAGGGCATTACTGTTAATACTGCTGGGAAATAATAAATGAACTTAGAGATTTAGCTAATGACCTATGTTTTGTTATTTAAATATTAGTATGACAAATGGTGATGCAGCATGTGGAGCGTTTTAATTGCGACCAGATTACACAATATACGGAGGTTAGTCACAAATTATCTGCACTCTGGCTTGAGTTTTAATTAACTTTTAGAAACGACACATAATTTTTTAAGGGTGAGTCACGACGGACGCGTCGGAGTTTTATGGCGAAACGTTTTATATTTTCCAATTTCTGTCGCTGTTGGATTATGTAAGTCAATAAGGGCTACATTTTAAAAATATTTTCAAATATACGGGGTGCTCCAAAAAACAGTGGCATATCAAAGTTATACTTTTTCTTATGGAACACCATGTATATTTTTACATTTTTGGATTCCTCTGTAAATTTAAAAAAATGTATAAGGTCATATGGGTCTAAAGTCAACCGTTCTCGTGAAAATCGCATTTTCATGCAGTATTTTCAAAAATTTTCAACATTTAAAAACTTTGAGAAGTTTGAAAAAATTCGCTTGGAGATAAGATTAACAATAGATTATGTAACACTTTGCACCACCTACATTTTTAAAATATTATACAGGGCATTTTTTACGCTTGGTCAAACTTGTGAAACTTTAAACATCGATAACTCATTTTTTTTAATACAACACCCTATATTTTTTTACACCCTCTTATAGAAAATTTAATTCTCTTTCGAAAACATTGATACTGTTTTATACCTAAAATTGATATTTTCCGAGATATCGCGATTTTAATGTTAATTATTAGGTCAAAGTAATATTTTCGAGTAGGCTATGAAGGTAAACAGCGATAATTTGAAACAATTGAAAGAAAGAACAAGAAAGGTTTAGTTTTATCTTTTGCCTACGCATTTTTGACATTTTTTTATAATGAAGAGCAATCTCACGTTTAAATCGAGATTTATTAAAATTATTTATGCATTTATTTATTGGACCAGTATGATAAAATGATTACTAAATCCTATAAACCATTTTTTTGTATGTTTATAATACGACACTCGGTTCTACCAAAATGTCTGCTTAAATTCTGGTTCCACGCATTTTGCAAACATTGTGTTTTATACAGTGTGCACAATGTTTAATATAAGTAAGTGTTTATGGTATGTTAACTTAAATATAAATACAGAAAATATTTCAAATTGGGACCGTAGTAACTTTAATTGAACATTTATAAAAATATTTCTAGTGATAACTAAAATGTATGTAATAATAATTCAAAAACAAAATTTAACAGCCGATTACAATAAATGTTCAACATGACGACCATCCTCTTGAATACACATTGTGATCCTCTTTTCAAGTAAGCGCCTTACATTACGCAACATATTAGGAGTGATTGTCTCAAAAGTTTTTGAATTATTATTACATACATTTTAGTTATCACTAGAAATATTTTTATAAATGTTTAATTAAAGTTACTACGGTCCCAATTTAAAATATTTTCTGTGTATTGATATTTTAGTTAACACACCATAAAGACTTACCTTCATTAAACATTGTGCACACTGCATAAAACACAATGTTTGCAAAATGTGTGGAACCAGAAGTTAAGCAAAGACATTTTGGTAGAACCGAGAGTCGTATCATACAAAAAAATAGTTTATATGATTTACTAATCATCTTATCATACTGGTCCAATAAATAAATGCATAAATAATTTTAACACTCCAGTGCTCGCGCGGGATACTATAGTATCCCAGTGATGTATTTCTGCAAATGTTTGTCAAATGGCACAATATTATGCCTTCGTCATTTCAGTACCTTTTCATCTTATCTTGTAGACTTAGTTAGCATTATTGCTTATCAGTGACCAGTGCTACAAAAGCTGACAACTTAAAAAAATTACGCTTGGGATACCTGAGTATCCCGCGCGATCACTAACGTGATTTTTATATTTATAGCCCAAGTTTTTTTCGTAAGGTATTTTTCATATAATTTTGGTTTTTACTATTATATTAAAGCTTTCTTATTTGTATAAACGATTGTTATTAATAATTTGAATTGTTTAAAATAATATCTTCCGATTTGAACATTTTAAATTCCTACGTAGGTATGCATTTTTTTAAATTTGCAATTATATTCATTTTCGTGAAACTTAGACTATGTCCTAACGTAAAAATCCAGAGCAGTGGTGTAAGTGGTTAGAGGAAATTGAGGAGAACGAAGATTATATTGAAGACAGTGAAGATGAAGAATCCGAGGGTGATTTGGAAGACTATGAAGACGGAGGAGAAAATCTTAGCGAACATGAATCGGAAACAGAGCAAGACATCAATTCTGGTAGAAATAACGATTCATACAATGTAAATACTTACAAAGATAACTTTACTCACTGGAGATAGAATGTTTAAAAAAAATATTAAAGAACAGCTGCACGTAATATAATCGCTGAATTGACAGAAACCAGGAGTGAGGCGAAAAATGCGACAACCTATTTAGAAAATTGTAATAAACATTAACGCAACTTTTTTTTGTAATGCATTTCTGTCATAATTGTCATGTTCATGTTATATATTACAAACATATCCTGATGGACTGCCCAAAGTACGAGGATGAAAGGAAAATACAGCTAATAGCGGGTACCTTTGGATCAGCTTTAAAGGACACAAAGGAGAACCTAAAGAAAACAATCGATTTTTTTTAAAACAAATAAAAATGTATAATAAGATGTAATATAGGCAACTGACACTAATAACCTGAGCTGTTGAAGTGTCAATAAACCACAGATAAAAAATAAAAAAAAGATAAAACTAAACCTTTCTTGTTCTTTCGTTCAATTGTTTCAAATTATCGCTGTCTACCTTCGTAGCCTACTCGAAAATATTACTTTGACCTAATAATTAACAATAAAATCGCGATATCTCGGAAAATATCAATTTTAGGTATAAAACAGTATGAATGTTTTCGAAAGAGAATTAAATTTTCTATAAGAAGGTGTTAAAAAATATAAGGGGTTATATTTTTAAAAAATGGGTTATCGATGTTTAAAGTTTCACAAGTTTGACCAAGCGTAAAAAAACGCCCTGTATAATATTTTAAAAATGCGATTTTCACGAGAACGGTTGACTTTAGACCTATATGACCTTATACATTTTTTTAATTAAATTTAAAGAGGAATCCAAAAATATGCAGGGTGTTCCATAAGAAAAAGTATAACTTTGATATGCCACTCTTTTTTGGAGCACCCTGTATGTTTGAAAATATTTTTTAAATGTAGCCCTTATTGACTTACATAATGTAATAGCGACAGAAATTGGAAAATATAAAGCGTTTCGCCATAAAACTCCGACGCGTCCGTCGTGACACCCTGTATAATCCCACTTGCCTTTCAATACACTTTGTCCATCTGTCAACAAATTTTTATAGAGGGGCCCCAAAAAAGTTCTTGTACCCGGGCCCCGCCATATAGATGACCGGCCCTGTTTATGACAGGTGAAAACTAGCAATGTAGATGGGGAGGTGTATGTAAATGAGCATTGTTTAAGCGCTTAGTGCGACATATAACAAAAATTAAAGAAACTATAGGCACTTTTACAACCTACCCGTGTTACTTTCATCTCCAGTCTCCCCTACTGTCTTCATTGTTAAAAGTATGAACAATAAGGTAATGAATACTAAACAAAAACATAAATAGGCTATGAAAACATTAGAATTTTGATCAACAGAAAACAAAGTTTTGAGCCGCGTGGCTGAATAGTTTATGTGAACGTAATGGGATGCTCTAGTGCGTGGTAATTATGTAAATAAGGAAATAGTTCAATTGTTTTGCCATCTGCGGTTATTTGTATTGTAATAATTCTGTTTGTATAACTTGGTAGAGTTTCCGGGGCAAAATTAGGCGTTTATTTAGCGTAATTTAACGTTAAGCCAAAGCAGTTGAGGATTGCTCGTTCAGATATTATTTGCAAAAAAATAGGTTAACGTTCTCGGCCCATTCACATTTATGCGACTCAATGCTGAGAATGATCGTTCATTTTCTGCATTTGTTCTCAGAATGAGTAAATATATTCGAAGTACCTACAATATTTGTGTTTTGAAAGCTTGTTACTAGTTTTCTGTCATTTGTGTTAAGACAAGTTTAAATAATCTTAGTCAACAACTGAAAAGGGAGATACAGAAGTGCAAAAATGAAAGTTTTAGTACTTATATGAAAGGGCTATCGGCTGAAAAAAAGACGGAGTACTCACTATGGAGAGCTACGAAAAAACTGAAGAGACCAGCTTTACAAGTACCACCTATAAGGAGTGAATAAGGTAGATGGGCGAAAAGCGATGAACATAAAGCTGAACTATTCGCAGATCACCTGGAACAAACATTTAAACCTAATGAACAATATACTCGTGAGAGTGTAAATAATACAGATCAGCTGCTGCTAGCACGGGAGGGTGGGGAGGAGATCCCACTGGTAACACCAAAGGAGGTTGAGAATGACATCAAAAACAATATTAACTCGAGAAAAGCCCCAGGTTTCGACCTTATAACAGGTCTAACTCTCAAACAACTCCCTAGAAAGGGGATTGTAAAACTAACAAACCTAATAAACGCTACCTTTAGGCTGAAACACGTACCAAAAATCTGGAAAATAGCAGAAGTAATAATGATCCAAAAGCAGGGAAAACCACCACATGAAGTTACCTCGTATAGACCGATCTCGTTGCTACCCGTTATCTCCAAACTCTTTGAAAAATTGCTCTTAAAGCGAATGAAGATCATAATCGAAAGAAAAAATATCATACCAACTCATTAATTTGGATTCCGAGAGGAACACTCTACAATAGACCAAGTACACAGAGTCACAGATCTGATAGAAAAAGCTCTAGAAGAAAAGAAAATATGTGCTGCAATTTTCCTAGACGTCAAACAAGCTTTTGATAAGGTCTGGCATTAAGGGCTAATGATTAAACTGCAAACGTTATTACCAGAGCAGTATTGCCAAATACTAAAATCCTATATCTCAGGAAGACTATTCAGAATAAAGCAGGGAAACCATTATTCCGGGCTCAAAGACATTAAAGCAGGCGTTCCTCAAGGAAGCGTGCTAGGGCCAGTTTTATACCTCTTATATACCCACGATATTCCACAAACTAACGGCACCACAATAGCAACGTTCGCAGACGATACCACAGTTTTAGCGGTAGAAGAAAACATCGTAGAAGCAACTAACAAGCTGCAGCAGGCCATAAACAAAATAAGCACATGGACAGAAAAATGGCGCATTAAGCTAAACGAAACGAAGTCGGTCCACGTCAATTTTACCAATCGTAAAACACATCACATCCCAATAAAATTTGGTGGCAACCGATTACCGCACTCAAACTCTGCAAAATACCTAGGAATGACACTGGATGCTAAGCTTCGATGGAGCGAACACGTGAAGAAGAAGAGAGAAGAACTAAACATAAAGTATAAAAAAATGAAATGGCTTCTGGGAAGCAAATCCCAACTATCAATGCGAAACAAAACCTTAGTATATAACCAGATACTGAAACCGGTCTGGACTTATGGAGCACAGCTCTGGGGCTGTGCGAGTAAAAGCAATATTGAAATCATCCAAAAATTTCAGAACAAAGTGGTAAGGGAAATTGTAAATGCCCCATGGTACTGTCGAAACAATGATATCCATAAAGACCTTGGAGCCAATCACGTTACCGAGGAGATTAAGAAATCAGCCAAGAAACACGAGGACCGACTACACCAGCACGTCCACGTGGAGGTAGTGCAGCTTCTTGACAACGCTTCAATAGTGCGAAGGCTAAAACGAACTAAGCCGTTCGAACTTGATAAGCTCGCTTGGTAGTGTAGTGTAGTGAAGTGGGCAGGCCAGGGACGTGCCCAAGTGGAAACCAGGAAATAGGACACACCGAGGGTAGGAGTTCTATTATTTGTAGTAACTAGTACATTAAGATAGATTTCAAAATTTAAAAAAATAAAATTTAAAAAAAAATAAAAAAAAAATTGTGTTGATAATAATTCTAACACTGTTTTGCACTCTGGGAATAACTGAGAATGTTAACCCTCGTGTGTGGTTCGGGTCTTTTTTGACCCAAAGCCAAACTTATTTCTTCTTAACATTTTATTCAGGCATCTGGTGTATTTGAGGTTCTTTGACTTTGTCTTTAATGTTTATGTCTTCAATATAAACATATAGATTTTTATGGTACAAATATTTTCACACCTAGGATGTTCGGGTCAGTTTTGTCCTATAATGAAATAACACTATGGCTAAGTCAATATTGCTTGCAACAGGTTGCGACTAGCATGCAGTCTCTTCCACCCGTTGTAAAAATATCCATCCAGATTGGAATATTTCCAAGAAACATGAACTTCGGAATATTTTGTTAGGTGAATTAGCAACAGAACTTGTAATAGACCATATTAGAAGGCGAATTCTAAGTAGATTGCATAAAAGTCACATTTCTTTGAACCAAACTACACTAAACCAAGCTCCAGAACAGGAAGAATCTGTTCCACAATTTAAAAAAAAGAAAGCGCTGTTATATTTGCCCTTCAAAAAAGAGTAGGATGTCAACACAGTGTTGTGGAACATGTAAACAAACAGTCTGTGGTGAGCATGCACTAAAAATACGTGCAAAACCTGTCAAAAACAACAGTAAAATTTATTTTGTAATATTTTTAGTTTTTTAATATTTTATAATGTTCTCTGTATATGCATATTTTGTTTGTTTGTTTATTAACCTTTAACTAGTCGCGTGTACTGTGTATACATAACTACTCGCATGGCGCCTCGGAGGCACCATTGGGGTTTTATAACAATATTTTTGACTTAAAATCTTAAAAATGTGTTAAACTGCTTTATTCATGAAATATAAGCTAAGTCTTAAAAAGAATAACAATGACTAAATAAATTATAAGATATAAAAAATATATATCTGTATATAAAACATAACTGTAAAAACAGTTTTTTTTTTTTTTTAATACGAATCAAACATTCGATGCAAAGCATTCACTGCACAATTTTATTGTATGCTCTGAACAAATATTTTTATGGCATTGCGAACAAATTTGTTGCGAATGTCGATTTTTAGCCCTAGGGCATAAATGATAGCGTTCATGCCGAGTAGCACATAATTGCATTTTACGGACTGTAAAATAGAGAAATATGAATAATACTATATAATTCGTATTCCTAAAAGTACAATTGAGGAATACATAAACAGATATTAGTGACAAAAAAATTATTAAAAATGTAACAACGATTTAAAAAACGCTTGGCGCCTCTGCGGCGCCGTGCGACTACTTAAAGGTTAAATAAACTACAATGAAGTAAAATAATTACATTTCGCAGTTATTTTACATCAAGTATGTGTATAAATAGTATGTGCTCTGAGGCACACCTTGGTTGGACGTGTTGGTAATGCCCGGTTTCTCCGACACATCTCAAGATCGAACTTATATAAGCCCGCCTTATATTTAAGACCGTCTCAAGATACCAATGCGTTGCACAGAAAACATATTCCGGAATCTGTTAGACATCTCAGCTAAGTTAGAACTCGGTTTGGCAACGTTGCAAGAAGTCGCCACATTTTAGCGGCAGATTGAAATGGCTAATTTTTATTGGCCATTTACATCACAGCTGTTAAAACGGCTCCCTGTGACATCTCGTTGTTGCTATCAGCTGTTAGTCACATATAAAGTTACAGTTCGGTGTTTATTATTTTATTTTGTGTTGAAATGGCAGAAAAAAAAGAATAAATTATACCATGGAGGAAAAACAATTATTAGTTAGCTTGGTGGAAGAAAATAAATAAATAGATTATGTATACAGGGTGTTTGAAATTCGAGTTTAAGCATGGGATTCTCGCTTATTATAATAGCTAGAGTATAGGTTTAAATTTGGCAAAGTTGCTAAATTTGGTGCTCATTAATAATCCAAAGAGAAATTGGAAATATCTCAAACTGTGTCCGAGAAAATTAGGAAAAACTGGAAAATACGATTTTTGAAAATCGTCTATAACTCCTTTGGAGTATGAAATATTTCAAATGTGTAAAAACATTGCCGAAGCAACTTTTTAAGCCGAATCGGATGGTAGTCACAAATTTTTCTTAGATCGATTCGTTTTTGTTTTATGACAACCAACTTTGTTTTTGCTTATGGGCGCAAGTTTTGCTATTTACATTATCAAATAGCATTTATTTTTCTAAATCCATTGATGTATCACACATGGTATTTTACTTTTTCTTTTATTGTCAAATTTCAAAAAATACGTTCTATAACCATTATAAATCAGGTTGGCCGGTCATTGTAGTTTATGTTGTTTCCATGACAACCGATCAACAATCTAAAAGTTTTAAAGGCCTGTTAGTCGTAAAAATGAACTTTAATAACGAAGAAAAACGCGATATGCTGCCCATCAGAAAAAACAAAGTTGGTTGTCTAAAACAAAAACGAATCGACCTAGGAAAAATTTGTGACCACCATCCGATTCGGCTTAAAAAGTTGCTTGGGCAACTTTTTTACACATTTAAAATATTTCAAACTCCAAAGGAGTTATAAACGATTTTTAAAAATCGTATTTTCCAGTTTTTCCTAATTTTCTCGGATACTGTTTGAGATATTTCCAATTTCTCTTTGGATTATTAATGAGCACCAAATTTAGCAACTTTGCCAATTTTAAACCTATACTCTAGCTATTATAATACGCGAGATCCCCATGCTTAAACTCGAATTTCAAACACCCTGTATACTCCAATTGAGGCTCAATTTGATCTAAGATCACAATAACTGTCTCTTTTGTGAGGCGAAAACGCATAAAAAAACGATCGTATTCGAAATCCGTAAATGGATTTGCGCGAACAAATCGCCTTCGAGGAATTACAGGGTCGTACAAGTCATCATCTGCATCATCTATCATATTTATAAAGTCAATGTCCATATTTAAACTTAAATCACAATTTAAACAAACACTTAACTACAAACAAAGCAAATACAAGATACTTTTAGGTTATGTACTCCAGCTTAAGTTCTAGTAAACAGCGACTCAAGTCGAATATGTTCTTAAAATTGCTTGGTGCAACGCTTTATACCGTTAAGGCGAACTTAAGATTCAGCTAGATCTTAAGATGTGTCGGAGAAACCGGGCATGAATCAAGTTTATTTCTTCTATTTTTTTGTAAAAAAGAAAAAACATTTCTAAATTTATTTGACACCATTATATGTTAAATAGCTGTAATTGAGAATACATAAAACTTCTAGTCTATCAACAAGTTAATTTATGAAATACGTACGTTATAAAAATCAAATGTGCCTCAAAAGCACACCTTGGTAGGATGAGGGTTAAACGCACAGTAAGCGTTTATTTGTTTTTTTCTAACACCCGAAAGCATAAGTACGTGCAGAGAGAATGAAGTGGAACAGAACATCGCTTGTTGAAGCGCATTTTTATTTGCTTGTAGGGACCAATCTATAAATCAACTAAAACTAAAGTGGTATTGTAGAGCGAAGCTAGTAGGTGGTTAGCAGAATGGCCCTCAGATTCTGTGAATGGGAACAATTGGTTGTGGAAGATAGTTTATGGAACTAGTACAACATATATTAGGGTTTGATCAATGAGACCAGGCACTGGGAGTTTTGGGATTGCGATATATCAATACTGAAATGTAGGAAATTTAATAATAGATCGGGCTACAAAGTTGTTTTCGAACAACGGAAATTAGTTCGTGTTACGTAACTTAATATTTAAGTTATGTGAATAATACCTGGTAACATATGGATCTATGAAAATTTTGTTTATTCGGTTTCTACAAAGAGAGCCCAACTTTTAAGAGCAAATATGAATCAGAATCTAAAACGCTACAGTTACGATCAGCGGGGGTCAATTTTTATAAAAAAGTTTAATTGCGATTAGGGTAACAGTTTAATTCTGCGAATTTGGTTTATTACAGTGTGTCCTAAATTCTAGGATTAACAAAGATGTTTCCCTTATCTTAAGCCACAGATTGAAATTCGAATTTAATTCTAAACCTCGGCCGAAACGTTTATTTAATAGATTTATTAATAATTATTATAGTAAAGAAACATGAAGTCCAGCAGCGTAGAGAATTAACTATAAATATAACGATAAATTCGGTTAACCTTTAAGTAGTCGCACGGCGCCGCAGAGGCGCCAAGCGTTTTTTAAATCGTTGTTACAATTTTAATTATTTTTTGTCACTAATATCTGTTTATGTATTTCTCAATAATTGTACTTTTAGGAATACGAATTATATAGTATTATTCATATTTCTCTATTTTACAGTCCGTAAAATGCAATTATGTGGTACTCGGCATGAACGCTGTCATTTATGCCCTAGGGCTAAAAATCGACATTCGCAACAAATTTGTTCGCAATGCCATAGGAATATTTGTTCAGAGCATACAATAAAATTGTGCAGTGCAATGCTTTGCATCCAATGTTTGATTCGTATTAAAAAGAAATTATTTTACGTTTTTACAGTTATGTTTTATATACAGATATACAGGGTGTCCCCGTTATCACCGCGAATATTTTAAGTGAAAAATTTCAAGTAAAATTTTTTCCTAAAATCAAATGCTAAGCTGATATCAACACTTACTTGATTTTTTTACACTTCTGCATTTATAAGACTCTGTAGCCAAAAACATCAATTTTATCGTAAAATACTTTAAAGCTTTTTAATAGAGCATAAAATTCTCTACAAAATTAGTATTATTTATTTTTTGTCTACAGGCAATGGTTTGAGAGTTATAAAGCAGTTTGTACAAAAAATGTAAAAAATGTAAAAAATTTAATTGTTTCTTAGGCTTTGCAACCGCTGTATCTTTATAACGAAAGGTTGTACAAAAAAACCGACGCCCTTTCCGGATAGTAAATTTTATGGGCTACAACTTTGGTTAAGTGAAATTTTTTGAAAATCAAACCGATTTTCTGGAAAAGCTGAAAATAAGGAATAGAGTGCAAAAACAAAATTTCCTACAAATATTGTTTTGTATTTAAAAATGCTTTTAAAGAGAGTGCGATTACGTAATTGAATGATGGAGGTCATTTTGAACACTTATTGAAGTAATTTTGTGGTTACATGTTAAATTTATTGCGTCCAGATGGATTGGCATTGTTTTGAATTTTATCGTTTTTTTTTTCACCTTTTCACTATTATAAACATTTCTATGTTAGTTTTATTGAACAACATATTGACCGAAGTTGTGGTCTGTTAAATGCCTTATCCGCAATAGGCATCCGTTTTGCTCTACGTTTCGTTAAAAAGATGCGGCGTTTTTAAAAATTTACACAACTTATTTATATGCAATTTTACAATTTTTTGTTAAATTTGTTCGTTAGCTCCTTAAAAAAAATTATAAGGGGTGGTTTTCTGAAGAATTTGAAACTTCATAAAAAGCTTTGAAACTGATGAGATACATAATTTTATGAATGTTGCCGATGCTATGGCATTTTTAAATACAAAATATCATAAATACCGGGAGTTTTTGTTTTTCGAAAACGATAAAATGCAAAACAATGCAAATCCATCTGGACGCTATAAAATTAAGATGTTACCACAAAATTACTTCAATAAGTGTTCAAAATGACCTCCATCATTTTTAATCACGTAATCGCACTCTCTTTAAAAGCATTTTTAAATACAAAACCATATTTGTAGGAAATTTGGTTTTTGCACTCTATTCCTTATTTTCAGCTTTTCCGGAAAATCAGTTTGATTATCAAAAACTTTCACTTGACCAAAGTTGTAGCCCATAAAATTTGCTATCCGGAACGGGCCGTCCGTTTTTTTGTACAACCTTTCGTTATAAAGATACAGCGGTTACAAAGTCTAAGAAACAATTAAATTTTGTAATTTTTTTACATTTTTTTGTGCTAACTGCTTTATAACTCTCAAACCATTGCCTGTAGACAAAAAATAAATAAAACTAATTTTGTAGAGAATTTCATGCTCTATTAAAAATCTTTAAGGTATTTTACGATAAAATTGATATTTTCGGCTACAGACTGTTATAAATGCAAAAGTGTAAAAAAATCAAGTAAGTGTTGATATCAGCTTAGCATTTGATTTTAGGAAAAGATTTTACTTGAAATTTTTTCCTAGAAAAAGGTCCTCTATCACCACTTAAAATATTCGCGGTGATAACGGGGACACCCTGTATATATATTTCATATCTTATAATTTATTTAGTCATTGTTATTCCTTTTAAGATTTAGCTTATATTTTATAAATAAACCTGTTTAACACATTTTTAAGATTTTAAGTCAAAAACATTGTTATAAAACCCTAATGGTGCCTCCGAGGCGCCACGCAAGTAGTTATGTATACACAGTACACACGACTAGTTAAAGGTTAAATAGAAAAAACGATGTTGCAAATTGATGTTGAATCAAAGTTAACATTTTAATGTTAGCCATTCAGTTGCCCTACGCGAGTCCTCGGTGCCGCGTGTATTCTATTACATACACGAACGATCGTTTTCAACCTTAAAGCCATGTTTGTGAGGGGAGCTCACTTTACGTTTTTGTGAATAGGGGTATTATTTCGTTAGGCGTGAACTTACATGTATTTTAACTTGGCTAATCGAATTTTAATCAATTTTGTATTTTATGAGGTATTATTAATTTATTAAAGATATAAATTTACGTATATACCTATAATACAAAATATTGATATAAGTATGATAATTTGGACAAATATTGTAAGTAATTTATTTGTTTGAAATTATTTTGTAAATGTCAAAAAAGAGTTCATGCAAAGAAGAGGCTTTTCACAAGCAGGACATCCGAAAGTTGTTTGTTTACTGCACTGATTAAATATTAATGAAACAAAATTATAGCTAATTACCTCTTATCATTCCAAAAGACTTAACTTAGAAAAACAATAGTTATAGCAAATGTATAGGTAAGCACGTATTATACAGGGTGTTTCTTAAATATTGCGAAAAATATCAAAAGGTGATTCCTTATCGAAAATGAAGGAGGTCTTTTAAATAAATTTTTTTTCTTAGGCGTCTCCTTTCAAAGTTATACCCCTTAAAGGGGAGCTGTAAAATAAAGTTTTTATTTTATTTCTCAAATTTGGATAAATGTAGGGAAATTATACTCAGCAAAAGTTTCACATAGTAATATTTTCAATCTTCTCCCACCTTCACAGGGGGCTGAAAGTGCGTTTTTTAACCAGTACTTTTTGGTGGGTTGAAATTTTGCAATAATTTTTTTTTAAATCTTGCTTTATTTACAAACCTTTTTTGATTACTTAGTTTTTCTCGTAAAACCCACAGTTTTTGAGTAAAAAATAAAATAAGTGAACATGAACCATCCAATATTCTAAAATAAAAAGATTCATTTTGGTTGTTACCATGGTTTGTTTATGTT
>OX393583.1:23941473-24103874 GCA_947652605.1 Elmis aenea
TAACATAAAATCTACGTAAAAACATCTATATAAGCCAATTTTAATTTTTGTTCTAGCTCATATGGTTACTCAAATATTCAAGGTTAAAAAAAAACTACCTTTTTCAGTTTTTTCAAGTATTTTAAAAAATTGATGAAGTAGGTTAAATGTGAAAATGGCATCAGATTTCCCTTTAAATTCTGCACAAATTTGCTAATTTAAACGTTTCTGTATCTTTAATATTAACGGAGTTACCTATACAACAGGTTAGAAAAATGGGCACTATAGATTACTGTGTTGAAAAAAAAACTTTCTAATGTTGAAATATTAATTAATTTGACAAAGCGTAAACTGCCGCGCAGAACTGCTATCCAATGTACGCGGACAGCTGTGCCACTGTTTTTGTTTTTGAGCTGCCCTGCCTGGCCTGCTCTGCCCGTACTGCGCCACGCTTAATGTGCGCATAAAGCGGTAATTTATGCTTGTAAGAGACCGGCGTGGCTGTCAGGTATTAACGCTATGTTCTCGTGTTTAAACGCTACGTTCACATGTAAGCGTTTGGGCGTAAAACTCATCAACGGTTTTTGCATTCATTAAAAATTACAATTAAAAACAACTTTTACCGACCTTTAACCTCATCCTCGTTCGCTTGGTCAATAATAAAGGGTCCAGGTTAAAGGTTGGTTAAGGTTTTCTGTTTTTCAAATGCATAGGATAAATGAAATGTAGGCCATAAATGTGTAATGGGTTACAACCTTCATAAATACTTTTACGCACAAAACGCTTACAAGTGAACACAGCGTTCATATGACAGCTAAGCCGGTCTCTTACAAGCGTAAATTACCGCTTTATGCGCACATTAAGCGTGGCGCAGTACGGGCAGAGCAGGCCAGCAGGGCAGCTCAAAAACAAAAACAGTGGCACAGCTGTCCGCGTACATTGGATAGCAGTTCTGCGCGGCAGTTTACGCTTTGTCAAATTAATTAATATTTCAACATTAGAAAGTTTTTTTTTTTCAACACAGTAATCTATAGAGTGCCCATTTTTCTAACCTGTTGTATGGGGTAAGGGTAACATAAATTACCCACATAAGGCTTATAAACATCTCGAAAACTGTAGTGTGTCGGTCCACCTCTCTTCTAATATAAATTAGTTCATGTAAATTGCACAGAGACCTGTTACCAGCGGAATCTAGTAACCGTATAGAAAGGCCGTGCTGCTCTTGTATATTAAAACAGTGTGTCTTGTACGATACGGATACGGACGAACGTATATTGTAGCAGTGTGTAATATGCATATATGCATACATGCACGGTACGTACCAGGACTAAAGGCATTCCAGTCTCATGAGGTTATGTAGCGACATAAACCTTCCTACTTGCGATGTAATTTGTATTTTATATGAGTCCTCCACTATGCCGTAACTATCTCTATATTACACTCGCTGGAGGAGTGTGAAGTCTCCGTCAGGACCTGCTAGAATGGCGCGCAGCCGTCTGTTTTAAATCTGTAGCACTTTATACCTGATCACAACAAAATTGGTCTCGTTCACTCTTTTGAATAATATTAATAATAATCTTTATTTTTTCTGAATATCCCAAAAAAGGTGTAGAACTTGTCACAATAATAATTTACGTACATTACAAATAATATACATAGTTAATAAAAAAGAAAAAACACAGAAAAATGATATTTAAATATAACATTTTACAAAGTCAGCATCATTTAAATATTCGCTTACTCCATAGTAAGCTATAGAAATCAGAACTTTTCTTAATTTCTTCTTCAATTCGCGGGTGGGAAGATTTATTATACTCTCAGGTGATGTGTTAAATTTATTATATATAGCAATAATAATTGTGGAGGCTACATTTTTTTGAAGATAGGTATATTTTCGGGTTTTAGGTTTTTTTTATGTCGCGTATTGGCTGCATGATTTCTTATATTCTCTTCGAACAGATCTACATTATTTTTTACGAACATGATGGCTTCGAGGATAAATAGACCGTAAAAGGTTAATATTTCGTTGTCACGAAAAGTTTCTTTGCAGTGATCTCGGTAGTTCAGGCCAAATATATTTCTTATACATCGCTTTTGTATAATGAAGAGGCGTTCTGAGTCACTAGCGTTACCCCAAAAAATTACAGCATAGCGTAACCTAGATTCGACATATGCATGATATGCAGTTTTGGCCGCGTTTGCATTGACCAATTTTTTTAGGTTTTTTAGTGCAAAAGGGTACCGTGACAGGCTTTGTGACAGGCGTTCGATATGGTATGACCAGTCCAGTCTAGAGTCAATACATAAACCAAGAAAAGATATTTTATTAACAACATTTATACTTGTGGAATTATTTTGAAATTTTAAGTCGGAGGTTATTTTACTTTGTGAAAATTTTATAACTTGCGTTTTATTGACGTTTAAGGTTAGATTATTTAACGTAAACCAATGTTGGAGTTGGCCTAAACAGTCAAAGAGTTTTTGTTCAGAGTTTTTGGAATCTGAGTCACTAATAATGGCAGATGTGTCATCGGCAAATTGTATAAGGGAAGTTTTGACAAAATCTGAAAGATCATTTGTGTACAGTATGTATAAGAGGGGGCCCAAGATTGATCCTTGCGGGACTCCTTTTTTGATTTTCTTTTTTTTGGATTTTAGAAATCTACCTGACGTGTCTTTTCCGGCAACGTATTGGTTTCTTTCCGAAAGATAAGATGTTATAAGATTATGGGCGGTCCCTCGTATACCATAGTGTTCTAATTTCGTTAGCAGTATCTCGTGGTCAACACTATCAAAAGCTTTTGAGAGATCAACACACATGACCATGGTGTGTTTGTCTTTGTTGAGGGATTGAAGTACATTTCGGATTGCCATGTAAATAGCACGGGTAGTTGTCTTGCCTTTTCTGAAACCATTTTGAGCGTTGTTTATTAAGCCAAAGTGTTCTACGTAATTTTCAATTCTGTTGTAGATTATTTTTTCAAATATCTTACTGATGTTTGTGAGTATGGCTATGGGCCTATAGTTTCCTATGTCACTTACATCCCCTTTTTTGTAGATAGGTTTGATTTTTGCACATTTTAGTTTGTTTGGAAATATGCCATTTTTTAAAGAAAGGTTTATGATGTGATTCAAAGGTCCAGATATTAGGTCGGCAGTATGTTTTAAGAGGTTTGTTGGTATTTCATCCTCTCCTGTTGATTTTGTGTTTTTAAGTGACATTATAGTTTTATAAATTTCCTCGTAAGAAGTGGGACGTAGATAGATGGACATATTATTTTGTTTGAAGTGGCTGGTTTCCGAAATTGACCCATCTGTATTGTCGGGGCACATATTTATAAATATTTTTTGGAGTAGAGGAGACCGGGGATGAAAGTAACATTTTTTTGTTTTCATTAAATTTCTCATAGACCATAACAAGTTTTTTTACATCCAAATTGATTTCCTGATAGATTGGACATTTGTCTTCCTTCCAAGATATTTATTTCATATGTATTTCAAAAGTAGAGGTCGCTAAATTAATTTTAAATTGGTTTTTAAATTAAGCATTGAAATCAGTATAAAGAAACCTACATAATATTTAGTTTTAATAAATAAAGAAGTTATAGTAAATTTTAAGAAATCATCAAATTCAATTATTATTTTTCGGTAGTGCCAAAATGGCTAGCGATATTAGAAATTTGATGCGTTATTTTTTCAAAAAATTTGCCACAGAGATCGATTCGCTAACTATTACGGTAACCGAGATGCCCCATAAAACCTTCGAATTTGGTCCACTCTGTACAGCGTTTAGATGAATTTTTAAACAGTGAAGAGTTACTTTTCATTACTTTAGTATTTATTACCAGGAACATAAAAACGCTGAAAGATTTTATTAAAAGTGATAGTGTTCCTGTATTCTATTTAAATCCAACAGAATAGCAATTTCCCTTAAAAAATAAATCCGAACGCTTTTATGGAGTTTTCCATTCCAATTTCCGTTACGCAGGAAGAAAAAACCAAGCCGGCAACCTAAAGAATAATACACTGCGAGCATTCGCCGGCTCGATAATTTACAAACGCGATATTCCTGAGCAATGTATTTTACAATTTTGTTCCCTGGAGCAATTTATTTCCAGTTTTATTGTGCATTAAGTAAGACCAAGATTAGGTGAAGAGCACTTTGTAACGCGGCCCGCTTATAAAAACCCATTTGTTTTTATTATTAAATAATAAACGGGTAAATTTTAAAATATTCTCGGCCGTTTTTAAAACCGGCGCTCGGGTTATGTTCGTTACTAAATGCAATGGGATTATAATGGCCGCAGTAAATCAAAAATACATCATTCGTTAGTCATACTTAGATGAAATTTATGACTATAATTCTACGTTTTGGTTGTCCCTGTGTCGACAAATTAATAGGTGACACAATGCATGGGTGCACGTACCTAAGCATGTAACGACAGATTTTCTATTCACCACCGTTTTGTCGTTAAATTCATCAATGCACATCAGTGACGGACTGGGAACAAAAATCGGCCCGGGCATTCAGATTATAGAGGCCCACAGCCAGGGTTGGTCAAAATTTAATTTTTATTTAAAAATTCAATAATCAATTAATTTAAATTTAAAAAATTAAGAACTTTTGATGTTTTTGATTTTTTTAAAAGAAACTTGACTACTATTTTTCACAACTAATTTATTAATTTTTCACGTTACATATATTCTTTATACAGCGTCATTCAAAAAGTATGCAACAAATGGAATAATTTTTTATTATGAATTTTATTGTAAATTTTTATTTCTTGATAAAAGTTGGTGCATTACCTCAAACTAATTTTAAGATAAACATTTTTTTTTTTAATTCATACAGCACTAGATTTTAGCGATTTCAGAAATATTCATAAGAGTAATGTGCCCTTATTGAAAACAACTTACCTATACAAAAAAAACCTCATGGGAAAAGATTATTTACAATTAATAATAAAACCAAAATGTAAAATTTGACGTTAAAATTTCAATTTTTATTTTTGAAGTAATGTTAACATTCAAAAAGTCTGCAACAAATGGAAAAGATTTTTATTGTAGGTTTTTCAAAAAATTTTATCCCTAGGAAAAGTTGGTGCATGGTCTAAAACGAATTTTAAGTTTTCAAAAAAATTCAATAAAAATTCATATGACACTGGATTTTAGCGATTTTAGAAATATTTGCAAGAGTAAAGTGCTAGTATTTTAAGAATAATTTTAAAAAAGTTTCAAAAAAAAATGTTGAAAACCTAAAATACGGGCACTTTACTCTTGCGAATATTTCTAAAATCGCTAAAATCTAGTGTCATGAATTTTTAATGATATTTTTCCATCTTAAAATTAGTTTTAGATTAGACCATGCATCAACTTCTATGGCCCACTAATGCCCGGTTTCTCCGACACATCTTAAGATCGAACTTATCTAAGACCGCCTTATATTTAAGGCCGACTCAAGATACCGATGCGTTGCACAGAAAACATATTCCGGAATTTGTTAGACATCTCAGCTAAGTTAGAATTCGGTTTGGCAACGTTGCAAGAAGTCGGCACATTTTAGGGGCAGATTTGAATGGCAAATTTTCATTGGCCATTCACATCACAGCTGTTAAACCGGCTCCCTGTAAGTGACATCCTGTTGTTGCGATCAGTTGTTAGTCACGCATAAAGTTACAGTTATGTACTCCAACTCAAGTTCTAGTAAACAGCGACTTAAGATGTTCGCGCAGCTCAAGTCGAATATGTTCTTAAAATTGCTTGGTGCAACACATTATAACGTAAAGGCGAACTTAAGATTCAGCTAGATCTTAAGATGTGTCGGAGAAACCGGGCATAAAAGCTTTATATGGTAACCACTTACGCAGACTTAATAAACTCGCATCAATATATTTATTATGAATCTGTTTAATGAACAATGTGTTTTATAAAATAAGTATCGGGTGATCGAAAATGATTGATGCCAAGGGTGTTAGGAACTTTATTCGAACGGTTGGTAACACATAGGGGAAAACCAGTGGCGTAGGGAAAGAAGTTTATATTGACAGAACGGGTAATAGTATTCTCCATTTAAATATGACAACTACAGTTTTTGTTGTCAAAAAGATTTGCAAAGCTTTTTGTGTAGGAGTAAGCTTTATGAAAAACAATTAAGTGAGGTTACTTTAAATCAGTTCCTTTATTAATTTTTAAAAGTACATATTAGGTAAATATTGTTTGCAATACAAGTTTACAGAAGGTGCTCAAAATGCCTTCCTTCATTTTCTTAACATAAATTAACACGTCTTTTTAAATTTTCAAACACGTTTTGTAACATATTTTGTGATATATTAATTGCTTCTTCTAATTCTCGAAGTGTATGTGGCCTGTTCGCAAAAATTCGATTTTTTAAATATCCAAATAGGAAACAGTCAGGTGGTGTAAGTCCAGCAGACCTTGGGGGCCATAAGTTAGCACTAATTATTCTGTCATCATAAAATTCTTCGAGAAATGCTATGGTACTATGTGCTACATGAGGCCTGGCATTGTCTTGTTGAAAAAATCCATTTTGAATTTCATCATCGTGCAGTTGATCAATAAATGTTCCTAACAATGCTTGGAATCTCGGCATTGATTGTATCGTAGAAGAATATTGGTCCAATAATTCTTCTTCGTGAGATAGCTATCCATACTCCAACTTTTTGTGGATGCAAAACAGTTTCAACAAAAATATGAGGATTCTGTGCGCCCCAAGTCTATAACTTTGACTGTTAACATACCCTGACAGATGAAACCATGCTTCGTCAGTAAAAAATGTCAGGTCCAAAATTTCATTATTGTTCAAATGTCGGTTGAACCAGGTACAATAACGTTGTCTTGCTTCAAAATCGCGTGGAAATAATTGGGGAATCGTTGTCACTTTATAGGGGTGTAAATGTAAAACATTCACTAAAGCTTTTTGTGTGCTGCCATATGAAAGTCCTAAAAATGTATTACTGTAATTGTGAAAATCTAAATTCAATGCAATTCCTTGCCTGTTTGAGTGGATAGTTTTCTAATAGATTTTTGTGGGCTTATGGCTACTCTTGTTTGAACATCTTCGATTACTTCCTGCGTAAGAATCGACGGTCGACCTGATGATTTTGCCCTACACACACAGTGCTTGTTTTCGAAGCGGTCAACTACACGTCGTTTATGGGTGGCAAAAACTTTGGGATTCATTTCTATTGGTGCTATTCTGTACCGATACGATGTAACGGAATAACGTTATAGAAAATGTAGCTTATAGCGCACTGTAAGGTCCGGACTTACAGCGGCAACATAAATAGCTATTCTGTACCGCACGCTATATGTAACGGTACAAAAGATCTACTCTTACAGTGGAATTAACCTAAAGAACACTTGAAACGTCAACTAATTGTTTGAACGTTGTAGGTTATGCCGATTGATGTTGCTATTTTGCAAATAATTAATTCTTTTACGTTCACATTGGGTAGAATTAACGGGCGTTGGCGCGTTGGCGCCGCGTAATGGTCAAAATGAATCGTTTTATATTGGAATATTTTATGGTGCATGTTTACTTATATTATTTTTTACTCAAAAACTATTAATTAAAAAAAGTTTCTAAATAAAGCAAGCTTTCAAAAAAGAATTCTTTATTTGCAAAATTTCAACCCACCACAAAGTTCTGATCAAAAAACCAACAGGGGTCGCACTTTTCAGCCCCCTGTGAATGTGGGAGATGATTAAAAATATTATGGGAAACCTTTTAATAAGTATTAAACATCTACCAAATATCATTTTTCTGCATTGATCCAAATTTGAGAAATAAAGTAAAAACCTAATTTTACCGCTCCCTTTAGGGAGGTGTAACTCCGAAAGGAGACGTCTAAGAAAAAAAATGCATAAAAGACCTCCCTTAATTGTCGATAAGGAATCACCTCCGGAATTTTTTCGCAATATTTAACAAACACCAAACAAGTATAATAATACTGGTCTAGTATTTCTACAAGAGCTTCTTCATAAAAAAATATTGATAATTTTTACTTAAAATTATTCAGTGATCAATTAATTGGTCTTAAAAATTACAGCATTTTGAAATACATTTATTAATTTTAACCTGCATAAACCCATGAATAACACAAATGAAACAGATGACATATCCCTGATCAATAATATTTTCGTTTTTTTAAAATTATTAATTATATCAAATTACTCATCTAGCATTTCTATAAGAGATTCTTTATTATAGGGATCAGTAATGTGTAATTACTTAATTAGTATTATTTTTATGAATCAACCAATCACTCAAATAATTCAAGCATTTTAAATCACATTTATTTATTTTTTTTTTTTAACATGACTAACAAGGGAACCTCACTTGGTGGTACTAAAGTCGGTTGATGGGACTAAGATTTTCCGAAAGAAGATCGTGAATTAAGAAGAGTAACAACTTTTTTGGCCCCGGAAACTCAAAACTTACCGTTGAAACTCAATTTTTATTTTCAAAATTTGCACGAAATAGGTTAAATACAAGGTGTAAATGAACTCTGGCACACCCTCTTTTTTCCTTTAGTTTTGATTTTGGATAAATAAGATTTTAGACACATGATATGTGTCACCTTTTGAAAATTGCTGACCCGGACATTTGTGCATAACGTGGGTCGTGTGGAAGTGAGAAGCTTTTTTTTTTAAGCTTATAGCCTCTCTTTTTTAGTGCGACGCGGCCGTTGCGACGGAATGTATTCCATACTTGAGGTCGCGCGCCGCCAATTTGCTACCCCTGGTATACATATGATACATTATTTCATTATTAAGTAATACAAAAATCACATCTGGCAATTTCTACGAAAACCGGACAAATTAATAATTAATACGGACCGTGAATCTAAAAACCGGCTTGTCCGGGTGAAAACCGGCCTGGTGGCAACACTGGCCGGAAATGACCTTAACTTTGTAATTTTAAATGGAACGGCCAGTATATTTTTACATTTTTGGGAAGAGAAAGATATTTTGAGTACAATAGCATCATATTGGTTAATTATAATAAGTAACCTCAAATAGCCAGAGTTCATTTACACCTGGTATTGCAGATTTTCTTAAATTTGGATTTGGTGCCAAAAAAATTAAAAAAATCATTTTTATTTACGAATTCTTACTTTTAAAGAGAAAACTTGGATTTTGTTAATAAAACATAAAAGCATTATGATTTAACAATAACTATTTACAAGTTTATGTGACGATTTGCCGCTATGCATCCTGCTACAGCCACGCTACAGCCAAGTATTTGCGTCTATAAAGACTTATAGAAAATGTAAGCAAATTTACAGAGCGCTGTAAGCTACAGCGGCATACGGAATCGCAAATATGCTATAGTACTGTAACTGCTTATAGTTACAGCGTTACAGTGCTTATAGAACCTTGCAGAATAGCACCATTTAGTCTGGAAATTTTTTTTGAAACTGTTCAATAGTTGACTGCAGAGAATAAGTCCAATCGCCATCGTCGTTACGGTTACCACTTCGGTAGTGCGCCATCAATATAAACGCATCTTGTTCTTGTGTGAACACCATCATGAATAGTTTGTTCTTTGAAGAACTGATTTTTACGAAACGATGCAAATTAAAACGAAAAACTACGTAGAAATCACACACGAAATGAACCTGAACGCACAGACAACGGAAAACTGATAACTGATTTTTACGAAAAAATGCAAATTAAAACGAGAAACTACTAACCGCACACGAAATGACAGATCAACCTGAACTGTCACTGAATACGAAAATAATAGTACGCCACTGATATCCTAGTTTTACACTGCGATACCAACAAAAAGTTGGTTATTTTATTTTCGGTCTGAAGTTAGCGGGCATCAGTCATTTTCGATCACCCGATAGATTATGAAACCATTATATACACATGCGTCAGGCTTCGGATAATATCGGGACTATTTCTGAAGCACGAGTGACGCGATCAAACATACGACGCTATTGCTATTGCGTATTGTGGAGCCCCTGAAAAACGTTAAGATTGAATACGGCCCGTATTATACGGGCAAATGTTATAATGCCACCTTTTATCATAATTTTTGCGCTCCTTTTACTTCAGCGCCGAACTTATTAAGCCAGTAGCTTAAACCGGCCCAAACCGGCCCATTCGGGCACCGGCCCTTCGGGCAAACTTGTGTTGCTACGAAAGTTTGGTTGCTAGGAAAATCGACGAGACAAAACTGAGAGTCTGATAAAACAACGAATCGCCAATTTAAGGTACAAAGTCAGAGGTGGAAATGCTCAATTTTCTCCACAACAATTTGTAGTTATAGAATCAATCAATACTTATTCCTGAAAGCTGTGATTGATAACAGCAATTACTCAAAGTACTTAATAACTGATTCTCTGGAAACCATTTACGTTATTGCACTAACTATTATAGATTAGATGGCCTTTCTAATTATCTATGACAATTCGTTTCTAGTTTGGAGTTCGAGAGATTATGATGAAGATCGAACTATAAATTTAACATTTCAGGGCATTACTGTTAATAATGCTGGGAAATAATAAATGAACTTAGAGATTTAGCTAATGACCTATGTTTTGTTATTTAAATATTAGTATGACAAATGGTGATGCAGCATGTGGAGCGTTTTAATTGCGACCAGATGTCACAATATACGGAGGTTAGTCACAAATTATCTGCACTCTGGCTTGAGTTTTAATTAACTTTTAGAAACGACACATAATTTTTTAAGGGTGAGTCACGACGGACGCGTCGGAGTTTTATGGCGAAACGTTTTATATTTTCCAATTTCTGTCGCTGTTGAATTATGTAAGTCAATAAGGTCTACATTTAAAAAATATTTTCAAATATACGGGGTGCTCCAAAAAACAGTGGCACATCAAAGTTATACTTTTTCTTATGGAACACCATGTATATTTTTACATTTTTGGATTCCTCTTTAAATTTAAAAAAATGTACAAGGTTATATGGGTCTAAAGTCAACCGTTCTCGTGAAAATCGCATTTTCATGCAGTATTTTCAAAAATTTTCAACATTAACCTTTAAGTAGTCGCACGGCGCCGCAGAGGCGCCAAGCGTTTTTTAAATCGTTGTTACATTTTTAATAATTTTTTTGTCACTAATATCTGTTTATGTATTCCTCAATAATTGTACTTTTAGGAATACGAATTATATAGTATTATTCATATTTCTCTATTAAAAAAGATCAAAAATCTGTTTACGACAATAAATTCCTCTCGAAAAAAGAAATCGAGACTACGTACTTAGCTTTTTTCTATCTCTGATAATAACCGAGATACCCCTCCTGTATGGGCATCGAAAATACGCCACCCCGAACATAGACCGCATCAATCAATTCTTTTTTTGGAAAATTCCTATTAAATATGTTATACTCATTTATTTATGTTTTAACAATTGACAGCAATTAACTCTGACATTTGTTACTACAGAAATTATTGTTTCTATTGTCAAAGTCGGGGCCTACTCCGAGAAAACTAGGAAATTCCCACACAACGCTTATAAGAATAAGTAAAATGTAAATATCTCAGAAAATATTCATTTTAGGTATAGGTAAGTATTAAGAAAAGTTGAAGAAAAACAAAAATGCAACAAAATGACGTCATAATATACAGGGTGTTCCATTTGAAAAAATAAAGTTATTGATGTTTGAAAATTGGGAAGTTGGCACATCTATAAGAAACACCTTGTATAATATAAATTAATTTTGATGTATTTAGACTGTGACTACACTTTTTGACTTTGTATGTACAAAATATCATATGCCAATTATTATTCATAAGGTTGTGCTCTTGACAAGTATTGTACCCTGTTTTTCTGGAAATTCAAAGATTTTTTAAGATAAATTGGCAACGTCGCAAAAAAATGAAAAAAACAAAATACTGTCATATGGAGATTTTCTTGCTGAATTCGATTATGCAAAAATATACTGGGTGTTCAATTAAAAAAAAATACCTTTAGTGACGCCCCACTTTTATGAAACCCCCTGTATACTTGAAACTAATTTTAAAACATGCACGTGTAGAAATACTATAAGTTTCATTAAAAACTTTTTTTATTAAGTTGACATTAAGGGTAATAATGGACTTTATCGCACTAATGGCGCACCCTGTATATTACAAACATATCCTGATGGACTGCCCAAAGTACGAGGATGAAAGGAAAATACAGCTAATAGCGGGTACTTTTGGATAAGCTTTAAAGGACATGAAGGAGAACCTAAAGAAAACAATCGATTTTTTTAAAAACAAATAAAAATGTATAACAAGATGTAATATAGGCAACTGACACTAATAACCTGAGCTGTTGAAGTGTTAAAAAACCACAAAAAAAAAAAAAAAAGATTAAACTAAACCTTTCTTGTTCAATTGTTTCAAATTATCGCTGTCTACCTTCGTAGCCTACTCGAAAATATTACTTTGACCTAATAATTAACATTAAAATCGCGATATCTCGGAAAATATCAATTTTAGGTATAAAACAGTATTAATGTTTTCGAAAGAGAATTAAATTTTCTATAAGACGGTGTTAAAAAATATAAGGGGTTATATTTTAAAAAAATGGTTTATCGATGTTTAAAGTTTCACAAGTTTGACCAAGCGTAAAAAACGCCCTGTATAATATTTTAAAAATGCGATTTTCACGAGAACGGTTGACTTTAGACCCATATGACCTTATACATTTTTTAAATTAAATTTAAAGAGGAATCCAAAAATGTTAAAATATACAGGGTGTTCTATAAGAAAAAGTATAACTTTGGTATGCCACTCTTTTTTGGAGCACCCTGTATGTTTGAAAATATTTTTAAAATGTAGCCCTTATTGACTTACATAAGCTAACAGCGACAGAAATTGGAAAATATGAAGCGTTTCGCCATAAAACTCCGACGCGTCCGCCGTGACTCACTTTGTATAATCCCACTTGCCTTTTAATACATTTTGTCCATCTTTCAACAAACTTTTATAGAGGGGCCCCAAAAAAGTTCTTGCACCCGGGCCCCGCTATATAGATGACCGGCCCTGTCTATAACAGATGAAAACTAGCAATGTAGATGGGGAGGTGGATGTAAATGAGCATTGCCTAAGCGCTTAGTGCGACATACTGTCACAGCTGTACTTTTTGGAATTATTGTCAAACGCGGCAAGATGAGTGTTTGTCGGTTCGAGCACATTGGAGCGTAATTGGGCCCACAATAAACCACCAGGAGCGCCTGGCGAGCTCAGGATGTACTTGAAGATTACTTTATTGATGTCATTTGGACTTTCCTACGCTTTGGGCGAAATGTACCGCCCAAGTTTGTAACGGTCGCGCGGTAAAGCGTCTTCAACGTGGGGGTGGTTATTGCGAAAACCTGGAGAGTCAGGATTCGTTGGTCGGACGCCGTGGTCCGAGGGTCAGTTGGACTCCTCTTCCAACGATTCCCGCCTTTCGGGGCTTGGAGGAAATTCGTGGCGCGGATCTCGAGACTTACGGTCGAGCTTCTAGCGGTTTTCCGGTTGCGAAGTAAGTTCTCTAGTTGCGTTCGGTTTAACTATTTAGAGTGGCGCCCCGCGTTTGATTTAATTATTTAGATTAATTGTGTCAGTTTATGTAAAGTGTTTAGTGTTTTTATGTTTTTATATAATAAATATATTTTATGCTAAGCGAGCTTCTTATTTCATTGAGCCAGTGAGTGTGTTAGAGCTTGGCCCCCATAATTCAGCGCCGCCCCTGGGCATTTTGGCCCGATCTCGATAAGAGTCGCGACAATATAACAAAAATTAAAGAAATTATAGGCACTTTTACAACCTACCCGTGTTACTTTCATCCCCGGTCTCCCCTACTGTCTTCACTGTTAAAAGTATGAACAATAAGGTAATGAATACTAACCAAAAACATAAATAGGCTATGAAAACATTAGAATTCTGATCAACAGAAAACAAAGTTTTGAGCCGCGTGGCTGAATAGTTTAGGTGAACGTAATGGGATGCTCTAGTGCGTGGTAATTATGTAAATAAGGAAATAGTTCAATTGTTTTGCCATCTGCGGTTATTTGTATTGTAATAATTCTGTTTGTATAACTTGGTAGAATTTCCTGGGGCGAAATTAGTCGTTTATTCAGAGTAATTTACCGTTAAGCCAAAGCAGTTGATGATTGTTCGTTCAGATATTATTTGCAAAAAAATAGGTTCACGTTCTCGGCCCATTCACATTTATGCGACTCAATGTTGAGAATGATCGTTCATTTTCTGCATTTGTTCTCAGAATGAGTAAATATATTCGAAGTACCTACAATATTTGTGTTTTGAAAGCTTGTTACTAGTTTTCTGTCATTTGTGTTAAGACAAGTTTAAATATTCTTAGTCAACAACTGAAGAGGGAGATACAGAAGTGCAAAAATGAAAGTTTTAGTACTTATATGAAAGGGCTATCGGCTGAAAAAAAGACGGAGTCTTACTATGGAGAGCTACGAAAAAACTGAAGAGACCAGCTTTACAAGTACCACCTGTAAGGAGTGAAGAAGGTAGATGGGCGAAAAGCGATGAACATAAAGCTGAACTATTCGCAGATCACCTGGAACAAACATTTAAACCTAATGAACAATATACTCGTGAGAGTGTAAATAATACAGATCAGCTGCTGCTACCACGGGAGGGTGGGGAGGAGATCCCACTGGTAACACCAAAGGAGGTTGAAAATGACATCAAAAACAATATTAACTCGAGAAAAGCCCCAGGTTTCGACCTTATAACAGGTCTAACTCTCAAACAACTCCCTAGAAAGTGGATTGTAAAACTAACAAACCTAATAAACGCTACCTTTAGGCTGAAACACGTACCAAAAATCTGGAAAATAGCAGAAGTAATAATGATCCAAAAGCAGGGAAAACCACCACATGAAGTTACCTCGTATAGACCGATCTCGTTGCTACCCGTTATCTCCAGACTCTTTGAAAAATTGCTCTTAAAGCGAATGAAGATCATAATCGAAAGAAAAAATATCATACCAACTCATCAATTTGGATTCCGAGAGGAACACTCTACAATAGACCAAGTACACAGAGTCACAGATCTGATAGAAAAAGCTCTAGAAGAAAAGAAAATATGTGCTGCAATTTTCCTAGACGTCAAACAAGCTTTTGATAAGGTCTGGCATAAAGGGCTAATGATTAAACTGCAAACGTTATTACCAGAGCAGTATTGCCAAATACTAAAATCCTATATCTCAGGAAGACTATTCAGAATAAAGCAGGGAAACCATTATTCCGGGCTCAAAGACATAAAAGCAGGCGTTCCTCAAGGAAGCGTGCTAGGGCCAGTTCTATACCTCTTATATACCCACGATAGTCCACAAACTAACGGCACCACAATAGCAACGTTCGCAGACGATACCACAGTGTTAGCGGTAGAAGACAACATCGTAGAAGCAACTAACAAGCTGCAGCAGGCCATAAACAAAATAAGCACATGGACAGAAAAATGGCGCATTAAGCTAAACGAAACGAAGTCGGTCCACGTCAATTTTACCAATCGTAAAACACATCACATCCCAATAAAAATTGGTGGCAACCGATTACCGCACTCAAACTCTGCAAAATATCTAGGAATGACACTGGATGCTAAGCTTCGATGGAGCGAACACGTGAAGAAGAAGAGAGAAGAACTAAACATAAAGTATAAAAAAATGAAATGGCTTCTGGGAAGCAAATCCCAACTATCAATGCGAAACAAAACCTTAGTATATAACCAGATACTGAAACCGGTCTGGACTTATGGAGCACAGCTCTGCGGCTGTGCGAGTAAAAGCAATATTGAAATCATCCAAAAATTTCAGAACAAAGTGGTAAGGGGAATTGTAAATGCCCCATGGTACTGTCGAAACAATGATATCCATAAAGACCTTGGAGCCAATCACGTTACCGAGGAGATTAAGAAATCAGCCAAGAAACACGAGGACCGACTACACCAGCACGTCCACGTGGAGGTAGTGCAGCTTCTTGACAACGCTTCAATAGTGCGAAGGCTAAAACGAACTAAGCCGTTCGAACTTGATAAGCTCGCTTGGTAGTGTAGTGTAGTGAAGTGGGCAGGCCAGGGACGTGCCCAAGTGGAAACCAGGAAATAGGACACACCGAGGGGAGGAGTTCTATTATTTGTAGTAACTAGTAGATTAAGATAGATTTAAGGTGCTCGTTAGTCAGTAGTAGCTTGACTAGTTGCATTTCAAAATTTAAAAAAAAAAAAAAAAAAAAAAAATATTGTGTTGATAATAATTCTAAGACTGTTTTGCACTCTGGGAATAACTGAGAATGTTAACCCTCGTGTGTTGTTCGGGTCTTTTTTGACCCAAAGCCAAACTTATTTCTTCTTAACATTTTATTCAGGCATCTGGTGTATTTGAGGTTCTTTGACTTTGTCTTTAATGTTTATGTCTTCATTATAAACATATAGATTTTTATGGTACAAATATTTTCACACCTAGGATGTTCGGGTCAGTTTTGTCCTATAATGAAATAACACTATGGCTAAGTCAATATTGCTTGCAACAGGTTGCGACTAGCATGCAGTCTCTTCCACCCGTTGTAAAAATATCCATCCAGATTGGAATATTTCCAAGAAACATGAACTTCGGAATATTTTGTTAGGTGAATTAGCAACAGAACTCGTAATAGACCATATTAGAAGGCGAATTCTAAGTGGATTGCATAAAAGTCACATTTCTTTGAACCAAACTACACTAAACCAAGCTCCAGAACAGGAAGAATCTGTTCCACAATTTAAAAAAAAGAAAGCGCTGTTATATTTGCCCTTCAAAAAAGAGTAGGATGTCAACACAGTGTTGTGGAACATGTAAACAAACAGTCTGTGGTGAGCATGCACTAAAAATACTTACGTGCAAAACCTGTCAAAAACAACAGTAAAATTTATTTTGTAATATTTTTAGTTTTTTAATATTTTATAATGTTCTCTGTATATGCATATTTTGTTTGTTTGTTTATTAAATAAACTACAATGAAGTAAAATAATTACATTTCGCAGTTATTTTACATCAAGTATGTGTATAAATAGTATGTGCTCTGAGGCACACCTTGGTTGGACGTGTTGGTAATGCCCGGTTTCTCTGACACATCTCAAGATCGAACTTATATAAGCCCGCCTTATATTTAAGACCGTCTCAAGATACCAATGCGTTGCACAGAAAACATATTCCGGAATCTGTTAGACATCTCAGCTAAGTTAGAACTCGGTTTGGCAACGTTGCAAGAAGTCGCCACATTTTAGCGGCAGATTAAAATGGCTAATTTTTATTGGCCATTTACATCACAGCTGTTAAAACGGCTCCCTGTGACATCTCGTTGTTGCTATCAGCTGTTAGTCACATATAAAGTTACAGTTCGGTGTTTATTATTTTATTTTGTGTTGAAATGGCGAAAAAAAAAAGAATAAATTATACCATTGAGGAAAAACAATTATTAGTTAGCTTGGTGGAAGAAAATAAATAAATAGATTATGTATACAGGGTGTTTGAAATTCGAGTTTAAGCATGGGATTCTCGCTTATTATAATAGCTAGAGTATAGGTTTAAATTTGGCAAAGTTGCTAAATTTGGTGCTCATTAATAATCCAAAGAGAAATTGGAAATATCTCAAACTGTGTCCGAGAAAATTAGGAAAAACTGGAAAATATGATTTTTGAAAATCGTCTATAACTCCTTTGGAGTATGAAATATTTCAAATGTGTAAAAACATTGCCGAAGCAACTTCTTAAGCCGAATCGGATGGTAGTCACAAATTTTTCTTAGATCGATTCGTTTTTGTTTTATGACAACCAACTTTGTTTTTGCTTATGGGCGCAAGTTTTGCTATTTACATTATCAAATAGCATTTATTTTTCTAAATCCATTGATGTATCACACATGGTATTTTACTTTTTCTTTTATTGTCAAATTTCAAAAAATACGTTTTTTACAATAACCATTATAAATCAGGTTGGCCGGTCATTGTAGTTTATGTTGTTTCCATGACAACCGATCAACAATCTAAAAGTTTTAAAGGCCTGTTAGTCGTAAAAATGAACTTTAATAACGAAGAAAAACGCGATATGCTGCCCATCAGAAAAAACAAAGTTGGTTGTCTAAAACAAAAACCAATCGACCTAGGAAAAATTTGTGACCACCATCCGATTCGGCTTAAAAAATTGCTTGGGCAACTTTTTTACACATTTAAAATATTTCACTCCAAAGGAGTTATAAACGATTTTAAAAAATCGTATTTTCCAGTTTTTCCTAATTTTCTCGGATAATGTTTGAGATATTTCCAATTTCTCTTTGGATTATTAATGAGCACCAAATTTAGCAATTTTGCCAATTTTAAACCAATACTCTAGCTATTATAATACGCGAGATCCCCATGCTTAAACTCGAATTTCAAACACCCTGTATACTCCAATTGAGGCTCAATTTGATCTAAGATCACAATAACTGTCTCTTTTGTGAGGCGAAAACGCATAAAAAAAACGATCGTATTCGAAATCCGTAAATGGATTTGCGCGAACAAATCGCCTTCGAGGAATTACAGGGTCGTACAAGTCATCATCTGCATCATCTATCATATTTATAAAGTCAATGTCCATATTTAAACTTAAACCACAATTTAAACAAACACTTAACTACAAACAAAGCAAATACAAGATACTTTTAGGTTATGTACTCCAGCTTAAGTTCTAGTAAACAGCGACTCAAGATGTGAGCTCAGCTCAAGTCGAATATGTTCTTAAAATTGCTTGGTGCAACGCTTTATACCGTTAAGGCGAACTTAAGATTCAGCTAGATCTTAAGATGTGTCGGAGAAACCGGGCATGAATCAAGTTTATTTCTTCTATTTTTTTGTAAAAAAGAAAAAATATTTCTAAATTTATTTGACACCATTATATGTTAAATAGCTGTAATTGAGAATACATAAAACCTCTAGTCTATCAACAAGTTAAATTATGAAATACGTACGTTATAAAATTCAAATGTGCCTCAAAAGCACACCTTGGTAGGATGAGGGTTAAACGCACAGTAAGCGTTTATTTGTTTTTTCTAACTTACCCGAAAGCATAAGTACGTGCAGAGAGAATGAAGTGGAACAGAACATCGCTTGTTGAAGCGCATTTTTATTTGCTTGTAAGGACCAATCTATAAATCAACTAAAACTAAAGTGGTATTGTAGAGCGAAGCTAGTAGGTGGTTAGCAGAATGGCCCTCAGATTCTGTGAATGGGAACAATTGGTTGTAGAAGATAGTTTATGGAACTAGTACAACATATATTAGGGTTTGATCAATGAGACCAGGCACTGGGAGTTTTGGGATTGCGATATATCAATACTGAAATGTAGGAAATTTAATAATAGATCGGGCTACAAAGTTGTTTTCGAACAACGGAAATTAGTTCGTGTTACATAACTTAATATTTAAGTTATGTGAATACCTGGTAACATATGGATCTATGAAAATTTTGTTTATTCGGTTTCTACAAAGAGAGACCAACTTTTAAGAGCAAATATGAATCAGAATCTAAAATGCTACAGTTACGATCAGCGGGGGTCAATTTTTATAAGAAATTTTAATTGCGATTAGGGTAACAGTTAAAGCCTGCGAATTTGGTTTATTACAGTGTGTCCTAAATTCTAGGATTAACAAAGATGTCTCCCTTATCTTAAGCCACAGATTGAAATTCGAATTTAATTCTAAACCTCGGCGAAACGTTTATTTAATAGATTTATTAATAATTATTATAGTAAAGAAACATGAAGTCCAGCAGCGTACGGAATCAACTATAAATATAACTATAAACTCGGTTAACCTTTAAGTAGTCGCACGGCGCCGCAGAGGCGCCAAGCGTTTTTTAAATCGTTGTTACATTTTTAATTATTTTTTGTCACTAATATCTGTTTATGTATTCCTCAATAATTGTACTTTTAGGAATACGAATTATATAGTACCTATTATTCATATTTCTCTATTTTACAGTCCGCAAAATGCAATTATGTGCTACTCCGCATGAACGCTGTCATTTATGCCCTAGGGCTAAAAATCGACATTCGCAACAAATTTGTTCGCAATGCCATAAAAATATTTGTTCAGAGCATACAATAAAATTGTGCAGTGCAATGCTTTGTTGCATCCAATGTTTGATTCGTATTAAAAAGAAATTATTTTACGTTTTTACAGTTATGTTTTATATACAGATATACAGGGTGTCCCCGTTATCACCGCGAATATTTTAAGTGGTGATAGAGGACCTTAAATCAAATGCTAAGCTGATATCAACACTTACTTGATTTTTTTACACTTCTGCATTTATAAGACTCTGTAGCCGAAAATATCAATTTTATCGTAAAATACCTTTTAGCTTTTTAATAGAGCATAAAATTCTCTACAAAATTAGTTTTATTTATTTTTTGTCTACAGGCAATGGTTTGAGAGTTATAAAGCAGTTTGTACAAAAAATGTAAAAAATGTAAAAAATGTAATTGTTTCTTAGGCTTTGCAACCGCTGTATTTTCAAAACGAAAGGTTGTACAATAAAACCGACGCCCATTCCGGATAGCAAATTTTATGGGCTACAATTTTGGTTTAGTGACATTTTTTGAAAATCAAACCGATTTTCCGGAAAAGCTGAAAATAAGGAATAGAGTGCAAAAACAAAATTTCCTACAAATATTGTTTTGTATTTAAAAATACTTTTAAAGAGAGTGCGATTACGTACTTGAATGATGGAGGTCATTTTGAACACTTATTGAAGTAATTTTGTGGTTACATGTTAATTTTATTGCGTCCAGATGGATTGGCATTGTTTTGCATTTTATCGTTTTTTTTTTCACCTTTTTACTATTATAAACATTTCTATGTTAGTTTTATTGAACAACATATTGACCGAAGTTGTGGTCCGTTAAATGCCTTATCCGCAATAGGCATCCATTTTGCTCTACGTTTCGTTAAAAAGATGCGGCGCTTTTAAAAATTTACATAACTTATTTATATGCAATTTTACAATTTTTTGTTAAATTTGTTCGTTAGCTCCTTAAAAAAAATGATAAGGGGTGGTTTTCTGAAGAATTTCAAACTTCATAAAAAGCTTTGAAACTGATGGGATACATAATTTTATGAATGTTGCCGATGCTATGGCATTTTTAAATACAAAATATCATAAATACCGGGAGTTTTTGTTTTTTGAAAACGATAAAATGCAAAACAATGCAAATCCATCTGGACGCAATAAAATGAACATGTAACCACAAAATTACTTCAATAAGTGTTCAAAATGACCTCCTTCATTTTTAATCACGTAATCGCACTCTTTTTAAAAGCATTTTTAAATACTTAACAATATTTGTAGGAAATTTAGTTTTTGCACTCTATTCCTTATTTTCAGCTTTTCCGGAAAATCGGTTTGATTTTCAAAAACTTTTACTTGACCAAAGTTGTAGCCCATAAAATTTGCTATTCGGAACGGGCCGTCCGTTTTTTTGTACAACCTTTCGTTATAAAGATACAGCGGTTGCAAAGTCTAAGAAACAATTAAATTTTGTAATTTTTTTACATTTTTTTGTACAAACTGCTTTATAACTCTCAAACCATTGCCTGTAGACAAAAAATAAATAAAACTAATTTTATAGAGAATTTCATGCTCTATTAAAAATCTTTAAAGTATTTTACGATAAAATTTATATTTTCGGCTACAGACTGTTATAAATGCAGAAGTGTAAAAAAAATTAAGTAAGTGTTGATATCAGCTTAGCATTTGATTTTAGGAAAAAATCTTACTTGAAATTTTTTCCTAGAAAAAGGTCCTCTATCACCCTTAAAATATTCGCGGTGATAACGGGGACACCCTGTATATATATTTTATATCTTATAATTTATTTAGTCATTGTTATTCCTTTTAAGATTTAGCTTATATTTTATAAATAAACCAGTTTAACACATTTTTAAGATTTTAAGTCAAAAACATTGTTATAAAACCCCAATGGTGCCTCCGAGGAGCCACGCGAGTAGTTATGTATACACAGTACACGCGACTAGTTAAAGGTTAAATAGAAAAAACTATATTGCTAATTGATGTTGAATCAAAGTTAACATTTTAATGTTAGCCATTCAGTTGCCCTACGCGAGTCCTCGGTGCCGCGTGTATTCTATTATATACACGAACGATCGTTTTCAACTTTAAAGCCGTGTGTGTGAGGGGAGCTCACTTTACGTTGTTGTGAATAGGGGTATTATTTCGTTAGGCGTAAACTTACATGTATTTCAACTTGGCTAATCGAATTTTAAACAATTTTGTATTTTATGAGGTATTATTAATTTATTAAAGATATAAATTTACGTATATACCTATAATACAAAATATTGATATAAGTATGATAATTTGGACAAATATTGTAAGTAATTTATTTGTTTGGAATTATTTTGTAAATGTCAAAAAAGAGTTCATGCAAAGAAGTGGCTTTTCACAAGCAGGACATCCGAAAGTTGTTTGTTTACTGCACTGATTAAATATTAATGAAACAAAATTATAGCTAATTGCCTCTTATCATTCCAAAAGACTTAACTTAAAAAAACAATAGTTATAGCATATGTATAGGTAAGCACGTATTATACAGGGTGTTTCTTAAATATTGCGAATAATATCAAAAGGTGATTCCTTATCGAAAATGAAGGAGGTCTTTTAAATAAATTTTTTTCCTTAGGCGTCTCCTTTCAGAGTTATACCCCTTAAAGGGGAGCTGTAAAATAAAGTTTTTATTTTATTTCTCAAATTTGGATAAATGTAGGGAAATTATACTCAGCAAAAGTTTCACATAGTAATATTTTCAATCTTCTCCCACCTTCACAGGGGGCTGAAAGTGCGTTTTTTAACCAGTACTTTTTGGTGGGTTGAAATTTTGCAATAATTTTTTTTTAAATCTTGCTTTATTTACAAACCTTTTTTGATTACTTAGTTTTTCTCGTAAAACCCACAGTTTTTAAGTAAAAAATAAAATAAGTGAACATGAACCATCCAATATTCTAAAATAAAAAGATTCATTTTGGTTGTTAACATGGTTTGTTTATGTTCTTATTGGGTAGAATTGGCGGGCGTTGGCACGTTGCCGCCGCGTAAACGTCAAAATGAATTACACCCGTCAATTCTATCCAATAAGAACATAAACAAACCAAGGTAACCACCAAAATTGATCGTTTTATATTGAAATATTTAATGGTGCATATTTACTTGGTATTTTATCTTTACTTAAAACCTGTAGGTTTTACTAAAAAAATTAGAGAATAAAAAAAAATTCTAAGTAAACAAAGCTTTAAAAGAAATAATTTTTAAATTGCAAAATTTCAACCCATTAAAAGGTTCTGATAAAAAAAAAAACAACAGGGGTCGCACTTTTCAGCCCCCGGTGAAGGTGGGAGATGATTGAAAATATTACTATGAAAAACCTTTTATTAAGTATAAAATATGTACCAAATTAATATCATTCTCCTATATTTATTCAAATTTGAGAAATAAAATAAAAACCTAATTTTACTGCTCCTCATTAGGGGAGTGTAACTCAGTTAGAAGACGTCTAATAAAAATGTTTATATGAAAGATCCCTCTTAATTTTCGATAAAGAATCACCTCCCAAATTTTTTCGCAATATTTAAGAAACTCCCTGTACTTATATGAAATTGCAGGTTTTTGCATTTATAGTAGGCATGTAATGAACAAAATAGATAAAATATAATTATGCACAGAGTGTATATTCCGGGCGCACTGGACCTTAAATGTCGTTTTTCATTTTTTTTTAAATTTTATATGCTTACTCTACCTGATTGCAAAGGATTACACTCCAAAAAGTATGATGTCGCCAGGGACGCTATTACGAAAATTGGCGCGGCAGTCAACGTGCTAAATCTCAAATACAATGGCATTTTTACTTATAAGCTCGTCATTTTCAATACAACGCACACCTGATCGGCTACAAACTGCAGTGAATGGAGGCCAGCTCCCAACATTTTTTATCTTGATGCTTCACACACGAACTCGTCGTTTTGCAAACAGTCTCGATCGTTATTGGTCAAAAAATAATAAAACCGCTCATAAAATGTATGTAAACATAGTAGAATATAAATATTTTATAGTTGTGTTGTGTTAGAAAATATTTTATTTTGTATCGTAAAGATACCCCTTGCCATTTATAATGGACCAGGATATGTTCGCTTTACATAGTAAAACAAATGCATAAAACGATAAATTCAAATGTTATCACAAACTTTTACTCTTGAATTTTAGAGATTCTGGCGATATTCAATTGTTTAGCTCGTTAGGTGGCTCAAAAGTTCTACCTTAAATGGTTGTAAAGCACATGGGATTGTTCTTGACACAATGCTTGTTGCAGCAGTTCGCGATAACGTCACGAGAGGGCTTCAGAGTTATAATTAAAATAGATGAGGCACGATAAATAGGCCGTTCAAAATCAGTGCATATACGACCATGCGTGTCTTTAAAATTGTAGTGTACAGGGTGGGCAAATTTCGATGTTTTAATAGGGAATCTCTGTAACTATAAGAGGTATCAAAAAAAGGACCGCGCATCCTCGATCTCTTTTTTCGAGAAAAAGTTAATGGTGAAGACTAAAATTGGTTATCGTCTTTTGTTTTCGAGTTCTCACCGATAACTCGATTATTCGACTTTTCGTTTTATGACTATATCTCGCTTGTTTATAAAAATAAAGCAAAATAATTCTGTCGTTTTAAAGGCACTTTTTTAATAGAAATGCAGTGGCGTAGTCAGTTTTTCAAAAAAAAAACGAAATTCAAGTTGTGACAAAGTTGTATTTTTTTAATTGGAACCTATTGTTGGCTATGACTTATTTAAATTCCTTATTTTTTTGTCATTCCAAATATATAAGGGTTGATGTATTTATTTTCAATAATACGCAAGTTACGAAGGTTTTTTAGTTTGTTTTTTTAAACAAAATTATAGTAGGCTGTGAAAAAAAAAAGGTGTAAAACCTTTTAAAATTCCTTTGGTACAAGTTACGAAGGTTTTATAATTTGTTGTTGTGATAAACATTACAAATATTTGAACATACAATAACTACAATAAATTACATTACTGCAGATTCCGACTTTATCGTTGTTTCCTTATTTTTATATATTTATAATGTTTATCACAACAAAAAATTACAAAACCTTCGTAACTTGTACCAAATGAATTTTAAAAGACTTTACACCTTGTTTTGTTTTTATTTCCACAGCCTACTACAATTTTGCTAAAAAAAAAACTAAGAAACCTTCGTAACTTGCGTATTATTGTTAATAAATAGATCAACCCTTATATATTTGGAATGACAAAAAAAAAAAAGGAATTTAAATAAGTCATAGCCAACAATGGGTTCTATTTAAAAAAATACAACTTTATGTCGCAACTCGAATTTCGGATTTTTTTTGAAAAATTGACTATGCCATGCATTCTCATCAAAAAACTGCCTGTGGAATGTCAAAATTATTTTTGTTTATTTTCATAAACAAGTGAGATATGGTCATAAAACAAAGAGTCGAAAAATCGAGTTATCGGTGATAACTAGAAAACAAAACACGATAACCAAATTTAGTTTTCACCATAAACTTTTTCTCGAAAAAGAGATCGAGGATGCGCTGTCCGTTTTTTGATGCCTCTTTAGTTACCGAGATTCCCTATGAAAACATCAAAATTTGCCTACCCTGTACGTAAATTAAATAGATTAAAACTGCTCATACGAGGATGCTTTAAATAGTTTCCGGTGTAGGGAGAAAAACAGCAAAATGTTGGATACAAAATGATTTTATTCTTCGACACAAGCGCCTTCCAGCTCAATATAATGTCCCCCATAGAGACACTTTGGCACGAAATGAAAAAAAGTTTACGTGTAACTCCCGCTAGATCAGTCTTAGTACTAAGACAGAAACTTCAGGAAATATAGGATACATTTACTACAGAAGACTTCCAGAAGTTAATAAATACCATGCCTAAAAGAATTATGCGGACACGGTCAATTGGGTGAAGGTCAACTGGGCGATGGTCAACTGGGCGACGATCAACTGGGCGACGGTCAACTGGGCTACGATCAACTGGGCGACGGTCAATTGGGCGACGGTCAACTGGCCGACGGTCAACTGGGCGATGGTCAACTGGGCGATGGTCAACTGGGCGACGACCATCAACTGGGCGACGACCATCAACTGGGCGACGGTCAACTGGGCGACGGTCATCTGGGCGATGGTCAACTGGGCGACGATCAACTGGGTGACGGTCAACTGGGCGACGGTCAACTGGACGACGGTCAACTGGGCGACGGTCAACTGGGCGATGGTCAACTGGGCGACGACGATCAACTGGGCGACGGTCAACTGGGCGACGGTCAACTGGGCGATGGTCAACTGGGCGACGATCAACTGGGCGACGGTCAACTGGGCGACGGTCAACTCGGCGACGTGCCAACTAGGCGACGGTCAACTGGGCGACAGGAACTTAAACAATTTTGAACTCTCATCTGAGCACACGATTTTATAGAATGTTTTTGTAAATATTGGTTAAATATTATACTTACTTCATTTTGTAAAACTATATCGTACATCGAAATTTGTAGAATCATTTACGAAAGATATGATAAAAAAACGTGGTTCGAAAATAATTTAAAAATGAAGAAGTATGATTGCACAATATTAGAATAGAGAGAAAAATACAGTTTTTTCATTTATTTATGAATATTATTTTGTAATTAACAATCATATTTACATTAAAACAAAAAAGTATATAAAATTAGAATATCTAATTATTATAGATTAAATTAAAATCATTTTTCACATTCATTGATTAATACTCAGTTTTAATAATATGATCCATAGTGAAATAAAGTTTGGTTGATACAGCTTTATGAGCAAAAAAGTTTTAGATTTAAACTCTTTAAAATCGAATTGTAAAGATATAATAAAAATTGACATTCCTTGTTTTTACACCCTTTAATTAATGTTATTAGCACTTCCTCGTAGATAATCTATTACCTGGAAAACTAAATAATACCTAGGTAAAATAATTGATGTCATTTATTAATATTATTTTGTAATTAACAAACATATTAACACATATCAAATATACCGGGTGTTTGAAATTTAAGTTTAAACATGGGAATCTCGCGTATAATAACATCTAGAGTTTAGGTTTAAATTTGACATAGTAACTTAATTTGGTGCTCGTTAATAATCCGAAAAGAAATTTAAAATATATAATAGACTATTTACAAGTATTGCTTATAACATGATTTATAATTCAAAAATAATTATGTTGTTTTGAATGTTATATACTTTTTTGTTTTGATGTAAATATGATTGTTAATTACAAAATAATATTCATAAATAAATGAAAAATTGTATTTTGCTCTTTATTCTAATATTGTGCAATCATACTTCTTCATTTTGAAATTATTTTCGAACCACGTTTTTTGATCATATCTTTCGTAAATGATTCTACAAATTTCGATGTACGATATAGTTCTACAAAATGAAGTAAGTATATTTAAGCAATATTTACAAAAACAATCTATAAAATCGTGTGCCAAGATGAGAGTTCAAAAAATGTTTAAGTTCCTGTCGCCCAGTTGACCGTCGCCCAGTTGGCACGTCGCCCAGTTGATCGTCGCCCAGTTGTCGCGTACCGAGAACTATTGCCGTAATTAAAAATAAAAGTGATGTTACCCAATGGTAAACCTTTTATAATACAAGTTTCTCTAATTGCTTATTTTCCGATTTTTTGTTTAATTTATTATACTAGTAGAATAAAAAAATCTTAGTAGGTTGTGTAAAATGTCTCTAAAATGGTCGATGAAAAATAAAAAATAACTTATTTAAACTATTGTTTGGATTTCACTTTATTGAGTGTCAGTAATTGAGAATTTTGCAAGTGGGTCAACTGAAGCGGGACGGGGCTTGTAGAATGCCGATAGATCGGTGAATAGTTGGGTCGTCTTCCTGCGCAACGACAAGGGCGATAGGAGAGAAGCCCTAAGAACTATGCAGCGATAAGCTTGTTAAGTACAGCAGGAACGGAGTTTAGTAAAGTTTTGATTAATCGTGTGAGAGACATTAACTGTTTTATGATTTGAGATGTACGGAGTGAATTTATGTCACGAGATAACTGACTTCAAAGTGTGGCATGATGAAATTTTTGTTTATTTTTAAAACTGTAAAGTAAGCTTTTTTTGGTTGTAAAATAAGTCTTGGAATTACGATTTTGCTTATAAAAAATGATAGAGAAATGATGAAACATTTATAAAATCATTAAGTCTACTATATAACTACAGATAACTGACTTCAAAGCAGGAACTAAAAACGAAAAAAATTCCGTTCGTTTCTGTTCGTAACGAAAACGAAATATATCGTTTTCGTTCTTTTCGTTCTAACCGAAAAAAATCTGTTTTCGTTTTCGTGAACCGAAATAATAACGGTTAAAACCGGTTTTACAATTTTTTTTTGTCGTCAAAAAATCAATTTTTTTTCTAGTCACCACAAGCCTCTATAAATACGATAACAATATTTGCGTCTCAACTACAATATAAACGATGACGATGGGGTTTGATGCCCACGGACAGCATATTTTAGACTGGCGAACCATCGCCATATTAAATTTACCAAATCGTTAAACACATTAACATTTAACCGTTTTATTAAGTTTAACACCCGTAAGGTGCAAAAACACAACGTGATCAGGTTAAATTAGACACACGATCTTTATCTAAAAATATGAAAATATAGCAAGCGCTGTTTTAAATTTGTTTTAGTACTAAAAATCTATGCATTTGAAATAAATAAGATCCTGCTGTAATTATTTAAAAAGACAAAAGAATGAATTCAAGTGGATAACTTATTAAATGTTATCAATGAAAAAGATATATAAAAAAACTTATATTAACTTGAAATATACTTTAACTTTATAGTTTGTACATACCATACAATATGCATTTTCACATTCCGTTTAATCTTACTAGCAACACATCTTCCAATAAATCTTTTTTTACAGTAGTCCTTTTCGAAGTAAGAATAAATTTTACTATTATTATGTCTAAACGCAAATAAAACATACACAATGAGAATATATATTCAATCAAGTGTATATTCTATATTAATGATCTAAAAAACGAATTAGAAATAGAGAATATCTGTACTGTTAACCCTTTCGGTCATGGCGTCCTCATATGAGGACATACTATATAAATGATTGGTATATCTAAATTCCGCAAATTTTACCGTTTGTAAACGTTGTCTTCATATGGTGACAGTCATAGATTCTATTCGACACGTGTCGACCTCTCTTTTCAAATTGTGTGATCACAAAAACAAAATAACCACGTGCATTCAAGTGGACTCTACGCCGCTATCTTTGTGCCTTTCGTAAACCGGTATATATTTTCTGAGGTACAAGCAAAATTGTATTTTTGGGTAAAAAAGTGCGCTTATGAATGTGAGAGCAAACACGATTGTGCAAAACAAAAGGTAAGCGAATTATTTATAACTTTATGCTTGTCTCCATTTGAGGACATTGTGCTGTAATGGTTGTCATGGCACAGAAATTTAGTGAAATGTTTTGCTGTCTTTTTAGTCTGTTTTTAGTGATTTCGCAATTAGGTGTTCCTAAAAATAAGGTGCTTGATTTGCTTCACTTAAGGGCAACTGTGGCGGAAGTACTCACAAAAATAGACAAGCTACCAGAAACAGGGGCCGCCCCACTACTGAAAGTCCAGTGCCATCTCCAAGTACCCACAAAAAGAGCCCACATAGAAGTTCATCCACCAGCAGATGTCCCTTTGGACAACGTTGGACATCTTTCATTGATCAGTGATAAAAAATTATTTGACAGGTGTGAGAAACCAGGTTGCAAAGGAAAAACCAAATTTAATTGTGCAAAATGTAACATTCATTTATGTCTTGACAGAAACAAAAATTGTTTTTTTGATTATCACACGTCTTCAAAAGTTCAGTAACTTTATATTATTTACTCAAAATATAAACTTGTATAAAGTTTTGGTGAAATAAAATCTTGTTCAATACTTTGAATTTTTAACTTACACCGCAACCACCTGATCATAATGTCCTCATTTGGGGACGCGTTACACCCCCCTTGGGGGCCTCCTTGGAGATATTTTATACGACTGAAAAATCATGATTTAATTCAAAGAACTGCTAGCAAAGCCTCGATTTTTCTTTCCATGAAAAAATAATTCGTGACCGAAAGGGTTAATTGTGTTACACGAAATTGCAAGTATAAACAATAAAGTTGTTAATACATATTCACGTAAATATATGGAGAAAAGTGAAGCTCACTAATTTCAAGTGAGATTTTCTACTGCTTCGTGGAGTCTCCCCAGCACAGAAGGTAAATTCGCGTTTGTGTTTAACAAATAAAATTGAAATAGCGACAAAACCGGTTAAAACCGGTTTTGGAAAATATTTATTTCGTTTTCGTTCTTAAACGAAAAATAATAATTTCGTGTTCGGTTTCGTTTTCGTTCTTAAAAATTTAGTTTAACGTTTTCGTTTTCGTTCCGTTCTCAGTCCCTGCTTCAAAGTGTGCCATGATGAAATTTTTGTGTATTTTTAAAACTGTAAAGTAAGCTTTTTTTGGTTGTAAAATAAGTCTTGGAATTACGATTTTGCTTATAAAAAATGATAGAGAAATGATGAAACATTTATAAAATCATTAAGTCTAATATCGTATTTGCGCTAGCTGAGCACAAGTGAACTTAGTAATATCTTACGTTCGTGCACCCATGACATTTAAGAACGAGAAAAACCAACTGACACAAAGTAATGAAAATTTCCAGACATGTTATAAAATACAGAAAAATAACTTATTAATTCCTTCAAATCGGATACTGGTTAGTTTGGAAATAAAATGAAACTAGGGTCAAGCTTATTTTATTAGGAAGTAAAAATAAACCTGTAGTAAGTAAAAAATAAAATCCACCCTTACGTATTATTTAGTTTCCTTTCTGTTATGTGAGGTTTAATAATTGTTAAATTAAAGTAAGTAAGTACGTAAAAAAATCAATAGCATAATTATTGAAGATTGGAAAAGCCGCAGGTAAAGATGGTATTACACCGGAAATGATTAAATACATGGAAGAATTAGGGAAAGAAGCACTAAGGGCTCTATTGAACGAAATAATAAAATCAAGAAAAGCACCAAGGGATTGGAACACTGGAATAATCTTACCATTATACAGGAAAGGGGAAAAAGGGATTGTTCTAACTATAGAGGAATAACATTAATGAGTGTACCAGGGAAAATACTGGCAGGAGTAATGGAAGGCATATTAAAAGAAAAAACCGAAAGAATACTTTAAGAATCCATATACGATTTTAGAAGACAAAGGAGCACATAAGACCCAATCTTTATATTAAGACAAACAATCGAAAAAAGCTTAACAAAAAACAAGGAAATACATTTATGTGTTATAGACTTGAAAAAAGCATTCGATAAAATCGAAAGAAAAGACGTATGGAGGGGCCTAGGAAGAAACGGAATAGAAATAGAAGCTATGAACATAATAAAAGCGATGTACGAAAATACAGTAAATATTGTAAGAACCTAAAATGAAAAATCGGAAGATGCATAAACAAGGGTGCGTGCTCAGCCCATAATTACTCTCAGTAGTCAAAGATAGGGTATTTAAATAAGTAAAACAAAAGGTGAGACCGTTTCAGCTAGGCAACTGAAAAATGGAAAAATAAACATGACATGGTCTCAGTCGCGGAAACGGAAAAAATTCTGCATCATAATTTAGAAACTTTAAATCTGGAATTGAAAAAAATTAATATCAAAACAAATACCGAAAAAAACTAAAACCTATGATCGTTACAACAGAGAACAAACGGCAAAACATCACTTTAACCCATTAAGGCACACATTATTTATTTTTTTTGTTTTTTTTTAAAGATATTTTAGTAACTTACTTCTATGGTCTATATGAGCATATTACAATTTAAAAAAAAATTTGTCAGAATAATAGTTGCGGAGATATAGGCCATCCTCATATGAGGACGCTGGCCGCTGAGAGTACTTGCGATAGCCGATAACGATGTATAACAAATATACCAACATTGAACTTTAGAGAGTTCGCTGTTCCAGTAAGTGTTAGCTGCAGGAGTAACTGGTAAGCACATAGGTCGACCATGTGCCAACCGTGCTCCATGTCCTTTTTTCAAATATGTCACAGCTATTTGTCTTCGAAAATCCTTGATGGATATTGAGATACTGCCGTGCACTAGTTTGTACAACAGCCATGCCTATCAAACGGGTGAACAAAGGCCAATACCATTTTTTTTTACCTCTGATAGCAATGGTATGTTTTTCTAATATCCAGTCATGGTGATCCACCCCTCCCATGAATTTGTTGTAAGCTTGAATGGCCGCAGGCTGCTGAACGTTTATAGTTGTTTTTTGTTCGCGACTCTAATGGTGCCTGTACACCTGAGAGTAAAGTACTCTCGAGAGTAGCGTCGCCAAGGATACAGCCCCTGAGAGTAACTCGCGATTGGCTGTATCCTTGGCGACGCTACTCTCGAGAGTACTTTACTCTCAGGTGTACAGGTACCATAACGCTGGACTTTCACCGTTGGCTTTACTTTATCAAAATTGGTTGCTAGTGTTACTAAATTGTTATCATTCCATCTTATTATTACAATTTCATTTTTTTTATCGAATTGATAGTCTATAAATCCTCTAGCTTGTTTTTACATTTCTTTAGCTGTTATTTTATTTTATTTTTTTTTTTTTTGTTTAACTCCCAGAATATTACAATCTGTCCCAAATGGACATTCAGTAATTTATATGAAACTGATACATTGTCATGTAGGAGGTTGCCCATTGGCGAGCTCCTTTTTTTTAGTTGCTTAATTATTAGTTAATGATTAGCTACTGGGGTTTGTTTTGTTACTAGGATTAAAATTAAGAATTAAATCTAGTAGGTAAGTCACTTGGAGCGCAGCGCTTAAGCCTACGGTAACCAGTCATTCTTTTGCGGAGTTGCGTCACTAGTATGTTTGGATGAGCACTTAACCGTTGGTGGTAGTTTACACTATGGTTTTTTATTTCCTGTTTAACGCTCACTATGTTGAGATCGTCACTGATAATTTTGTTAGGAACGTACCAGGGGGCGTTTGCGATTATTCGCAGCACTTTGGATTGAAACCGTTCTAGTATGTCGATATTGGAATTGGAGGTAGAACCCCACAGCTGGCACCCGTAGGTCCATACGGGTTTTAAAATGACTTTGTAGATTAACAGTTTATTCTCCAACGTTAGTTGCGATTTTCTTCCAATTAGCCAATAGATGCTTCTTAGTTTCAGTCCTAGTTGTTTTCGTTTACTGAAAATATGTTTACGCCAGGTGAGTCTTCGATCTAAGTGTATTCCTAGATATTTGACTTCTTCTGATTGTGTCAGTAGCTGGTTGTTGAGGCGAACCGGAGGACATTTATCTTTTCTGAGAGTGAAGGTCACTTGCGTTGATTTGCTTTCGTTCACTTTTATGCGCCACATTTTTAGCCATTTTTGCATCTTATTTAGATTTTCTTGCAAGATGCTTGAAGCTATTGTAGGTATTTTATGTGTAGCTAGAACTGCCGTGTCGTCCGCGAACGTAGCTGTAGTAATGTTACTGCTGGTTGGGAGGTCAGCCGTGTAAAGTAATTTAGCTGTTATAAGAGTACATTTTGCAAATCTATTATCCCTTATTGTTCCGCTGTGCAAATTTTTTTCTCCCTTAGATATATTTAGATAGAGTTGGTCATCATCTATAATTCTATACCTTATTCGTTGGTTAGTTCATCTACTTCTGGCGGTAAAGCAACAATGTCACATTCTATTTCTTCAGAGATAAGATATTCAAATGCTTCTTGGACAGTTTTGAATATATTTTTATTCATATTTTCTATGGGTTGAAAAGTACGATGCAAGATCAAAATATACATGTAAGCACCAAGTCATTCAAATATTTTAGCACAAACATGTACACCGCAATAAAAGTGTCCTCAAAATATAAAGCTCTAATTTAAAAAGATGTCACAATGCCCAGCGTCCTCATTTGAGGACAGGGAGATTAGAGGGTGTATAATTTAAAAACAATATGAACAGACTATGCAAAATGTGTCTTAATATAATTTAGTATCGTTTTTGATTATAACTATAACAAAAATAGTCACTTACTTGAAGTTTTGAGACTCGAAAAAGAAAAACGTAACGAACGGTATCTGACTACTTAAAATCGATCTGATTTGAACCAGTACTGCTCAACAAGTATTCAAACTAAATGTATCTAATATTATTATCTGTCATCGTTGGTACTCCATTTAACGAATAAAATGAAAAGTAATAGAAATTACGAAGAAAAAAAAAGTTTTGGAGTAAATATATGCTTGTCCTCAAAAGAGGACGCTGGGCGCTAATGGGTTAAGCAAAATGTATCAATGATCGAAGTGTTTCGGTCGCAATTTATCGCCTTACACCCCTTTCCGGTAGTTTGAATCCCCGCACGGTAAAATGATTCCGGTTTCGATCCAACATAACGGCGCTTGATAATCGATTAATTTGTTTAGAACGGTTATGCTAAAAAAATATTAAGTACCCGAAATGTTCATGAAGAAATGGTATAACTAGTGTGGTATTCGTCTAGTTCATGTTAGGTTTTATAACTCCTACAAGTCATCCAAATAAATTTCAACCGAACGGTAAAAAACCTGCTCCAGTTCTCGAAGAATCCGATGTCTGATAACTTCCGTTTCTGGTTGTCAAATTTTTTGTGCGTCAATAAGATTTATCACCGTTAAAAAACAAATCTCGTGACTAGTTTTGTATTTTCACGTGTGAATTATTATTGCATCACACAATGCAGACATTATTGCTACAGAGATAAAGCGCGCCGAAAAGATAGACGAGCTTTTTTTTGTTTACTCAATACGTTAAATAAGAACGTTAATTACTTAAGTATAATAAAAGATAACCTTTTGTAGTATACAGGGTGTCCCAGATTACATTTCCAGCATGGGGATCTCGCTTATTATAAAAGGTACAGGTTTGCTTAAATTAGATGAATTATTCCTAAGTATGAGATGATCCACAATCAATTTTTAAAAGTACAAAATTACTCGTACTTCAGATGTAACAGCAAAACTTTTTTTTTAATCATTTACCATTTTTAAGATATTACCCCTTACTTACTTAATTTTTTCTTATGGGTAGTTAAATGTGTGTCATTTTTCTTTTTAATGAGATATTATTAATACTTATTTCATTATTTCGAGCAATTTTCTTTTCAAGAAATTGTTATTCGAGCGACTGGGCTTTCGAGGAACTTTCCATTCGAGGAACTATTTTTCGAGCAATTGTATTCGAGCAATTTTCTATCGAGAAATTGTTTTCGAGCAATTTTTACCAAACCAAAATTCTGCTAATATTTGTCCATTTAAAGACTCTGAATCTCATAGCTTCTGAGATTTTAATACTAAGAAATTAAATTGGCATAATCTTGTGGAAAGCGCAATTATACGCAAAGATCAAACGTTTGCATTGCTCCATTCAATTTCAAAGAATTAATCTGGCCATTTAAAACGTTCAAAAAGTTTGCGGCGAAAGCCCGAGTATATACTTCACTTCGAGTATTTGCTTAGCAATAGATTTTGATTTAAGACAGTTTAAGTTTAACATCAAAGTTGATAATCCCCGCAACTTTATTGTGATTTCCAATTAATAATGGTTAGCTGGAACTCGAACTTTGATGCACTTAAAACGAAACGCTAAAACGGCGGTTGCCCCAATTTTCGTGCGGCCTTTTGTTTCTCTAGCAACTTTCGCTTACAAGCTAAGAACGGGCTTATGCACTGCCTCCGCATACTTTAAAAGGATTACGAATTTGATTAGGCGGCAAATTTTATGCTAGATCGATATAAGCTCCACATAAGAGGACTAACACTGTCAGCTAAAACGATTATACTTATATTTCAGACGGCTTAAAACTTTTCTTCTGTCTAAAGTGTTGAAATAATCCGATAAAGCAGTATTAAGAAACACAGGGTGTCCCAAATTTAAACCTCGACGGAGAAGCTTATCTTAGTGGCTACAAGGATAGTGAAATTGGGAAAAACTTGCATAATTTAGAGCTGAATCAAAATTTTAAAACAATTGTCACATGTAAGTCAAGTCCTATACCTAACAGTTCTACTGTGACGAAATGACTAAATAACAATAAAATATTACATTTAATAGGCGTATGCAAAAGCTTTCAGATTCAGCGTTTAGTAACACTAGAACCACCGCACCGACCAATTTGATTGATCGCCTTCTTACCCTTGTGTGAACACTAGGGTGGATCGCTCTTATATGGGAGATTTTTTTTTTCGAATTTCGATTTCGGGGGGTGCGCGATAGATGCCTTGGTATCTTTCGATTATTCATAGGTTCCAACGAAGTACAAATCGTTGGTATCTATTTCTGCAATTATCATTGTAACTTGTGGCTGATCAATTGGTTCGTTGGCAGCGGGCACATCGTCGTCATCACTATCGATAGGATCTTCCGCTTCAATCAACAATTTAGGTTCTATGTCGGACGCATCATCCTCATTGGGTAAGTAATCCGAATCATCATCGTTAAATTTCAAAAACAATGTTTTTTAATGAAGAAATATTATCAGGCTTTTTGGTATACCCGTATTTTTTTAAATTGGTTTCTAATAACGAAAATAATTTCTTTCTTGGTTGGCACCTTTCCATAAATCTTTGCAAATACATTTCACTTAAATTTCTACTATTTCTATTAAAAGCTTAGTAATGGAAAAGCATGTGATTTTTTTCTTCATTAGAACACATTGTTTTTGAAATTTACAATAAACTCAATCAAAAATTTTGATCAACACGAGAGAGAGATTTATACGTATAACAAACAATAAATTATATTTGACAAACTCTGAGTTTTTGTTTTTTTAATTTGTAACTGGCTAATAACTACTACACTAACAATAAGAGACAACTCTTAAATGTCACATCGAAAAAAAAGAACATCAACACAGGATCTCCCATCTATTAGTAGGCTGTGAACATGTAAAAAAAAATTTGGTTATTTAAAAAAAAAACTACAAGACAAATATATTACAAACCTTATATTATTGATGCAAGAATACAAACAAGGAGGAAAAGAGGAAGACCGAGAGAAACATGGGAAAAGGCAGTAGCAAAAACCTTGGAGAAGAAGGGAAAATCGTGGTGCGAAGCGAAAGAAATGGCACAGAACAAAAAACAGTGGCGAAAATTCATGTACAATACATAGATGTGCACACCTCCCTACACCTACGGGTAGAAGGGAATTTGATTATATATATATTATTGAAACGAGAAAAAAAGTTTTTTTTCAGGAGGTTAAAAAATTACATCCGAAGACCTAAAAATATAAAGGGTGCTCCGTTTAAAATAATCTTTGTTTTTGTTGTAGCGCAAAAATGGGACACCCTGTATAGCTGAAAATAATTTTACGACGTAGATCTTTTCAAACCAACAATTTTATGTATTTAATCGTTTTTTCTATCTTCTACAAGCGGAGCGCTAATCAATCACCCTGTATAATATTTTCAAACAATTTTAGTCTTTGTATTAACAACAAATTAAAAAACTTTTGTAGCTTGTACCACATGAGTCTTAAAAGGTTTTTGATATTTACAACAATAACGGAGAAATTTATGATAAACAAAAATTTTGATTAACACGAGAAAGAGACATACGTATAAATAACAAACAATAAATTTTATTTGACAAACTAAGAGGTTTTGTTTTTAAAATTTGTAACTGGGTAATAACTGCTACACTAACTCCCAACTATTAGTAGGCAGTGAACATGTAAAATTATTTTTGCTTATTTAAAAAAAAAACTACAAGAGTAAAGCATAACAAACCTTATATCATTGAAACGAGAAAAAAAAAACCTTTTTAATAAGACCACAGCCAACTATGACTTTCATTTAAAAAAATGTTTGTGCTATAATTCAGAAATCGAGAGTGCTATGAAAATTTCGCTAACATATTTAAAATCTACGTAAACACATCTATAAAAGTCAATTTTTATTTTTGTTCTAACTCATATGGTTACGGAATTATCCAAGTTTTAAAAAATCGACCTTTTACAGTTTTTCAAAATATTTCAAAAAGTTGATGACGTAGGTCAAATTTGAAAATGGCATCAGATTTCCCTTTAAATTCTGCACAAATTTGCTAATTTAAACGTTTCTGTATCTCCAATATTAACGGAAATACCATGCAACAGGTTAGAAAAATGGGCACCCTGTATATAGAAATAGATACATAAAATCGCAAATATTTTGCTTTATCTTTCCGTTTGTTTGCCTAACGAAAGTAGATTTCCAGGAAGTCGCTGAGTAATTTTTTTTTCTGAAAAGGTGTCTGTAGGACAAATACGTTTGGGAACCTATGCTTTTAAGCTTTTAAAATATTTAGAAACATCTGAGCAACCGTCGAACCGCATCTACTTTACAATTCCAGCGAGTCTGATATGGACCAGGAGGGCAATAGCCACTTTTTTTAGGTAAATTTTGCCTCTCATTAGACTTGAGCTTAAAATTGCACCATAAACGCTAAAAGTTTTCAAAATATATTACACTTTCCGAACAACATTTAGCTGCATTATAAATACAGGGTGCACCACGACCCTGAGATTCTTCGATAGCTCCTTTATTAATGAAAATATCAAAAAATGTTAAATACAAATATTGTGCAAACCTGTTTTCTACATAACCTAAAATTATTTTCAAATATACAGGGTGTTTCGTTTGACCGGCACATAAAAAAATTTAATTTTTTTAAATAGAACACCCTATATATTTTTACATTTTTGGATTCCTCTTAAAAATTAATTTAAAAAATGTAAAAGATTATATGGGTCTTAGGTCAAACGTTTTCGTAAAATTTACATTTTTATGAAAATTTTGAGCGATACAGCACTTTCAAGTTTTTTTTACATTAAAGTTATTTAAAAAAGCGGTAGAATTTCGTTTAAAATTTAGGTTGACAACAGATTAATTAACACTTTGCGCTAGCTACATTTTAAAAATATTATACAGGATGTTTTTTACGCTTGGTCAAACTAGTGAAACTTTAAACATCGATAAGTCATTTTTCTTAAATGCAACACCCTGTATATTTTTACATTTTCTTGTATAGAATTTAATTGTCTTTCGAAATTATTAAGCATGTCCTTTACCTAAAGTTAATATTTTTCGAGCTATCTCGATTTTTATTAGTATTACTAAGGCAATTAAAATATTTTAAAGTGGGCCATGGACGTAAGTCGTAATTTTTTAAAGAATTTTTAAACAAAAGAATAAAAAGAGCTGCAACTTTAATTTTAGGCTAAAAATGTACCCCATTTTACCGAAATTTATCGTATAAATTGTTCAAGATTATGTGCTTGTTCTACGCACAGCCGTAGACCTTGTCTGAAAGACTCTAGCTCCCTTTATTACATTTCGGGGGTTATACCATCAAAAGCAACACGAACCCTGTTCTACACATCTTCAGCAGTTGTTGGGGGGTCTTGATACACCTGTTTTATGGGTCCCCACAAAAATAAATCTATAGGGGTGACTTAGGTGGCCAGGAGATTGGTCTACCTCGCCCTATCCATCTATTAGGATATTCTGTGTTCGGCAACTGCATTACTTGCTGTGTTGCTTTTAATGGTATAACCCCAGAAATGTTATCAAGAGTGCTAGAGTCTTTGAGACAACATCTACGGCTGTGCGTAGAACATGAACAAGGATATAATTTTAAACAATTTATAGGATAAATTTCGGGGAAAAGGGGTACATTATTGGACTAAAATTAAAGTTGCAGCTCTTTTTATTCTTTTGTTTAAAAATTCTTTGAAAAATTACGACTTACGTCCATAGCCGACTTTAAAATATTTTAATTGCCTTAGTAATACCAATAAAAATCGAGATAGCTCGAAAAATATTAACTTTAGGTATAGGACATGCTTATTAATTTCGAAAGACAATTAAATTCTCTACAAGAAAATGTAAAAATATACAGGGTGTTGCATTTAAGAAAAATGACTTATCGATGTTTAAAGTTTCACAAGTTTGACCAAGCGTAAAAAACACCCTGTATAATATTTTTAAAATGTAGCTAGCGCAAAGTGTTAATTAATTTATTGTCAATCTAAATTTTAAACGAAATTTTACCGCTTTTTTAAATAACTTTAATGTTAAAAAAAATTTAAAGTGCTGTTTTGCTCAAAAATTGCATAAAAATGTAAATTTTACGAAAACGGTTAACTTAAGACCCATATAACCCCTTACTTTTTTTAAAGTAAATTTTAAGAGAAATCCAAAAATGTAAAAATATACAGGGTATTCTATTTAAAAAAATTAAATTTTTATATGTGCCGGCCAAACTAAACACCCTGTATATTTGAAAATAATTTAAGGTTATGTGGAAAATAGGTTCCCACAATATTTGTATTAAACATTTTTTGATATTTTCATTAATAAAGGAGCTATCGAATAATCTCAGGGTTGTGGTGCACCCTGTATAGTTATGTGTTGTGTGACACGTAGGGGTCCGACGTTCAGGACCTTTTCTATGCCGGGCCCGTGACAACTGGTTCCAATGTCACCCCCTCTCGGCGGCCTTGTCTCCTCGTATAAAGAAATGTATTTTTTGCCTGCAGTTTTATTTTTTTTACTTCTATTATTTCACTACTTCTCAAGATTTTTCTTTTTTTCGAAATATTTCAAATAATATTGCAATACATTATATTATGCTACGATTTAAGATTCTTCATCGACTAATAAATGGTGCCCATTAAGCTTGCGTTCCCCTTTGAAAAGCAGACAGAACGAACCGTATCCGTCATTAGAAGGTCCCATTAAAACGTTAAAATCGCTGAGAAATTGTACAAAGGTCGCAACAATTTATTTTTATCTCCGAGCGAGGCATTGCTTAAAAATATCGAACAGCGTAACCGTGGCCGATTGCAGCAGATGTCGGGATGAAAAACCTTTTGTGCGAACTCGCGGCGCAGTCGGGACAAATCGACGATCGCTTGCAGACTGAGCGACGACAGTGGCAGGATCGCTGGCGCTATATCACTGACCAGGGCTAGCTGGATTAGAGCTATGGGCAAAAACACGCCTGAATTATACGAGATGTATCTTTCGCCATTTTAGTGATTGTAGAAAACGCCGAAACAATTTGTCTGTTGTGGTGAAGTGTAAACCTTTATAACCCATGCTGATAGAGACTGATTCATTTATTTTTCTGAAAATTGGTATAACATTGGGCGCGTTCAGATAACCACAGCGGATAAGTTACAGCGTAAAATGTGATTAGTGTAGCTGACTACCAGCGCCCAAATTTCCTTTGCTGATGGACAAAGCTGCAATGTTTTCGTTGTCCTTTTTGTCTTTCTTCTACTTGAGTTTGCACAAGTAGTTGTTGTCCAAGTATATTTGAAATAATTGCACTTTAGTCATAGTTCTTTATGTAGTAGTAACATGAAGGAATTTCGTGAAATTGGTTTTTGCCCTTATGAAAATACCCTGTTTCTTAAATATTGCAAAATAAATCGGGTGGTGATTCCTTATCAAAAATTAAGGGGGTCTTTCATATAATTTTTTTTTCTTAAACGTCCCCTTCCGTAGTTACATCCCCCTAAAGAGGTTCGGTAAAATTACACACTTAATTGCAAATATATAACATTCATCCAATACAGGTAGATAGACCGTAATAGACCATAATATGCTCCTAATTGTCAGAATAACGAAAAACAAATATCAGTTATAGGTACAGGGTCCAGCATTAGTGCGCCGGGCTTAAATAGCGGCCCGACCATAAAAGATAGAAAAAAAACTGAAATACATAAAGTTATTGGTTTGAAAAGATCTACGTCGTAAAATTATTTTCATCTATACAGGGTGTCCCATTTTTGCGCTATAACCAAAACAAAGATTTTTTTAAACGGAACACCCTGTATTATTTTAGGTCTTCGGATGTCATTTTTTAACCTCTACATAAATGTCTGTTCACTTTTTGATTTTGTGTCAGTGTTGCCAACTTATAAATTTTTTTCCGAAAAATCTCACTTAAGCAGGCTTATTTAAAAAATCCTAGCAACTTCGTTTCTTGAAGTTAAGAAATAAGTGTTAGCAATAATGTTGGTCCGGTTAGGAAGCAACATTTTAATAATAAAAAACTTTAATTTAGGAATACCGAGTCTTCACAAAAAAATGCCAAAAAAATTTATAAGTTGGCAACACTGACACAAAATCAAAAAGTGAATAGACATTTATGTAGAGGTTAAAAAATGACATCCGAAGACCTAAAAATGTTCAGGGTGTTGCGTTTAAAAAAAAATATTTGTATTTGTTATAGCGCGAAAATAATTTTAAGGCATAGATCTTTTCACACCAATAATTTTTGTATTTTTTTTTTCTAACTCCTACTGTCGGTGCGCTATGAAAGCCCGACGCACTAATGCAGGACCCTATATATTTTTAGTTGCTTACTGTGGTCCTATAACAAAACTACTCATGTACCAGTAGGGTGGATCGAATTTTTTTTTTTTATTTTTTTTTTCTGGTGGGGTGCGGAAAAGATGCTCTAGGGGAATACAATCAGAAGTCATGAAGACAATATTTTGATATTATTAGTGCAAGTACTGCCCCAAACCTGCTGAATTTTGAAAAAAATTTGCTGAATGTAGGTTATAGTTTATGCCCAATAAAAGTATTTAAGGTTAGGTTACAAAATTTTTATAACTTTTTTGGACAATTAAAAGAATAAGAAAATAGAACAGAATGTAAAATCACACAAAAACAGTTTAAAAAAAAATTAAGATCACTCCAAAATTAAGCTAATAACTTGGTTTTGTAGTCTTTCTTGGTATGATACGACAAGATTCTAATTTATTTCTGATCCGTCACCAATTTGACACATCTTTCAGTGATTTGTGTGTGGCAAGGCATCAAACGAAATTTAGGTAAAATATCAGTTTCGACTTTGTCCAGATTTGCGATGGCTTCGGAAATGATGCGAACAGTCAATTGGCAATTGTTTTTGCATCACTAGATTTCATAGACATATGGTCAATGTATTGTGAGCCAGGTTTTATCAATAAACTAATGTGCTCTCCGAACACAACTTTTCTGCGATGGTCCTCATTGCTTTTCCTGCATATCAGCATTTGCTTTTAAGGGCTTAGAATTTGAATCCTTAGTTTGAGACGTAGATCTTTGGGACTTTGATGTTTGGAAAGCTTCTTCATAAAAGTTTCGTTGCAATTTTTTGGAAATACTGGTTTCGTTTTTCCTTGTAGTCTCTTTAGCCAAGGAACACATCATCATTTTTTTTTACCTCGCTGGTCTAACAAGAATTCTCTTTCTTTAATGAGTATCTTTCGCGATTTGTCACAAGAACTAGTCTCGAACGAACTACATTTGCGTGGCAATGTCAAACAGAGTCCTGGCGTCCATTTTGAACTTCTCCAATTTGTTTCTGTAGTTGTCACTATTCTTTCTACATTGATATTGATAGGGCTTTAGGATTGCATGGTATTTGTCTTGATATCTCGCTAAGATTGTTCGATGCTCTACTGTAGGTAAGGACGCTCTTCTCCAGATTTGTTCTATGTCAGTAGTAACTATTTTACTAGTGTCTCTTACCAAATCCTGGAATCGTTTGCTAAGGTTTGGAGACCTAAATAAAATTTTATATCATGCCTTCATGCGTCGGTAACAAACTATTCGGGAATTCTTTGTCAACACCAAATATAGGACAGTTTGTATCACTGCTACGTAAACGTTTGTACTTTTATTACAAAAAAATAACACTATCAAATCTTAAATATTCGAAATCAGAACGAAACGTGATCTCTTCCTGAAAAAAAATTGAAACTATAAAGCGAAGGGATGCTAAATGACATATCCGCTGCACTACCCGCGCACACCACGCGCACGTGACAATAAAATTACCCGGGAAAGTAAGAAAAACGGTGTGTTACATTGTTATTTTAATAATTAAAAGCATAAACTGTGATAATGTTCCAAAAAGTCGTGAAATTCGTTGTTAAAAATAGAACAAAGACATTTTAATTTAAAGTAACTTTTTTTAAATTCTCGAAAACTTTGACGACTTTGGGGCAGTACTTCCAATTAATATTTTTTTTAAATATTTTGCATGATTATTCAAAAGATACCAGGGCATCTATCGCGCACCCCCCGAAATCGAAATTCGAAAAAAAAAATTCTCCCATATAAGAGCGATCCACCCTAATGTACCAGTTCTAAGAATCAATTTCTCATTATACTTATTGAATTCACTACAACCTGCACATCAAACTCCTGATCTCGTTTTCCGTTTAGAAAGATTAATATGGCCCTGTAAAAGTTTGCCGTATAAAGGAAACAAGAATTAATGTTCGCATTGCGCCGAATTTGTGGACCTAGAAACTTCTGAAATAAACGAAAGTTTATACATTACTTTAATCTATTAAAGAGCATTCTACACTCAGCAGATTTCATAGTAAACAACATTTATGGCCAGTTACGAGATTACTTCCTAATATTAATAAAATTATTATGTCCAGAAATGTATTGCAAAAAGTTGACAAACATAACTTTGATATTGTTCAACATAATTCAATAATGTACAGGGTGGTCTATTTTCGATGCCCATACAGGGTATCTCGGTTATTAACAGAGATAGGAAAAAACTAAACACGTAGTAGATAACGCATCAGTTGTGGCTGAAGGGAAAGGAGGTGTTCAAGAAAAACTTCTTAACCCTTATTCTCCTAACGTCGTCAAATGACGACGTTTACCTGTCCTGTAATAACGGTGTATTGTCAGGTACCTGATGATTTTAAACCTGTCAGCTTAAGTTTAATTACTCAGGTAAACAATTGTTTTCATAAATGTAGCCATTGCATCGCAGTAAGTTGCAGACTTCGAACATATTTAATTGTTAAAAGTGACCAATTTACGAGAGAACACGAAAACCATGACGTCGTCAAAAAAGTAAGTACTAAATAATATAATTACGGTAAAAATATTTTATTTGTTTACATATTTTGAATATATAATAGTCAAGTGTTTTTTATATAAAATGTAATTATTTATAATAACATTTATAAGGGAGTTATTCCGCTATAAATTTGATTGTCGTCATATGACGACGCTAGGAGAATGCATGTACTAACATACCCTATTTGTACTTAGATTTTGGAGTGTAGCCGAAATGATGGATTTGTTAGAAAATGATGATAGTGACCAAGATATTTTTATTGAACCACCTGCAGTTAATGAGCTAACAGACGAAGATTCAGATGAAGAAGAAGGGACGAATATAAACTGTTTATCCAGAAATCAACTAATGGTACCGGCAGAGAAAAAACAGACCAGAAAAGAAGTTTCAACTATTTCCAACCTAAACAAAATACCAAAGATCACCAAAAAATCAAAAAAAACTCAAATTATATGGAGCAGTGGCGGTAAAACTATACATATACAACCTAGTCAATTTCATCTTATGGCAGAAGAAAATATTGATGAAGTCACTGCTGTTCAATATTTTGAACGGTTTTTTGATGATACTTTAATCGAATTAATTATTACTGCCAGTTCCGAATATTGCTTATCAAAAAACTGGCCAGATATAAAATTAACCAAAGAGGAACTGCGAGTATTTTTTGCCATTTTAATTGTTTCTGGATACAATCCATTGCCAGGAAAAGCAATGTATTAGAGTACATGTAGTGATTTGAGCAACATTGCGATATATGAATCTATGCGGAGGGATAGATTTAATAATATCATGAAATCACTTCATTTTAAATCAAATTTAAACTTAGACAAGCTCGATAAGTTTTCCAAATTACGACCATTAATTTCATATAATCAAAAAAAATGTATGGAAAATTATACACCCACATCAGCAATATCGCATGATGAGGCAATGGTGGAATACTTCGGTAGGCACGGATGTAAGCAAGCGCTTAGAAATAAACCAATACGATTTGGATACAAGGTTTGGTGTCAAAATTCACCATCTGGTTATCTAATCGCCTTTGATCCTTACCAAGGAAAAACTTATCGAGGAAATGAAATAATGGAGAGTAAATTTGGTAAATGTTCATCTACAGTGCTTTACTTGCTAGACCAATATCCTATATATACCTTGCTTTCAACCTTATCATAGTTTATAAGTTTATAGTTTATATGTCTCAAATTTAATTTACATTGTAATATACTTTCACAAATAAATCTGAAATTATAAAACATACCAAGATTATTATTATTTGTACTCATATTTCCCTAGCGTCGTCATATAACGACAGCTCCTAAGTCAGGACCTGCGTCCTGTAATTTAATAAAAAGTGATTTTTCATGTATCTATGGCCATTTTTAAACAACTAATTGAATTTCAAAACATTTTGATAAATATTTCTTAATTCCGGAGAATAGGGGTTAAAGTTAACCGAAAAGCTGTGTTTGTGAATTGCGAGAACCAAATTTAGGCCTGTTTCCATGCAAGTGAAATACAACCTGTTATTACGTTTTCTGGAGTTCTAGAAAAACTGTTTACTTTTTTTTCTTCATCTACGTCTCGTTGGGAAGTATAAAGTCTTTTATCCCTCGGACTGTAAAAGACATTGTGATACCAGATGGAGTTCCCGCCATGATGCTGTTTAAGTAAGCTACGAAGAGTTGGATAACAAGCCTTGAACGCCTGCTGTAAGGAGAATTTTCTAGAGAAATCAAATGATGCAGGATCGCGCGGAATACTATACTCAAACCTCGAGTCATTGGCAGTTAACGTGTTAATGCTTCCTTAGGCTACTCGCACACTATGCGTTTTGCAGGATGCGGTAAACGGGATGCGTTTTTGAGGGATAGACTGCACGCGTTCACACTATCCTTCTTTTTACCGGACGTGCGAGGAAATTTGATTTAGTTTACTTCTTGACGCGGTTGGAGAAACTTCTAGTTATGTTGTCTAAATTAAAAGTAATTTGTGCATTAGAAGCGGAAGGATTACTGCGACAGCCAATAACACGAAAATATTGGGTTCATCCCTACAACTCAGAGCGTGAATCGAGCAATAAATTTAAAAAAATTTTGTAATTCCGTCCAATTAGGAAATAATACTTCTCCTATTTCAAACCATGCCTTGTCCCGAATATTTTTATCTCCATACTCCTTCGAACTCTTTTCCCGCATATTATGGGACAATTGCATTTGTATTTTATTTACCTTAGCTAAAACATTAATATTAATATATGTTTTAAGTTTCTAAATGTTTTGAGTTATACTTTACATGAAAACTGATTTATGAAAAGACTGGAATATAGAGAAAGGGTTGATAGGCCTGACAGGCCTAACGTGTGTTCTGTAACGTACCGTACTTGGCTCAGTATTATTAAAAGTCCTTATGCTTTTTTACTTATTTTCTTTTATACTAAGTGCGGTAGTTCGGGTGAATTAGCGAAGTTGCTTAAACGATGTTATGGCTCATGATCGTCATATTTTAGAGTAGGACCCTGCTACGTTGTGTTTCCATGGCGAACTCCAGTATTTAGAACAGCTATAGGTTTATTAGACAGTAAATGAAACAAACAAGATGTTGTAGATTTTGTTTATTATTTAAAGTTTCATTACGTAGATAATTGTCACATATAAGGAATTATTATTCGTAGTTATTTCGTGGATAATTCTCACATATTAGGGATGATTATTAGGCAAGGTTGTTTCGTGGATGGTTGTCACATATTAGGAATTATTATGTGGTTAGTTCGTGGATGGTTGTCGCATATTAGGAATTGTTAGGGTTAGATTATTTCGTGTATTATTGTCACATATTAGGAATTATTATTGGAGATTCAGGGTGGTTGTCACATTTAAGGTTTTATTATTGGTTTCGGAGTGGGTGATTTTTGGTATTCGTAATTAGAGGTTTTATGAGGCATCGTATGGCGGATTGATTGGGAAATGGTGAATTATTATGGGACGTGTAATATGGTAATTGTGAGATTTCGCGATTCTAGGTTGTATCAGTGATTGTAAGGAGGATTAATTAAGGAGTGGTGAATTGTTATTTAAGGTGGTGCAGTTGGGAATATTATTGCGCAATCGGGTCGTTAATGCGGGGTTGTCCGGTGGATTAATTGCGAAGGCATTGGGTTTTATATTTACGGAGGGCCGAAAAATATCACGCAATTTGTTACTAATAAAAATACACGTTTGTTAAGGTGACTAACGGAGTTCCCTGCCTTACAAATTGCTTTGTGGAGAGAACATCTATCATGTAGTCGTTACAATTTTTTACGCAAATTTAGAAACAATGACTCTGGGAGTTCCCTGCCTCAGAATTTCTTCTGGGAGAAAACATCGATCCGAGAGTCGGAATTTAACGCAAATTTGGAAATATTGACTGACCAAGGGAGTGCCCTGCCTACAAATTGCTTTGTGGAGAGCACATCTATCGCTAGGTCCCAAAGAAAATGGTTCTCAAAAAAGTGAACCTCGATTACTGTAAAACAATGCCTTTTATACCCCTTTGCTGGATACCTGACGGTCAAAACCGCCTATTTTTTGGGATGGACAAATAGTGCAAGAGATGTTAAATAATTAGGGTGGATATTAACACACATACATTCGTTAATTCGTTATCCAGATTTGTGTATAATGGTGGGGTGATTTCTGAATCCGTTAGCTCGTCGATTATTGGAGCTTCTCAAAATAAATAGTTTTCTAACAATTTAAACTTAAATTCTCCCCTCCATTAAACGTCGAAATCTGTTACTTGAAAACAAAATATACTAAACCAATGTAAAATCATATTAATTAGTAACTCCAATTACTCAATATTTTACATGTAATTGTAATCAGTTATAAATAATAATATCTGCACAAAATGTGAACATTAAATAAATGAGAAATATAATTCGCAACACAATCGCTAGACAAACAAATGGACATCCCCGAAGAATGTTAAGCTTAGGGTTGCCAGATGTTATGGTTTGACCTGCATTAGTTTTCTTAGAATCCATAAAGACAAATTTATGACACAGCAAATCAGTCAACGCTTATTTGGTCTAGCATTGGGGATTAGCACTTGACTCGGTAATTATTAGAAACCCTTGCATTGATAACGATTTTAAAAGTGTTTTGTTTACTAAAGCACCCTGAGAAAATGTAAGTATTATAACCTCCACGCGTTTTTAAAACACATGTGGCTTTCTTTAACTTTAAACAAGTTATTTATGGTTTCCTAGAAACAGAAAAATAACTAAATAATACTTTATGATGTTACGCGAGTACATTAAAAATTGTTTTTAAATTATTAGATATTATCGTATATGCGACCATTACAGTACTGATGTGATTATTTTTCACGTGTGTTCTGTAGGGTTAAAATAAAAAACTTTTGTTATCGAAAGTAATCCCCGATCAATTAGAAATATAAATTAATTTATATTTCTAATTGATCGGGCACCAATTTCTAAATTTCTAGAAGTTCAGTGTTTTGCAAGTTACTACAATGCAATTTTGCAAATATTTAAATGTAGTAAATAGCTCACAGTCTTTTATTTCTGATATTAGTGCACCGCGTTTTCTGTATGTGCAAATCTACCTTAAAATTGCCATAAAACAATATCTTTGATGTTGACGGCCGGATTATAATTTAAGCCTCTTTTCGAGCCATTTAGACAGCTTCTGTCGAATATCAATAAATCCTTACGAACCGCTGGCGGGTCTTACCCGAGAATATTTAGTTTTAATATAGGCAAATCTGTTCCAAGTGGTACTATATTTAATTTGGTGTAATCCGTTGCCAACCCTGGGCTATAACTCCCCCAGGATTAACACGGATAATAATCTGGATTCTAATGCGGCAGACTTGTACAGGAATTTGCCAAATGTGGACTGGAATTTGTTTGGATTTACCCAATCTTTCTGTAGTTTATTTATTTTGTTGGCGGATGCTTGTTTTTGGGTTATTGTTTTATTTTGGTCGGGAGTTTGTCTTCTTTTGTTTCGCATGCTGGTATTGTTTAAATAGAGACGGGTTGCGCAAAGTTTAAATGGTCTCGGAATGTATTTGGGGATGTGTTGGGGATATAGCGGATTTGCAAATAACTGTAAATTTAAGTGCGTGCATTTAACTTTATATCGTTGGCTGCTTCTGCATGGAAATGTATAAAGGTGATTGAACAAGGGAAGGTTTATCTTGACAAAGAAAAAATGTAAAATTTTTATATTTAGTTTCTCGAAAACTTTAAAATGTTATGGGGTTTATTTTTCTTTAAAAGTTTTCGTTTGTTTAAAGAAAGCATAGGTTCCCATAGTGGGCGGTAGCGCCCCCCAGTGGGCGCTGAAGTCTTCTAGAGGGGCGATAGTGGGCTCAGAAACATTTGGGGGGGCATTTACTAAAAATAAGGAGGCGGTGAAAGCATAAAGAAGGGAGAAATTAAGAAAATTTGGGGAAACTGTTTATACATATTTCACCTGCTGTGTAACATAATTTTCCAGGTAAACACAAAATTCAATTATAACCGATCGGCGGTCTTTACAAGTAAAGTATGTACAGGTAGGCGAGCGTGACGCGCATTGTCGGTGAGCAAAACTTTTTTTGTATAAACAAAATTTAGGACGATGGGAATTTAGCCGGTTTCCAAATTTATCAACAGTAGAAAATTATGATGAAGACTTTGCTTACCTATTGTCAGCACTTGAATGCACTCCAGTCTGGCTTCAATCAACGATTTGAGGATGTTTTAAAAAATGAACTTAGCCGATCGAGTTCTGAACCCTTTTTTAACGCTAAACCGCCCAGAAGTGTCCAACAGACACATTTTCAAATCGATTTGCATACAGAATCAAAAGTGTTTATTTAATTGCGAAATCACTTTATCTAATTTATCTCCTATGTTTTATCTCTCAAATTCTCTTACCAAAGCTTTCTAAAAGAAAATAAGTTTTTCCTAATTTAACAATTTTCATAATAATAACGTAACTGCCCAGTAGTGTCCAATAGACACGCATCTGAAAATCTACAATAATTTATTAAAATAAAGAAGAAAAACGTTTATTTATTGTTATTTTATTACACGTAATAAACATTATAATTTATTAAAACAACTGTCACCACAATTGTGCTTTTTTTAAATGTCCCGAACAGACATTTTGATTGCATTCATTGTAACACTGTTTTGTATTTTTAGATATTTTCGGCGGGCAAATATGGCACCTTGTCTCTGTATATGAGGCGTTACCAATTGGGTTGCAATATCTCGTGAAAATGTTTTCTTTTAGAATTTATTTTTCGCTGATTCCAAGTGGGATGTACATTTTTCCATAAAATTAATGATGCAACGCCAACAACATCAATAATATTTTGAAAAAATGCCATTGGCACCTATTTGTTTTGTGTCGAACTGTATACTCATGCACCATTTGATCAAGCGTATCGACGCCGCCTTTTGTCTCGTTATAATATAGATTTATTTTTGTTTGCGATATCTACTTGATTGCTGTGGTACATAGTAGACAAAAAAATAACAGCACGGCTTTTTCTTGGCACATGCGAAACCAACGTCATATTTTTAAAAAATTGGTAACGCCTCATATACAGAGACAAGGACTAAAAGGGTTAACTTAATACCACATGGAATCTTTGAAGAATGTTGCAGGGTCGAGTCAACAAGTTTCAGTCCAAAAACAAGAATCTGTGGTAAAAAAAGCGATGCCATATTTGTCCGTCGAAAATATCTAGAAATACAAAACTGTGCAATGACGGCAATCAAAATGTCTGTTTGGAACATTAAAAAAAAAAAGCAGAATTGGTGACAATTGTTTTAATAAATTATAATGTTTATTAGGTGTAATAAAATAACAATAAATAAACGTTTTTCTACTTTATTTTAATAAAATATTAAAGATTTTCACATGCGTGTCCATTGGACACTACTGGGCAGTTACGTTACAAAAGCTTACTGGGCGGTTAAGGGTTAAGTACAAACACACAAACTTACAAGAAGAACTGCTTCATCTATGTGTAAGAACAAAGAAAGAATTGAAATTTAAATTTAAAGACGGCTACCAACAAATCTGGTTGCAAAAGCAGATATCTACAGTTTATCCTGGATTATGGACTAAAGTAAGTTTTTAATTTCATTTCGCTCATCGTAGAACGTGGGTTTATTGCGGTCCCTAATTTATTAACGAAAAAAAAAACAACGACTGCAAATCGCGAATCGCGGTGATTTAAGAATACTGCTGGCAAAAATAGAGCGGAGGAATAATACATTGATAGCAGCGCACCAGGTTCGTCCTTTTCATTTTATAATAATTTCAAGCTTTAAGGTGTCTAATTTACAACATTTTTATTTACTGTAATTCAAGACGTAGGTAGATATACAGGGTTTTCTTAAATATTGCGAAAAAAATCGGGTGGTGATTCCTTATCATAAATTAAGAGGAGTCTTTCATATACAATTTTTTGCTTAGGCGTCTCCTTTTGGAGTTACACTCCCTTACAGGGGAGCTGTAAAATTGGGTTTTTATTTTATTTTTCAGATTTGGATAACTGAAGGAGAATGATACTTGGTATGTGTCCTATACTCATGAAAATGTTTCCCAAAGTAATATTTCTAACCATCTCCCACCTTCACAAGCGTCTGAAAAGTGCGACTCCTATTGTTTTTTTTAATCAGAACTTTATAGCGGTTCAAAATTTTGCAATTAAAAAATTTCTGTTTGAAGGCTTGATTCATTTAGAAACTCTTTTTATTCTTTAGTTTTTCTCGCAAAACCTACAGTTTTTGAGTAAAAAATAAAATAATTAAACATGAACCATCAAATATAGTCCAGGGGTGGCCAAGACGTCGACCGCGGTCGATTGGTCTTAAACTTAAACTTAAACTTAAAATTTGACAAATTATAGTAATAAATTCAGAACGTATTTGAATTTAAAAAATAATTCAAAATTATTTTCTGAAAATAATAGATATGTCGTAGGCATAATGTGAAATCCGGCATTTTATAAAACGCCTAGGCACAAAACTATTAGCTTCATTTTTATTATTTATTTAAAAAAAAAAAACTTTAACCAACCTTTAACCTGACCCTCTACTACTGACCAAATGAATGAGGGTCAGGTTAAAGGTTGGTTAAAGCTTATTTTTGTATGAACACAAATGTATGGGTTTAAGAAAAGTCATAATTTGCTCGTTTTGCCGGCTTTTTAAAAATGCCTTGGCGTTCTATAAAATGCCGGATTTCTCATTATGCCTACGACAGATACACAAAATACACATTTAAAATCAATGGCTTCAATTGATAGCTTCTGGAAATTAATAAGCAGGAATAAATATCCAAATATTTGGAGAGTTGTTGCATATTTCAATGCCTTTTTTGGTTCGACATATTTGTAAGATTAGCATTTCCTGCATAAATGGGATAAAAACTAAACATAGGTCACAATTATCTGATCTACATTTGGAATTATGTTTAAGAATTAGTTTAAGTTCGTACGAGCCAAATTTTGACAAACTGGTCAAAACTATGCATTGCCAAGTGTGATCAAAATAAAACAATTTTACTGTTTTTGTTTTTTTTTTTGTGAAATTTGCTTTTAATTTATTTTAATACAATTGTGAAACATTAATTTTCTTTTTTTCCTACATTTTCTTGAACTTTTCAAAATTCAGATCCAGTGCTAGAAAATAGTTACCTATTTATAGGTAATTTTATAGTAGTCATAGCAAAATGTCTTCACAAGTTTGTGTCTTTAAAAAAAAAAGTCATCATTTCGTAAGTATTTAAAATTTCATAAAAAAAGACACAATTCGTAAGTATCTTCTAAAAAAAGTCATCGATTTGTAAATACTTAAAAAGGCCTTAAAAAACAGCAATTCGTAAGGACCTTACAAAAAACGTAGTCGTCCGCTGGTAAACTTTCTCTCAAAAGTCGCCCCTAACGTCTAAAAGTTTGGCCACCCCTGAAATATACCAATATAAAACGAACCATTTTGGTGGTTGCCAAGCTTGCCATGGTTTGTTTATGTCGATGTTGGGTAGAAGTGACGGGTGTAGTTCATTTTGACGTTTGCGTGGAGACAACGGTAAGACGCCCGTCAATTCTACACAATATGAACATAAATAAACCATGGCAACCACCAAAATGATTCGTTTTATATTTGAATATTTGATGGTTCATGTTTGTTTATTTTATTTATTACTCAAAAACTGTAGGCTTTACGAGAAAAACTAAACAATCAAGAAAATTTTTAAATAAAGCAAGCTTTCAAAAACAAATTTTTTAATTGCAAATTTTAACCCACCAAAAGGTTCTGATAAAAAAGCAAACAGGGGTCGCACTTTTCAGTCTCCTGTGAAGGTGGGAGAGGATTGAAAATATTACTATCGGAAACCGTTTAATAAGTATGTGTATAAGTCATATACCGAATATCTTTCTCCTACATTTATCCAAATTTAAAAAATAAAATAAAAACCTAAGTTTATTGTTCCCCTATAGGGGGGTGTTACTCCAAAGAGACTACTAAGGAAACATTTTTATATGAAAGACCCTCTTATGATAAGGAATCATCACCCACATTTTTTTGCAATATTTAAGAAACACAGCACAAAATTTACAGTTCACCAGCTCTATAACGACTTATTACTAACGTATGAGGGTGGGGTTCTAACCCCCCCCTGACACCCCCTGACTACGCCACTTCGATTGATAATTAATTACAGGCCAGCTTATTAAAAGTAAATCAAACAGTCGCATACGAAGTCCGAATTCAGGGGCAGTTTTTTTTTGGTGTAAAGTGGTATCATTTTAATGAGGTTGGATTGTGCTAGCTAGCACAATTCTAGGTTCCTTAGATCAATAAAGACCACATTTAAACTCTTACTTTCTGTGTAAATTGAACAACCGTTATCTTTTTTTCTCGATAATAAATCTCTATAAATAAAAGGATATAAAAGCTTTGCACTCATCTTGTTTTATTTGACATTTCGGTATACTCGCATTTGCTGAGAGATGTGACAAGCAATTCGCGCGCGTTCTTTATTCTTTATCCACAAAAGTATTTGCCACCGGCTTTGAACGTCTCACCCAAAGCGCTCGCCCGAGAATTTGCCTATCTCAGTTTCTATATCTCTTATAAAATCTCATCCAATAATTTCCAAACTCAAATCCGAATTTCTTTATAATCGGAACAAAAACAAAAGCCTCCTCCTTCCCCAAGGATAACAATTTGTTCCGAGCAGACGAATAAATGCGGGTCTCTCTGCGTTTTGCGTTACCCGTGACGAATATGAATTTTTTTGTACACTTCGTCGGACTGAAGTGCGAAAGAGAAAGACAGGCAGTTGCGTGGAATGCGATTTCTGTCGATATACAACATATATTTCTTGTGACAGTTACTTGAAATCATTTGTTTTCGTTAAGCAATGATAAATGATCAAAATTAGGGTGGTTTAAGTTAGGGACGTGTTGTTTGGATGTCGGTCGGTGTTGGAAATGGTGATAAAAATATGAAGCCTGTGATAAACTGGTAAACATGTACAAGTTTTCTCGTGTTAAATTTTATTTGGTTTGTGTCCTTGCGATTTTACTAACCCAGCATGCAGCTATCCCCCTCCAATACTTATCAGACGTGCAACTATGATAAAATCAGTTCATTTAAAAGCCTCTACACATTAGGCAATTTGTCGGGGCCGACAGTCGGGAACTCCGAGTTGAGTGTTGTCTACACACCTCCCGATCAGTACAACCAACAGCGTAAACGTCATAGCTTTTTATTCATTTTGATGTTAAATTTTCGGTTTAATTATCTTCTATATTGTATGTGCAACCAGTATTTTAAAAGAATGGAGGATATGGGTACACAGCGTTATTTTTGTCTAATTTGTTATATATGCGAGAAATGCAATGAACCTGTGTCCTGAATGTACGAAGTCATTTAATTTATAACGTGCCCTTACCGCCCAATGGCCGCCACATATGCGTGCATTCTTTTTCGCTTTTGTTTTTAAAAATTTCTGTTTTGTTTCATTGTTTTGAATGTATTTTCAATAAAAATTACGTTTTTAAAAATTAAAAGTCCTTTTTTGCGGCTTTTATGAATTCGTCCCTGAAGAGGTTAAGTTTAGTGATACAGGGTGTTCACAAAAATATGCCAAACTTTCCAAATTACGAGATTTTCTATGAAAACATCGAAATTTGCCCACCCTGCACAGTACTTTAGTTTTACACTTATTAAAACCTAGTGAAAACAAATGAAAAAGCCAATGCAAAGAAAACGTTTTCGAAAGTTTGCGTCCTGCATTAATTCCCATCACTGCTCTCTCTAAATTACTTACAAATGCGAAAAAAACACAATCTAAAAACTAAAACCGCCCATGTGTATCTCCTTCCACTCAATAAATATTTGATGAATATTTTGAACACTTATTGAAGTACCTACTTTTGTGGTTACATGTTAATTTGATTGCGTCAAGATGGATTTGCATTGTTTTGCATTTTATCGTTTTTTCCACCTTTTTTACTATTATAAACCTTTTTATGATATATTTAGTTTTAATGAACAAAATATTTACCAAAGTTGTAGTCCGTAAAATGTCTTATCCGCAATAGGCATCCGTTTTGCTCTACGACGTTTCGCTAAAAAGGTGCGACATTTTTAAAAATTTACATAACTTATTTATATGCAATTTTAAATTTTTTTATTAAATTTGTTCGTTAGCTCTTAAGCAAAAATGATAAGGTGTGGTTTTCTGAAGAATTTCAATCTTCATAAAATGCTTTGAAACTGATGAGATACATAATTTTATGAATGGTGCCGATGCTATGGCATTTTTAAATATAAAATATCATTATTCCCTGTTTTTTTTTTTTTAAACGATAAAATGCAAAACAATGCAAATCCATCTTAACACAATAAAATTAACATGTTACCACAAAATTGCTTTAATAGATGTTCAACATGACCTCCATCATTTTCAATTACATTATCGCAGTCTCTTTAACCCATTTGTTCCCACAAACATTTTTTTTTTCAAATATTTAAATAAAACGTTTTTTATTATTAGAAATATGTCCGAACTACAAATTATGCAAGTTTTTCAAAAATATTTTCAAAAAGAAGTGTAAAAAATGCACGTACTCATATGAGTACAACGGGAACATGGCGGCGGCAAAGAAAATAAAAATTGTATTATTTATTATTAATTTATTGTAATAATTTACAATCGAAAACTGGTATTCACTATGAAACTTTATGAAACATTCTCTTTCCAAACAGTGTGACATGGCGTTTGATACAAATGCACCTTGCTCGTTGATGACATATGCTACAGCGCAACTGTTTATCAATTATTTCTTAGGAAAATGTCCTCCTTGATCCTGTATAATACTTTTTGGGACCGTACGTGGATGCCCGGAAAGTTGAGCTTTCAGTAAATCAATATTTCTACCTGCTAATGAATTTATCTTTCAGGCGTTCACTGTTGTAATATTCAGCATATGGGTCCAGAGAATCCACCACCTTTTTTTACCTTGGATGGACACTTGATAATTATTTACAGATTTATCTAGCAAGTCTACATCCCCCATAGCTGTATTATAATTGGCAAAGAGACAATGTTGGGGCACATCAATTTTTTTCTTTTTGCTACTTAGACCAACGTTTCACTTTGGAAAGAGGATGTATACTATCATAATTTGTCATTATAGTCACAATACTATTGTCCATTGTCCTTCCACTTTACCAGAAGCAATAAATGTTCTTTGTCATATTATATTGGAAACAACAGCGAATTTCTTTTTTCATTTGTTGCTGATCAAAAAAAGGATTTTTTTTGTGCGATTAACTATAAGAGTTTTCATCAAACCATGACTGGTAAACAAGTTGTCGACAAATATTATATGGTCTGCCGGTTTTATCACTACTTTTAGTAAGTCCAATACAACTTTAGATCCTAAGGGCAAATTTAGCCCTAACAACGTAATGCCCCAGTGTTCTCATATGAGTAGGTACCTACTACGAGTCCCGTTTCAGTTGGCCCAGCCAATAAAATTTCAATTTCTTAAGAAAATATTCAAAAAACTGTAAAACTACATGCTCCTTTATATTTTTTTAGGCTAAATATTGATACTAAAACCTGTTTTGATTACATATGGTAAAATTTATTCAATAATATTTAGTTTTTGTAACAAAAACTAAACTGGTGAAAATTACACATATTATGCGTGCACATATTTCTAGCACTTTTTATGAAATTAGATGACAATCAAGGTGGTTATGTAAATGCTCAACAAAACAACTGCTGTCTGTTGACAGTAGCTTGTGTCAAAACGACTTTAGTCTTTAAAAATGGGCAGAGGTAAAGTTATTGACGAAAAAGTGCGATTAATCATTATCAACTTATCAAAAACCGGAAAATCAAATTCCGAAATCTGGAAATTATTATCTTTATCAAGATATAGTGTCAGAAATATTGTGCAGTTATATAAAACGAGTGGTTCAATTGCCTCAAAGTCCCGATACGTGAAAAAAACTAGTCTAACAGACACTGACAAACGGGCATTAAAAAGAATAATTAGAGAAAACAGACGTGCTAACTATGCTCAATTGAGCATACTGTGGAGTGATGCTGTAGGAAGACGTGTTTCGAGATCTACGTGTCATAGAGAAGCTCAAAAATTAGGATTTGGATCATATAAGGTAATCTTTTTGAAGCGCAGTGTAAATTTAGGTTTTCAAAAAAATTACAACATTTCTGTAGGCTAAGGAAAAACCATTGTTGACACTGAAGCAAAAGAAAAACAGATTAAAATGGGCAAAAGAACATATGAATTGGAATTCTGAAAAGTGGAACAGCATTGATTGGAGCGATGAGTCTCGGTTTGAAGTTTGTGTAGGGGACAGCCGGAGCAGAGTTATTCGTCAAAAAAATGAAGCATTCCATCCAGATTGTTTAAAAAGGAAAGTAAACTTTGTATCATCTGTCATGGTGTGGGGCTCAATGTCTGCAAGAGGTGTTGGAAAACTACACTTTATTGATGGCATTGTTAACACGACAAAATATTTAAACATCTTAGAAGAGTCTTTGCTGCCAACAATGGAAGAAACTTTGGTCTCTGGAGAGGAGTTTATTTTTCAACAAGACGGAGCTTCCTGCCATACGTCAAAAAAAGCTTTAAAATGGTTCTCAGATAATACTATTCCACTCTTAGAGTGGGTTTCGAGCAGCCCCGACTTGTCCCCCATAGAGACACTTTGGCACGAAATGAAAAAAACGTTACGTGTAACTCCCGCTCGATCAGTCCCAGAACTAAAACAAAAACTTCAGGAAATATGGGATAAATTTACTACAGAAGACTGCCAGAAGTTGATAAATACCATGCCTAAAAGAATTATGGCCGTAATTAAAAATAAAGGTGATGTTACCCAATGGTAAACTTTTTATAATACAAGTTTCTCTAATTGCTAATTTTTCGATTTTTTGTTCAATTAATTATCTTAGTAGAATAAAATATCTTGATAGGTCTTAGGTTGTGTAAAATATCTCTAAAATGTTTAATGAAAAGTAAAAAATACTTATATTAAAACTATTGTTTACATTTCACTTGATTGAGTGCCAGTAATTGAGAATTTTGTAAGTGGGCCAAGTGAAGCGGGACGGGGCTCTATTAATTTGTGTGTTTTATTTTCTGTTGTTTTTTAAAAATATTACTGAAATTTTTTGAAGGTAAATGGATAAATATGAATGAGAATTTAAAAAAAAAGCTGTTTAATGTTTACAAGTAATCATGCGCCTGAGGGAGTTGATATAAAACTTTTGAAGCGTTCTACGCCGATTTGAAAAAAAAACTAATTTTAATAAAAGCGAAATCGATAAATTAGTGAATCAGAAAGAGCGAAAGAATTATAAATAAATACTATCAAATTGTAATTATTAGTTTTATATACAGGGTGAGTCATTAGTAGCGGATCGGTCGATTAAGGCTAAACGGTTTGAGATAGAAATTTAATTCAAACTTACGAATGCGAAAAAACACATCTAAAAACTAAAACCGCCCATGTGTAATGTGTATATCCTTCCACACAATAAATATTTGTGCAAAGTTATATACTCGCGTTTTACAGGTTCATTTCGTAGTCCGCTTTTAGCAGGCGCTTCTTTATAAGAAGCCGGGACAGTTTCAATGCAGTAGGATTTTCGTGCACACCTGCGGCCTCCACAAAAAAAAAACTCATCCATATAGAATACGTGTTCGGTCTCGGACGAGACTCCCTTAGCCGGGGCATGAGAAAAGACGTTGTGGCAACAAAGACGGGCTGGGGTTGCGGTTAACAACATCTGACAACCGTGCAGGAGCGGTATAGAGTTGTAGGCGAGTTGGGGAACTTGAAATTTCTATAAAACCTGCACACCTTGAATACAAATTATGCTTTTCCGTTTTGTCGCTTGGACTGCTCGGCTGAGAGGTAAATTTCGCTGTATTTGTTGGGGTCGTAGACTCGCTCGACATAAAAATGTCTAAATAGAAAGGGTCTGGTTATCGCTAGTGCTAAATATGTTATAAAGTACACCCAAAATTGTGTTTATAGGTACAAGGTGGCGCGCGGTAACGGAAGATTATAATTTGTTTATTTCGAAGTCATAATACGTTTCCAATGCTGTTAGCGGTGGAAACGTAGGTACCTACTTGCATAATTCAGTACATAATTTAAATAACCTTTTTTTGTGCGATTGTAATTTTTTATTCATAAATTTAAACATTGATTAATTATTAATTACATAACGCGGAACATACGTAAATCAACACTAATTTTTTATTCAGTATTCAGTAACAGTATCAACACGAAAATATTGGGTTATAAACTACCTGACAGTTAACAACCTAAGGACCTCTACGTCACTACCCTTAGCGGGGAAGCCGTAATCTCAGACAACTTATTATATTCAGACACGCACATGCGCTTTCCGTTCTGCTAGGGATAGAGCTGGAAATGCAGTACTTTATGGTTGCTAACGCGTCCGTCAAACAACTGTTTCTAGTACGATCGCACAAAAATGGCTTTCAACGTTCTCACTTTTTTTTTTTTTCTCCCAGAACATTTGCCATCTGTCCGAAGACAATAAACAAATCCTTTGACATTGACACAATTAAAATAACGTAACAGAGAGACATGTAAGTGGCTGCCCAGTGGCACCCACTCCTTCAATAAACATAAGAACTTATTTCTATGTACTTATCTACTACTCATAACGTTCTATTAAGTCTGCTGTTCTCCAGCGCTTTAGTCTTCGCTTGTCTGTCCCTTCATTGATCAGGTTCGCGGCCAGGTGGTTGGGATGCTGACTTAGCCTGTCCATGTATCTTTTGCAGTACTTTTTGATTTCTTCTTTTACTGGCACTATTTGTAAGTCCTGTCTTATTATTTCGTTCGTAACAAACCATGGGGCGGCCACTAGCATTCGCAACAGTTTGGCCTGAAACCTTTCTAGGATATCGATGTTAGAGTTAGCGGCTGTACCCCACAACTGCAGGCCGTATGTCCAGACCGGTTTAAGCACGCACTTGTAGATGAGCAATTTATTTTCTAATGAAAGTTTTGAATTTCTTCCTAGTAACCAGTACATTTTGCTTAGTTTTATTCCTAGCTGCTTCCTTTTCTGCCATATATGTGTCCTCCAGTTCATGCGTCGGTCGAGGTGCATTCCCAGGTACTTAACTGATTCTGCCTGTGGTAGTTCCTTACCATTCATATTGACTGGTTGGCAGCTGTCTCTTTTTAGGGTGAATGTAATTTGTACGGACTTTTGCTCATTCAGTCTGATTCTCCATCGTCTACACCAATGTTGAATCTTATCCAGATGCCGCTGTAGGTGCTTTGTTACTATTTTTGCATCTTTATCTGACGCCATTACGGCCGTATCGTCTGCAAAGGTTGCAGTTTTAGTATTTGGCGACAAAGGCAAGTCCGCGGTGTACAGTTGATACAAGGTTGGCCCCAAGATGCTGCCTTGCGGGACTCCACTATAGATCGGGTGCAGGTCAGTGTAAATATCTTGTTGTCTTACCTGGAAGTGTCTCTCGCTAATATAAGATTTTAGTACTTCGTAGATGTTATAAGGCATCTGTTTTTTGATTTTATAAAGAAGGCCCGTGTGCCAGACCTTATCAAAAGCTTGTGACACGTCCAGGAAGACTGCACAGCTATATTTTTTTTCGTCGAAGTCATTATTTATTTGTCGCACCAACCTGTGGACTTGTTCTATAGTGGAGTGCCTCTCCCTAAAGCCGAATTGGTGCATTGGAATCAGTTGGTTTTTCTCGAGGTATGGTTTGATTCTCTTAAGAAGTAATTTTTCGAGGACCTTTGACATTACCGGTAATAAACTAATTGGTCTGTATGACCTCGCTTCCTCAGGATTTTTTCCTGGCTTGGGTAGTAGAATTATTTGAGCGACCTTCCATTGCGCTGGAAAGCAGGTCAGTCGCAACACGGCATTAAAAATAAACGTTACTTGCCTAATTGCCTCTTCCGGCAATTCTTTCAGTACCTTACCCGTAATGAGATCATAACCTGGTGCCTTTTTATCATTTAGATCCTTTTGTATGGTGTTTTTTACTTCTTTTGGTTCAATTTTTTTAATTGGCAGTTCCATTTGATGAGCAACTTCTAGGTAGCGTCGTATCTCTGGGTCATCTGCTTCGGGTGTTTCACTGGGGAAGGGTTCGAACACAGTTTTTAGGTGTTTGACGAAAATTTCGGCTTTATCCTCATTGCTTCTTGCCCATTTACTTTTGTCAGTTTTAAGCGGTGGAAAGTGTTGCTGTGGCTGTTTAATCTGCTTAGTAGCTTTCCATAGAGAGTAGTCTGTTACTTCAGTTCCCGAAAGTCCCTGCAGGTATTCTGCTATTGCCGTGTTTTTTTCTTCATCTATTAGTTTCTTTAATTGTTTTATGGCCTTATTTAGGTTGGCTTTGTCGTGTGGTGTGAAAAAAAAAAAAAAAAAAAGTTCTCACTTTTAAGAAAACAATAAAATAATTAAAATTGTTACATTTCTTTGTCTTCTTATTTTGATTAAAGTAAAATATCAAAATACACATTAAATTTTTTTAAAGAATTTATATAACAATACATCATTTATTGTATAAAAGTATACATGGATGCGCAAAAGTATGGAAACAGACAAATATCTAGAATAGTTTTGCAGATATAACAAACAAATTTTGTATCTAAGCGAATTTTTAGGATTTAAAGAAAATATGAAAGTGGCAATTCCGTTTAATTTACATTTTTATGAAAATTTTGAGCGATACAGCCCTTTCAATTTTTCTCAACATCTAAGTTATTTAAAAAGGCAGTAGAATTTTGTTTATAAATTAGATTTACAATAGATTAATTAACAACTTGCGCCAGTTTTTAAAATGTTATACAGGGTGTTGTTTACGCTATTTTCACATTACATGTCCTAATGTTTTTTATTTGTTTCAGGTTAGTACACTATCATCTATTCCATAACTTGAATATCAACAGAGAGAAGGTACTGTAAAAAATTTCCACTTTTATTTAAGCTTCTATGTCTATAAGAGTAAAGAACTGCAGATTAAATATCTTTGGTAGAAAGGTATCCGGAAGATTCACTGAATATTAATTCACCACATAAGCAATTCACCGCATCTCCAAAAAATAAATGGATATAAATTACATAAAATGTATTAATTAATCATCAGAAAGCAGGGACTAAAAACGAAAAAAATTCCGTTCGTTTCTGTTCGGAACGAAAACGAAATATATCGTTTTCGTTCTTTTCGTTCTAACCGAAAAAATTCTTTTTTCGTTTTCGTGAACCGAAATAATAACGGTTAAAACCGGTTTTACAATATTTTTTTGTCGTCAAATAATCATTTTTTTTTTCTAGTCACCACAACCCTCTATAAATACGATAACAATATTTGCGTCTCAACTAAAATATAAACGATGCCGATGGGGTTTGATGCTCACGGACAGCATATTTTAGACTGGCGAACCATCGCTATATTAAATTTGCCAAATCGTTAAACACTTTAACATTTAACCATTTTATTAAGTTTAACACCCGTAAGGTGCAAAAACACAACGTGATTAGGTTAAATTAGACACACGATCTTTATCTAAAAATATGAAAATATAGCAAGTGCTGTTTTAAATTTGTTTTAGTACTAAAAATCTATGCATTTGAATTAAATAGGATTCTGCTGTAATTATTTAAAAAGACAAAAGAATGAATTTAAATGGATAATTTACTTAATGTTATAAATAAAAAAGATATTAAGAAGAAACTTATATTAACTTGATATACAGGGTGCCCATTTTTCTAACTTGTTGTATGGGTAACTCCGTTAATATTAGAGATACAGAAACGTTTAAATTGGCAAATTTGTGCAGAATTTAAAGGGAAATCTGATGCAATTTTCAAATTTGACCTATGTCATCAACTTTTTGAAATATTTTAAAAAAACTGAAAAATGTCGATTTTTTCAAACTTGAATAATTCCGTAACCATATGAGTTTGAACCAAAATAAAAATTGGCTGTTATAGATGTTTTTACGTAGATTTTAAATATGTTAACGAAATTTTCATAGCACTTTCGATTTCCGAGTTATAGCACAAACTTGCATTTTTTTAAATGGAAGTCATAGTTGGCTATGGTCTTATTAAAAAGGTTATTTTTTTCTCGTTTCAATGATATAAGGGTTGTTATGCTTTACTTTTGTAGTTTTTCTTTAAATAAGCAAAAATCATTTTACATGTTCACTGCCTACTAATAGATGGGAGTTATCCCGTGTTGATGTTCTTTTTTTTTCGATGTGACATTTAAGAGTTCTCTTATTGTTAGTGTAGCAGTTATTAGCCAGTTACAAATTTTAAAAACAAAACCTCAGAGTTTGTCAAATATAATTTATTGTTTGTTTTACGTATAAATCTCTCTCTCGTGTTGATCAAAATTTTTGATTGAGTTTATTGTAAATTTCAAAAACAATGTGTTCTAATGAAGAAAAAAACACATGCTTTTCTATTACTACGCTTGTAATAGAAATAGTAGAAATTCAAGTGAAATAAATGTATTTGCAAAGATTTATGGAAAGGAGCCAACCAAGAAAAAAATTATTTTCATTATTAGAAACCAATTTTAAAAAATACGGGTATACCAAAAAGCCTGATAATATTTATTCATTAGAAAACTTTGTTTTTGAAATTTATAATAAACAAAAATTTTGATCAACACGAGACAGAAACATACGTATAACAAACAATAAATTTTATTTGACAAACTCTGAAGTTTTGTTTTTAAAATTTGTAACTGGCTAATAACTGCTACACTAACAATAAGAGACAACTCTTAAATGTCACATCGAAAAAAAAGAACATCAACACGGGATAACTCCCATGTATTAGTAGGCTGTGAACATGTAAAATGATTTTTGCTTATCTAAAGAAAAACTACAAGAGTAAAGCATAACAAACCTTATATCATTGAAACGAGAATAAAATAAGCTTTTTAATAAGACCACAGCCAACTATGACTTCCATTTAAAAAAATGCAAGTTTGTGCTATAACTCGGAAATCGAGAGTGCTATAAAAATTTCGTTAACATATTTAAAATCTATGTAAAAATATCTATAAAAGCCAATTTTTATTTTGGTTCTAACTCATATGGTTACGGAATTATTCAAGTTTGAAAAAATCGACATTTTTCAGTTTTTTCAAAATATTTCAAAAAGTTGATGACATAGGTCAAATTTGAAAATGGCATCAGATTTCCCTTTAAATTCTGCACAAATTTGCCAATTTAAACGTTTCTGTATCTCCAATATTAACGGAGTTACCCATACAACAGGTTAGAAAAATGGGCACCCTGTATACTTTAACTTAATAGTTTGTACATACCATACAATATACATTTTCACATTCCGTTAAATCTTACTAGCAACACATCTTCCAATAAATCTTCCTTTACATTAGTCCTTTTCGAAGTAAGAATAAATTTTACTATTAGATATTATGTGTAAACGCAAATAAAACATACACATCGATAATATATATCCAATCAAGTGTATATTCTATATTGAAGATCTAAAAAACAAATTAGAAATAGAGAATATCTGTACCGTTAATTGTGCTACACGAAATTGCAAGTATAAACAATAAAGTTGTTAATACATATTCACGTAAATATATGGAGAAAAGTGAAGCTCACTTATTTCAAGTGTGATTTTTTTACTGCCTCGTGGAGTCTCCCCAGCACAGAAGGTAAATTCGCGTTTGTGTTTAACAAATAAAATTGAAATAGCGACAAAACCGGTTAAAACCGGTTTTGGAAAATATTTATTTCGTTTTCGTTCTTGAACGAAAAATAATAATTTCGTTTTCGGTTTCGTTTTCGTTCTTAAAAACATATCGGTTAATTTCGTTTAACGTTTTCGTTTTCGTTCCGTTCTCAGTCCCTGTCAGAAAGTAATGTATTGTGAACCATCCTGTACATTGGCTGCGTTTTTTCGGGTTGAGTACTTATTACTCATATTTTTATTGTTTTTAATTATGGCTTTATGAGGTGGTTGGGCCGTCAAACGTTGTTTCATGCATTAATATCCACAGGTCTAGAGCAATTATTACGCAGTAAGAAACAAATAAAACTTGTTTAGACTTAACCCAAATACGGTAAATAGGTAGCCTACTCGTTAAAAGCTACTTTTTTGAATCGATTTTGGTTGTAATAGTTGCTTTTTTCGAATATTGCTACTTTTGTCAAACAAGGTGCACTATTTTAAAATAATTTGAATTAAAATTCATTTATAATTATATAGATATTAAGAAAAAATTCAACATTTATTGTTGCTATATTATAAGTTTGACAATATTTTTTCAATAAGTATATTACTCTCTGATCTTTGATTATTAAATTTCATGAAATTTATATTCATTTATTTTTCGACGATGCGGTGAATTGCGTATGCGGTGAATTGCTTATGCAGTGAATTGCTGTCGGTGAATTGATTTTCGCTTAATCTTTCTAGACCCTGGTAAATAGTAAGTTGTCTGTCAAGAAGTTAAATATGGCAAGAATTCTGCACACATTTTATTGATATTATGTACTATGTTATCTTAATACTGTGACGTGCGCTTATGCAACGTCGTTATTTTTTTTTTTTTTCTGGCGGGGTGCGGAAAAGATGCTCTAGGGGAATACAATCAGAAGTCATGAAGACAATATTTTGATATTATTAGTGCAAGTACTGCCCCAAACCTGCTGAATTTTGAAAAAAATTTGCTGAATGTAGGTTATAGTTTATGCCCAATAAAAGTATTTAAGGTTAGGTTACAAAATTTTTATAACTTTTTTGAACAATTAAAAGAATAAGAAAATAGAACAGAATGTAAAATCACACAAAAACAGTTTTAAAAAAAATTAAGATCACTCCAAAATTAAGCTAATAACTTGGTTTTGTAGTCTTTCTTGGTATGATACGACAAGATTCTAATTTATTTCTGATCCGTCACCAATTTGACACATCTTTCAGTAATTTGTGTGTGGCAAGGCATCAAACGAAATTTAGGTAAAATATCAGTTTCGACTTTGTCCAGATTTGCGATGGCTTCGGAAATGATGCGAACAGTCAATTGGCAATTGTTTTTGCGTCACTAGATTTCATAGACATATGGTCAATGAATTGTGAGCCAGGTTTTATCAATAAACTAATGTGCTCCCCGAACACAACTTTTCTGCGATAGTTTTCATTGCTTTTCCTGCATATCAGCATTTGCTTTTAAGGGCTTAGAATTTGAACCTTAGTTTGAGACGTAGATCTTTGGGACTTTGATGTTTGGGAAGCTTCTTCATAAAAGTTTCGTTGCAATTTTTTGGAAATATTGGTTTCGTTTTTCCTTGTAGTCTCTTTAGCCAAGGAACACATCATCATTTTTTTTTGACCTCGCTGGTCTAACAAGAATTCTCTTTCTTTAATGAGTATCTTTCGCGATTTGTCACAAGAACTAGTCTCGAACGAACTACATTTGCGTGGCAATGTCAAACAGAGTCCTGGCGTCCATTTTGAACTCCAATTTGTTTCTGTAGTTGTCACTATTCTTTCTACATTGATAGGGCTTTAGGATTGCATGGTATTTGTGTTGATATCTCGCTAAGATTGTTCGATGCTCTACTGTAGGTAAGGACGCTCTTCTCCAGATTTGTTCTATGTCAGTAGTAACTATTTTACTAGTGTCTCTTACCAAATCCTGGAATCGTTTGCTAAGGTTTGGAGACGTAAATAAAATATTATATCATGCCTTCATGCGTCGATAACAAACTATTCGGGAATTCTTTGCCAACACCAAATATGGGACAGTTTGTATCACTGCTACGTAAACGTTTGTACTTTTATTACAAAAAAATCACACTATCAAATCTTAAATATTCGAAATCAGAACGAAACGTGATCTTTTCCTGAAAAAAAAATTGAAACTATAAAGCGAAGGGATGCTAAATGACATATCCGCTGCACTACCCGCGCACACCACGCGCACGTGACAATAAAATTACTCGGAAAAGTAAGAAAAACGGTGTGTTACATTGTTATTTTAATAATTAAAAGCATAAACTGTGATAATGTTCCAAAAAGTCGTGAAATTCGTTGTTAAAAATAGAACAAAGACATTTTAATTTATAGTAACTTTTTTTAAATTCTTGAAAACTTTAACGACTTTGGGGCAGTACTTCCAATTATTATTTTTTTTTAAATATTTTGCATGATTAATCAAAAGATACCAGGGCATCTATCGCGCACCCCCCGAAATCGAAATTCGAAAAAAAAAATTCTCCTATATAAGAGCGATCCACCCTACTGTATATGCCTGTACAGGGTGTCCCAGTTAACTTGAACAGCATGGGGATCTCGTAAACGGTAAGAGATGCAGAGTTGGTTAAATGGGTGAGAATAATCTATGATTTAAGAGCAACTATTCTATGAAAAAAATTTACAGTTTTGCGCTATTCGCAAAAAACAACAAAAATGACGATTTCGATTTTTGCTTATAACTTACTTATTTAAAATCATACGCAAAATATTTTTTGACATTATTAGGACACTTTTTTGCATATAGTTGTAATAAGTTAATAAATTTTATCTATCATTAATTGTTTCTGTTATTTTAACATTAATTTTCTTATTTTAAATACGGGTCGTAGTTGGCTATGACACCATTAAAAAGATATTTTTTCTCGTTTTATTGATGTATGGGTTGTTTGGTTTGTTTTTAAAAATTAGCAAGTTATAGCAATATTATTGTATTTGTTGTTTAATCAAAATGGCTATTGGAAAACAAAACAAAACATCACCTAAATAAACTAGCTAAGTATAGGTACCTAACTAAACGCAAAGACCCCTAAATAATTTAAGATATTTTCAAATTGCACAACAATTTATGATTTTTCAATTACTATTACTATTGAATCTAAATTATAACATGCGTTCAATGTTTAGCCCACTCTCTATGTGCAATACAAATTTGAGATCTGCACTTTGTAGATAATAATGTTTTCCTAGGCATAGGTATTTCTTTTTATTTGATAAACTTTTGTTAAACTTGCAAATCTTAATTTTGTAATTTTGTTTAACTGTCTCTTTATGATAAGCTGTTTTAAGAACATTTCATTAAACAGAAAGTAATATGCTTAGGAAAACATTGTTATCTAGAAAGTGCAGATCTCAAATTTGCATTGCCCATGGAGAGTGGTGAGTGGGCTACACTTTAAACGCATGTTATCATTTAGATTCAATAGTAATAGTAATTGAAAAATCATAAATTATTATGTAATGTACAAAATATCTTAAATTATTTAGGTTTCTTTGTGTTTAATTGAGTACAGCTGGTTTATTTACGTGATGTTTTGTTTTCCAATGGCCACTTTGATTAAACTTAACAAATACAAAAATAATGCCATAACCTATTTTAAAAAATAAACCTAACAACCCATACATCAATGAAACAAGAAAAAAAAGCTCTTTTTAATGGTGCCATTGCCAACTACGACCCCTATTTAAAATAAGAAAGTTGATGTTAAAATAACAAAAACAAATGAAGATACGTAAAATTTATTAACTGATTTCAATTCTACGCAAAAAAGTGTCCTAATAATGTCGAAAAATATTTTGGGTAGGATTTTAAATAAGCAAGTTATACCTAGGCAAAAATCGAAAACGTCATTTTTTTGTTTTGTACGAATTGCGCAAAAACTGTAAAATTTTTCCAAGATTTTTTTTTCATGGAATTTTTTGAAGGTAAATGGATAAATTTGAATAAGAATTTTAAAAAAAGCTGTTTAATGTTTACAAGTAATCATGCGTCTGAGGGAGTTGATTTAAAAAATTTGGGACGTTGTACACCGGATATGACTATTTTAATTGAAAATATAACTAATTTTAATAAAAGCGTAATCGATAAATTAGTAATCAGAAACAGCGAAGGAATTTAAAAATAAATAGATAATATAAAATTGTAATTATTAGTTTTATACATAGAGCATAATTTGCTTTAAAATTAATTTACTGGAAATGTGATTTTTTTACATTCTTCGCTACAGCCCCTTCATAGCAAGTTCCTATCCACAATCGTATATAGTTTTGTGTACGTTGTGAATATAGCTAGATTCGATATTGTCAATAGCTAACGTTGATTAAAACTATTATAAATTGTTGAACGTCCGTTGTTTTAAGGTTTAGAAATTAAAAACTCTGGATTTACAGGACGGTTTTTATTGATTTTGGTTAAAAATCCGACGTTTCGCACTTAATGTTTTTAAGGCTTCTTCAAGGGCTGAAAACAAATGTGATTACAAATTTCATTTATAAAACTATTCTTAACATGACTTGAAACGATTAAATATAAATAACATAAATTTTAAATACTAGATACAAGTTACAAATTAGATTGAAACAATTATACAATAAAAATACTTACAATTTTAACAATATTCATTGATAATTGACAAGGCTAACATGGTGCACATAACCATTTGTTTTTTGAATGTGTAGAACAATTCGAAAGTCAAAAATAACAGTGATACAGTCGCACTAATTTATTGTAAAATGTAAACAGTCTTTTCATTAAAAGGATTTTATGTGTAAAAATGTAAATTAAAACGGATAACATAAAATTTTAAAAAAGACAGACACAAAAGCAACACTTTAAAAATTTTACGTACAATAGTCAGGTTCAACACCAGTAAAATTTTATAACAGTTTTACAGAAAGGGGGGAAACTGAACTATGTGGACCAATAATTTTTTAATTAATTAGTAGATGTCCTAAGTTGGTTTAACACAACTTCAAATTTTATTAAAAACTACTTTTGAAATTAAGATTATTTGGAGTAATGTTATTAAAGGAATGTATTATTTAATTATTAAACTGTTTTGGTTACAGATATCAAAAAGTAATTTGTAAGTCTTTTGACATATGTTATCAATGTCAGATCTGTCATTACATGCATTTTTGTTTACATTAATATAAATACTTTCAGCAATAAGTCTTTTAAACAAATTTTCTTCGTGGTGAACAATCTTAACGTCATTTAAATTGAAATTGTGATTGGTATTTAACATGTGCTCTGTCTGTTAAGCTAGTGGTTGTTGGAATATTTTTGTTATTATTATTCAAATTCAAATTGTCTTTCAATTTTTTAACATCGCTTTTGTGACCATACATTCTATTTCGTAATGTTTGTTTGGTCTGTCCTATGTATATGGTATTGCATTGATCACAAGAGCAGCTATATATTAAATTGTTTTTTAAAATTTTATTTTTAGGATCTTTTAATTTTGTATACACTGATTGTAGGGTAAATTGATTTTTATACACTAATTGAATATTATGGTGTTTTAAAATGGATGATAAATTTTCTGAAAGAATTTTTACATATGGAATTTTGTAGAATTTTACAGGAATTAATGATTTTGAAATGTTTGTTGTTGTTATGTTATTATTATTATTTATTAGGTATTTGTTAATGATCTTTAGGGGGTAATTATTTTGTATTAAAAATGTTTTTGCCTTGTTAAAATTTATGGCATGAAATCTATCATCCGATAATGTTTCGATTCTTCTTCTTATATTTTTAATGATATTTAATTTTTGGTGGATGGGATGACATTTGATTGCTATTAAATCGGCATGGGTTGATTAATCAACATGATTGCATGTGGTAACAGGTGAATCGGAAATTGTTGATTTTGCCAAACATTGTTTTAAATTAAATTTCACAAACGTTATTTCCAGTTACTTTATCAGCAAATAGATTTCGTTGTTTATTGATGTAAATAATATTTAATATAACCAAATAACACTGTTTTTCAAAAATATTTCGTTATAAAAGAACTTTTTTAATTGTAGCAGTTTATTAATCCTTGCAGTCTGAAGAGATTTTATTGAATTATTTGTCCGCTCGTAATCCGGATCTAAATCCTTGGGATTTATTCGTTGGGGGAATACGCCCAAGGATTACACCTAACGACCAAAATTAAAGATCAGATCAAAATCCGAGATGAAATGGCGAGATTACAGTGCAATTATTTTTCTAAATATAACCAAGACTTTGCAAACACTTTGAGATATTGCTAGATGAATGCGAAGAAAACTGTTGGGACATTTATTTATCTTTTCCTGGTCTTTGATTGTTAAAGTATTGTTTTATTTATGTGATACTTGTATAATAGTTGTCATTTTAAATAGGATTTTTAAAATACATTTATAATTAAAAGAAATCACTCAGTACCTACTCTTTACGTTTAAATTGGATTTTGACAAAAGATCTTTAAAAAAATATAAGTAACTTTTATTTAAGCTTATTTATAGTACAGAGATATTTTTTTGAGTTTAAAATAATATGAATTTAAATACTAACAGCGGTATGCACAGTCGCTCGCCGAATGTCCCGCCGAAGAATTCTCCACCCAGCGCTTCGCCATCCGCCCGCCAGGCAGTTTGCTTGCACAGACAAATTTCAGCGAGCCGCTGGCCGGAGAAATCCCCGGCGAATCTTTGGACTAGCGTACATGAAAACATATCACTCTAGCATGCGCAGAATAGCAATTAGCGAATTTGATAACGTGATAAAACCTTGCTTCAGTGTCTGTCTAGCATGCGGTAAATGACCGCAGTTTTTATAACTTTAAAGCAAAATTCATTCCAAGCGCAATATTTGATAACAGCGCTGTTAAAGGAAATAGTAAGTAATAAGATTTCCCATATTAATTGTATAATAACTACTTAACAAAGGGATAAGATCTTTGTTGGTCCCTAGAAATGTGTCAATACCCAAAATCTTAATAATATAATGAAGCATTGGTTTTTAGTGTCGTTTGTTCTGGCGCATACCGTATTTATTTATACTCGAAATACTCATCTGTTATATTACATTCAATTTTTGATTTTCTGTTCAATTGTGATCGCAACGAACTTCCAGAAGCTCGTTAATTTAACAAATATTAATTAGTTTAGGTTAAAATTGTACACGCAAAATGCCGAGTTGGAAATTTCCTCTAATTGTGATATGCAGCAGTACCAATTTCAATTAGTCGTCGCCACTCGACGCATCTTTGCGTTCATCAATTATTTTACAATGCCCCAATTATTTTCATTTATATTAAGCGTTCTTTTGTTTCGTGCGCCGTGCGGGCGTGCGCTCCATGGGTAGACTAATTTTAAAAGGGCTGCCTGGCTGCCTCGCACACATACATCAGTTTAACAATGCGAGATGTTAACGAGCCCAATAGTGTGTCATCCTGTTACATTTTTTCAACAGTTATTATATGTTATACATACATATACTGTTCTAATGCTCTAATGGCTCAATGACATTGATTTTGTTTTCTGAGCCGACTGTAAACGAAATTAGCATAAATCCCGTTTTCAATTTGTTTTAAAACACACTAAGTTTTCGACAGTATGAGTGGTTCGTCTTCCCGTATCAACTTACTTTAAGCATCGACCCCTTACAGGAAAAAATTCATCGACCCCCTTTTCAACTTTATTATAATTAAAACAGTAAAACAAAATGTGTGTACTGGGGTTTCTCTCCCGCGATCCCAGCATTCCGATCCATTTTAACGTATTTTATACTTCTCGGGAAAGGTTAGGTTAGGTTGGTTTAATTTTTATTTATGCTATAAAAACATAAACAAGATTAAAAATCACAACATACGCTATTTATGTAGCAATTTTTAAACATAATATTAAAATAAGAAGTATTAACACACAAGAAACAACTTTAGGCTAATGTAAAATAATCCTTAAGAAATTGCGTTATAAACAAAACGAACACATTTACAAATAAAATTTGTGAAATGCTTGTATGCGGAGAAAAATTGTAGCGGCGAAGAACTGAGGCGGCGAAGAATTGTGTAGGCGAAAAATTGTGGGCCAATAATTGTGTAGGCGAAGAATTGTGGGCGAAGAATTGTGAGCGAAGAATTGTGGAGGCGAAGAACTGTGGAGGCGAAGAATTGTGGAGGCTAAGAACTGTTGAGGCGAAGAATTGTGGAGGCGAAGAATTGTGGATGCGAAGAATTGTGGAGGCGAAGAATTATTGAGGGCGGGGAATGTTCCTAGACCCGTTTTTAGTATACAAGCGTTATCTCCTAATATTGCTGTCACTTATTACGCTGCTTCTAGGGATTGCAATCACGGGATTCGGGATCCCGGGATCCCGGTCGCTTTTTGGTCTCGAAAATCCCGGGATTTTAAATGTAGAATCCCGGGATTTTCGGGATTTAAAAAATTTAACTATAAGTACATTATTTTGTAAAAAAAATTGCTCATAGTTGGTATCTACTCAACGTGAATAAGTTGAACGATGCAATTTTGCAAGTTTAAGCTTGTTTACGTCACCGCTCGCGTCTTATGTATGATAACAAAATTTAAAAAAATTCTTGTACTAAGATAATAATCATCCTAATTTCTTTTATTTTTGTTACTTATAAAACAGTCTATTTTTTAAATTTTTAGTGAATTAAAGTTGTGCTTTGTTTGAGTTTTTAACAGTTTCAACAAATTTATGTTTATGTAATTAAGTATTCTAATGTATAATAAGTTTAATTTCATTTATTTAAATGTTATATCTAATAATTCGATTATTTCTATAATAATAAAATATAATAGGTACGGTAGGTATATATATATATTTTTCAATTATTATTAACATCTTTGCTCCTATGATATAATTAAAACAAATTAACAGAAATTATAGAAGAAACAAATTAAATAAAAAGTTAATAAAAATAATTGGTAATTACTAAATTATTCAATAATTATGTAAATCATTTGTAATCAAAAAATTTATATACACTGCATTAGCTTCTGTTTTTAAGCGAATACTTCACATTATATATAATTCCGGGATCCCGGGGATTAAAACATCTTCAATCCCGAAATCCCGGGATCGTAAAATTTGATCGGGATTGCAATCCCTAGCTGCTTCTCTCTAGCTGAAAATAATTTTACGTAAATTTTTTCAAACCAATAAATGTATTAAGTCCCTTTTAGCCTATACTAATTTGTAAGAATTTTTTCACTTAAGAAAATAGCATGGATTATTTATATAAAAATTTCGTTCAGTAACTTAGCATGGAAAATATGAACCAATTACGTAATACTTACTATTTTTTGATAAGAAAACTCGAATATATTTTGGTTACTGTTTATTAACTTTTATTATAGGTAGGTATTTTATTGGCAACTTGAGTAACCATGTCAAATGTTTATTTTGAGAAAGCACAAAATTGAATACAATAATATTGCTCACTGAACAATCAACATAGAAATGTGGATATTGTTTGATAATTTCAGTTAACCTGATCTACAAATGGCATGCGGTCAGATACAGTTACAGTAGAATACGCATGCGCGCAAACCAAATATTGGATGCAATTAGAGCATTCTAATTTCGTACGAATTCTTCGTTCAAGAGTTTTTATTTCTGACTGACACGGTACAATGAAATAGAATACAATTCTCTTAAACAAAAAATAGTATTGTCTAAAACAAACTTTAAAGTTTTTTTTTTCTATCTCCTATCGGCGGGGCGCTAGGAAAGCCCGATGCACTATTGCAGGATCCTGTATACGCTCGAAGCTGGTCAAGGGCTTGTCCATACCCTGTTTTATAGAGATACCATAGTATTGTCTGTTTTATCCCTTTGATTCCCAAAATAAGTTTTATTGGTAAAAAGAAAAAAAATATTTACTTTATTAACTTAAAATACCATAACATGAACAATAAAAAAATCTGTTTGTAATATATTTTTTTTTAATAGAAAAAAAGTCGGTGGTTTCATCAGATAACCACTGACAAAAAAACACTTTCCCTTTTTATGGTGTTTAATAATTTAATAATAAATAAATTTTCTTTGAACCCAAAATAATTTTTTTCAATAAAAAAAAAGTTATCATTCACTTCATGAACTTAAAATAAATTAAAATTAACATAATTTTTTTTTTACAATAATAGAAACAAAAGCGGTGGTTTCATCAGATAACCAGTGGCGCACAAGAAACACACTTTAAATATTTTTATAAATATTTTTTATAACTTCGAATTTAAAAGCAAATCAATAAACAAATTATCACCTGATCATAATTCACTGATAAATTTACTTACCAGCCATTACAATCCACTAATTGCGTAAAATTTAATATTTTCTTGCGATTTACCACTGTTTGACAAGTCGACTTACACCATGCAAAACATTTAAATGAAATTTTGGTATACGGACCTATTTTAGAACGAACTTTTGCTTTTTGCCAAGAGATGGTGCTATAAGACATAGAATAGCTTTAGTGGTTTTAAAGCTTGGTCACTGGGTATCACATAATAAATTATTTGAAAGGTGGTTTCTCGGTGAAACCACAAGGAATCAAAGGGTTATACTATACAAGATGGTTTACCCGGCGTTGCACGGGCGATTACAATTTTAATTACTGTTTTAACTTGAATAAGCCCAATAATTCCAAATCATCCACAAATGACATACTCTGATCAATCATCTTTTCATTTTCTTATAATTCCTTAAAAAATAACTATTTATTGCTTAAAAATTGAATATTAACTCAAATTTATTTTCTTTCGTCTTGTTTCAATTAAAAATGTACTAATAAAAATATTACTTCATGTACATTTATTACTAATTGTATACAAAACAATCTTTACTTGTGAAATACACCGCGCCATATCGTGTTATGACCAGGTATTTGCCGACGAAAGATCGAATCCCTTCCAAGTAATTATATATTTTTTTTATATTGGTAATATGTGCTTGTATTTAAAGTTTGGCGTTAGATCTGCAAGGTCCTAAATAGTAACTGTGCAAAATTTGGTCCCGATCGGTCAACGGACCTAGGATTGTATAGCGAACAAACAAGCAAACAAACAAACACACAAACAAGCTCTTTTATATATATAGACTACTAGCTGATTGGCCCCGCGTTGCACGGGTGATTACAATTCTCTTTTATCAATTACAGACTACTCGCGCTTCGCGCTCGCGCCCGGCGGACGTTCCCAGTTTAACAATCACAGACTACTCGCGCTGCGCGCTCGCGCTCGGCGTACGTTCCCAGACGTTTCCGGCCGTTTCCGGCCGTTCCCGGTCGTTTACGGCCGTTCTTTATACGACGTTTAATCCGTTGGGTCCTAAATAGTAACTGTGCAAAATTTGGTCCCGATCGGTCAACAGACCTAGGATTCTATAGCGAACAAACAAACACACAAACACACAAACACACAAACAAACAAGCTCTTTTATATATATAAGATAAGATTTACATTGTACTATTTTTTGGTACGAAAACTCCAATATATTTTGGTTACTTTTTAGTAACTTTTATCATATTTTGTTGGCACCTTGAGTAAAATGTCAAATGTTCAGTTTGATCACAGAACAGAAAGCGAATAATTTTCAAATTTAACGTATATATTTAACGCTTGTTCCATTGTACATATTTATTCCTACAAAATAAATTGTGACGGATAACGGTAATAAGTAGTATTTAACATCGTTTGATTGTTTCAGTTAACCTAACCCACAAATGACATGCGGTCAGATACAGTAACAGTAGAATAGGCATTGGACGTATTTAGGGCACGTAGTAATTTCGTACGAATTTTTCGTTCAAGATTTTTAATTTCTGATTGACACCGTACTAGAAAATCGTATACGATTTTCTTAAACGAAAAAATAGTATAGTATAAAACGGACTTCTTATACTGCCGTCCTTACTGAATTATCAACAGTCGCACTTAATTTCGTCCGCCATCTCTGGTACTTGCAAATGTAAAACTGTCAAGTTAACCGATAGATTTATTTATCAAGAGGAATAAATCGCACACAATCGCACGGGCTTTTTATCGGTATGGACCGATCGTGACTGCATTCGAATCGCAATCTTATTGCGACGAATACTAAGTAACTTGCAACCGTGAAACTGCAACGCTCATTTGTTTCTTTGCCGAAATTGCATGCACCGCACGGAGCAGTCGTAATTCCTTGTAGTTTATGATCCGAAACAGCGATACGTTCGCGTAGTACGTCAAGTATCAGCACTTGCATATCCCGGGAAGCTTGATATGAGCACGGCAACAGATCTAGCGCAATTGAGTGTTTGTGTGCCTGAGAACGCGATAATAAAAGTGTTTTATTGTTTTAGATGTGATCTAAAAATTTTAAATTATTGAAATTAATTATGGCGAGTGTAGAAATCGAAAATTTGCAGAAACAATTATCTCAGGAAAAATCCCATTAGAGTGGCAACTTTCAAAAGAATCATACGCTAATGCATTGGTTCTCAATCTTTTTGAAGTCGGGGAACACTAAACTCTGACTTTTTTTTTCGCGGAACACTTACAATACAACATAAACTTTAAAGCAGGGATGGCCAACCTTTTTGAAATACAGGGCGCAATGAAAAAAAAAAAAGACATAGCTCCCAAAAATAACTCCATTATTGAAGAGAGAATATAAAAGGAATCGTGTCGCGGGCGCATTATGGACGCACTTGCACCCTTGGGCGCGGGGTTGGCTAACGCTGCTTCAAAGTGATACTTTTATGAAACAATGATGTAGGTAGGGGAGATCGGAATCAATTGTAACAAAAATTTAATTTCAATCGATTTTATTTTTTTTCTGTTTATTGGAACCACACAAGCCCTCTGAAAAAAAATACTGTGGCATTGTCTTATGTTTAGGGCTTATGCTGACATCTTTATATTTTGCAAAAAAAATTAACCTTTTATATAAAAAAAATATTTTTATACGTACCTCAAATTGTTACTAATGACACCGTACTGGTTGTCAAATGTAACATTTGTAGTGTCAATTGTAACATCAATTTCAACAGTTGTAACGTAAATTTAGTAAAATATTTAGACGCTAAAGAAAAAAGTTTATTAATATAAATTGTTGAGAACAATAAAACAATGTCATTTATACAAACAATGTAAATAATAACAAAAAACTTATTAGTTTTAATTCGAATTATGGATAAGAATAAAAAACAAATAAAACTAAGAAAACAAACATAACTTCTAATAAATTAGCCAAAATATTCTGAGGCCAAATTGTTGATAACAAATAACAACAAATTAAATAAAGACAACGAAAAATACTTGTTAACAGAAATTAGTCGGAATATTCTGAGTCACAATTCTTGCAAACAAATAAAACATTATTGTTTGCACAGGAAGAGTGCATTGCCTACACTGAAGCCAGTTTCCTTACTTTGGCTGTAAGCACCACAGCAAACCAGACATATAGTATCTTCTTCCTCTTCAGAAGAAGATTTTTTTCTCGCCTTCTTTGAAGTTGTTTTGGTTTTCTTCTTAATCAAAACCTGTTTTTTTGCAGATGCCGCTTTTCTTTTGTTGTACCGCAGCTCTATAATAGTTTTTTCGGGTGTATCTGTAAGCACGGCTGTTTTTCCTTTAACCCTCCCTGATGTTTTCGGTTTCGTAAAATCCGCCTTAGGAAAAGGACGAATCTGCTCAGGTGTGCGTTTTAAAGGAGCTGTAGGCGACGTTAAAATGTCGGGAACTAACGTAGGCGATGGTGTAGATAACGCTCTCGATGTGCTTGGTAAAGGTTCAGCAACATGAGTTTCCACTGAGATGCTAGGTGAAGGTTCCTCCATTTGAACTTCCAGTGGTCTATCAGTAACGTTTTAAATCCAAATACGCAATAAAAAATAGACCATTCTATTTGAAATAAGAAAGTAGATGTAAACTTCCGGTATTTCCGGAAGTGTCGCCATCTTGAAAATATTTTCAATAAACAGATCAGATGGTCATAACCAAAATTTCAGATCCATACCCTTTTTTATTCTTCATATATTGTTAAGACCCGTTCTCAATCGATCACCCTGTATATAGATATTAGAATTTATCGAAATGTGGAAAAATCTAATAGACCTTAACAGTATTTTTAAATTGCTCGAAATGCAAATTTTTAAATGTCTCAAAACATAGAGCAATGGACATACACCATTTGCGTAATTTATCTGGAACTCGGATTGTATACTTATTTCATTGTGCATAGATTTAAATTTTGTCGACTATCGAAAGGAGTCTAAAAGCTTTAAATGATAATTTTGTTTATTTTGTTTTTCCTTAATCTTCGTAAAGCATCGTTTTGTTACCGAAATAGGCCATACAAGGTAGAAGCACTCGCGAAAACTCCTTTTCAAGGGTTTGGTTATGTTTGCAATCTTAAAGCTCAAGGATAGATTGATTTTTTTGAAGAATATTTACATTTCAGTGCTGCATGGAGTTGACATCCGTTTCTCTAAAAATGAGTCTGAAAACCATTTTAAAGTACATGCCTTGCTATCTTAGTTCGTATGGAAGAACGAAGTCGCTTGAATGGCACGAACTTTAATTATTTAGTGCAATATTGTTGTTAGGTATCGTTCGTTAGGCTAAGTGTGCATTTTGTTTTATTTTTTAAATTTACCATTTTTTCGCGCCTTTTTGGTCGGTTTCATGGCCGTCGCGCATGCCCGCCATAAAGGCCTTCTTCGGGTAAGAACAAAACTCGGGGCATTTGCCCACGTGTCGTTGCGTGTGCATTTTATTGGTAAGTGAACCAACACAACCTTTCGTTTTGCCATCTTAAATTAATCATGTGGTCCTTCGAGTTTGACTGGTTTCTGTTCAGACGCAACAATTGTATAGTGGATTTTTTAAAAAATAAAATAGCTTCTGGTTTTCAAGGTTTACATCAAAACACGCAATTGAACATTTGTCATACACACTTTAAGTCTAGAGGATAACAAAATGCAATTAATTTTGAGTTTTTTGAATTATTAAATTGTACAGAATTTTTTTTCTGAACTGGAAAAAAATGACCAAAACTTGGAGTTATTTCCTTTTTCCACTCACCCATTCAATTTTGTAAGATATGTATTCTAGAAAGAAAAGGCAATATTTTTAGATACAAATATTTTGACGTTATGTGATCGCAGGTGAACTTAAGTCTACTTATTAATTGTATATGAAAGTTAAAAAGTTGTAGCTTTTTAAACTATTATTACCAATTTAACTTTTCATTTATGTCATGTGTAGTATTAAAAAATAGAGCTATCTGAAAATAGAAAAAGATGAGTGGAATCATACAGAGTCCAAAAAAAAGGATCAAATGTCTCGCACCTAACGGTAGAGAGCAGTAAGAATAAAAAAAAGCAGTATTAAGCAAGTATTGTGATTTCATGCTTACCATTTTGCTACGTCTTCTAAAAGATTTCGGGAACAAAAACAAATAAATGCAAGTTTATTTTTTGGATTTATGGTGCTCCCTCGCGAGCTTTCAGCTTTCGTGTTGGGAGAACGAATCAGCTCCCTTGATAAACTAAAGTTTTACCGACAGTAGTTTAGTCGTTTACATTGAAGAATGGCTGTCCAGGAAGAAGGTTTCTCGCGTTTATTTTACTTTAGGCTTTACATGGTTTGCCGAAATTTATCTTTGTTTAGCAATCATTAATATAAAGTGTGGAATACACTTTCTTTTAACCTTGGAGTAGGCGCGCACCTTGTTGTAACAAATCTAGTCGCGCGACGTCTTTTAGACATATTGATTTTAAAAGCGATATAAAAATTTAAAAAACAAAAGCTATTGACATTTATTTTTAAACAACATAAACTTAAACAATTTCCAATCCTTAAAAAAATTATTTTATCATAATAATTAATCAAAACGACCGTTGTAATATTAATTCACTCATTCATTCTGTGTCTGATGTATTGTCCCCACAATAGCACACCCTGCAAATAAATTTTGTGTGGTCTCAACAAATATTTTTGTCTAAGATACACAATGAGTTTTTGAGTTTATTTTTTGGTAAGTTGGGCATATCTTGCACGAACCTCTTTGAGTTATCTTCAACTGAAGTAGTCGGTACCGTATTTTCATCATTACCAATGTATTTGATTAGTTTCCTTTTAAGTCCTCTTGGCAAACTGGAATTATTTTTTCTTTTCTTCATATGTTTTTTTATTAGTTTCCTACCCAAATCTCTCTGGAACAATCGTCGACTTTTTATGTCAACATTATTTGTTTTCAAAATTACCATGGCGTTTATGGCAAAGATGGCCAGAAAATGAAAGAATATGTTCAGCGTAAAATGGTTACACTTTTTTGACACACTGTATAAGGATGCTTTTTTGTCCACTTCAACAACACCCCCTTTTGTTTTGTTGAATTATATGATCGATGGTTTTTGCTTAACGTCTGAGCTTTCATCAACTTTAGCTGATCTGTGTAGAGTAGAAAGCGAAACAACTTTGAGACTATTTTTTGGTACATAAGAAATTAATGTTCCGAAATCGGAAAAGCCAAAAATGCTGAAATATTCAGGCTTGCCTTATGCAGTGATGAAGGAAGGGGGAAATTCTTTTTTATTTGATCGAATTGTACCAACAATGGACAGCTTATATAATTTCGTGCTTAAAAAAAAATGAAATTCTAATAATAAGATGGAATGATAACAATTCAGTAACACTAGCAACCAATTTTAATAAAGTAAAGCCAACGGTAAAAGTCCAGCGTTAGAGTCGCGAACAAAAAACAACTATAAACCAGAGATGGGGAGTCGGAGTCGGAGTCGGGAGTCAGGAGTCGAGGAGTCAAAGCTTTTTTGAGGAGTCGGAGTCGGTAAAAAACTATCGACTCCCGACTCTTTTTACTTTCGCCATACGTAGTATGAAGAAAGTATTGTGATCGCAATTTTTTTTATAAAAAACTGATTTTTTACATTATCTTCATTATGTATTAAATAGAAAATTAAAATATTAAACTTTGTTTACCATCGGGAGTCGGGGTTGGGAGTCGGAGTCGGAGTCGGAGTCGGGAGTCGGAGTCGGAGTCGGGAGTCGATTTTTACAAATACCAACTCGGGAGTCGGGAGTCGGGAGTCGATTATTTTTCTGCCGACTCCCCATCCCTGCTATAAACGTTCAGCAGCCTGCGGCCATTCAAGCTTACAACAAATTCATGGGAGGGGTGGATCACCATGACTGGCTATTAGAAAATCATACCATTGCTATCAGAGGTAAAAAATGGTATTGGCCTTTGTTTACCCGTTTGATAGGCATGGCTGTTGTGAATGGTTTTGTGTTGCACAAACTAGTGCACGGCAGTATCTCAATATCCATCAAGAATTTTCGAAGACAAATAGCTGTGACATATTTGAAAAAAGGACATGGAGCACGGTTGGCACGTGGTCGACCTATGTGCTTACCAGTTACTTCTGCAGATAACACTTACTGGAACAGCGAACTCTCTAAAGCTCAATGTTATTTTTATTATACATCGTTATCGGCTATCGTAAGTACTCTCAAACGCCCAGCGTTCTCATATGAGGACGGCCTTTATCTCCGCAACTATAATTCTGACAATTTTTTTTTTTTATTGTAATATGCTCATAAAGACCATAGAAGTAAGTTACTAAAATATCTTTAAAAAAAAAAAAATTGTGGGACTTAATGGGTTAAGGACGTTTTTTTAATAAAAAACACAAAAACACATTCAAATTTTGCAATTCCTTTGTTTTTCCAATTCCTAATGTAGTTTTTATTTGATTATAATGAATATTAAAAGTCATAAAAAATTAAACAGGCTAATATCTCGAATTTTAGAGGTAGGCCGTTGAGTGTAGTATAGTACTTACAAGAAACGACATAAAAATAAAAATATCGACATTCTAGACCAAACAAAAGAACATCAACAGTCATTACAAGCAATTTCACGTTGCTAGATCATAAAGACATTTACTCATTTTGATACCACAAATAAAACAGAAACAGAAACGCTTTTACTAAATTAGTTTCGCCGAGTCGGAATCGCCTTTCCATTTACTATATTCAGGACAAACATTTCTTCATTATACGTGGTACTATTTGTTACCCAGAAACACATTCAAGGAGTATAAAACGAAAACAAATACGAAACGAGACTCGCCACGGACGCTGCTGCATTTGTTTTGTACACAACAAATTCTCTTAGCATTCAGGGTTTGTGTACGTGGTCCGAATGCCAACCATTTCCTCGTCGAGCATCCAGTGTGCGCCGCTAAGTCAATTGTAGCAATATTTTTCAATAAATGTTAAAAAAAACCTAAGAAATAAAATGTGAAAGTAATGCCGCAGGGTGTGGAGCGTCGTCTTTCTTTTTTTTTTAGAGATATATCTCTTGTTTCAGTCTCGTTTAATAATAAATAAAGTAAGTTGTTCCCAGCGCATGGCGAATTAAATTGGTGTTTTCTGGGACGTTGTTTTTCGTCTCTTTGCTGGAAATACGCTGATAAATAACAAATAACAAGGGGTAGCAGTCGCTATAATTTTTATCGTGAAAAGTGGAGTTAAAGTGAAGAAATAAGACAGTCATTCTTGAATAAACGTTGATGCTTAATCTACAGGGTGTCCCAGTCAAGACAAATTATTCGATAGCTCTGTTATAAGTAAAATATTAGCAATCAAAACATCATGTATTCTATAAGCCATAAGCTAATGCGCTAGCTATCTAATAATTGTTATAGAATCTATAACAATATTGATCTATAATATAGATCAATATCATGAGATCTCTTCTACCATATTACAGGTCTGCTGGCCAGTGGCGTACGCAGGGGAGGAGATTAGGGGGATAAATCCCACCGAAAATTTGAAAACGACTGAAATTATAATTATTGCATTACCAAAAACATCAAATACATTTAATATACAGGGTGTTTCTTAAGTATTGCAAAAAAATTCAGGACGTGATTCCTAATCGAAAATTAAAGGGGATATTTCATAAAAAAATAATTCCTTAGGCGTCTCCTTTCGAAGTTACACCCCTCTAAAGGGGTACGGTAAAATTAGGTTTTTATTCTATTTCTCAAATTTGGATAAATTTAGGAAACTAATATTTGGTAGACGTTTTATACTTATTAAAAGGATTCCTATAGTAATATTTTTATTCATCTCCCACCTCCACAGGGGACTGAAAAGTGCGACCCCTTTTGGTTTTCTTATCAGAACTTTTTGGTGGGTTAAGATTTTTTAATTAAAAATACCTTTTAATAAGTATAAACGTCTACCAAATATTAGTTTCCTAAATTTATCAAAATTTGAGAAATAAAATAAAAACCTAATTTTACCGCACCCCTTTAGGGGGGTGTAACTTCGAAAGGAGACACCCTGTCTAAGGATTTTTTTTTAATGAAATAACCCCTTTAATTTTCGTTAAGAAATCATCTCCTTAATTTTTTTGCAATACTTAAGAAACACCCTGTACAGGGTGGACCAAATTCGAATGTTTTACGGGGTATCTCGGTTACCGTAATAGATAGCCAAAATCTGATTTCGGTCTCTTGGGCTTTTTTTGAGAAAATAACGCCTATACAATCAGATTTTTTCTATCGGATTCCATTTTGGCACTACAGACGAAAAATGAAATTTCATCATTTTTGAAAATTTGCTGTAACTTCTTTATTTATTAAATTAGTACAAAATGTTATAGACGTTTTTTATACAGATTTTTATGCTTAATTTAAAAACAAAATTCATTTTTTCTTAGCCTCCTTGACTTTCGAGATATGAAGTAAACCCACATTTTTTTAAATGGAAACCCTAGCTGGCCATGACTTTATGTGAAAGAGTATTTTTTTAGCTTTTCAAAAATATATAGTTTTATTTATTTTTTGCAAAAAATAACCAAGATATGGCCAATTTTGTAAAAATTCGATCATCAACGTTAGCCATGATTTTGTAAACAAGTGATGTTTGCAATTATTAAACAAATAAACGTCATTGCCAAGTAAATTCTGAAACAACCGCTACGTTTTTATCACATACAAAGTAATATTCTAACATATTAAACTTTTCAAAGAGTTCAAATTTAGCCATGTTCACAATACCTCTATAAACAGTTATAAAATACAAAATTATACACGGATTTGCTAAAAAGTTAAAAAAATTACTTCTAATTGACGTTTAGTTGTTTAATAATTGCAAACATCACTTGTTTACGAAATCATCGCAAACTTTGATGATCGAATTTTTACAAAATTGGCCATATCTTGGCTATTTTTTGCAAAAAATATATAAAACTATATATTTTTGAAAAGGTAAAAAAAATACTCTTTCACATATAGTCATGGCCAACTAGGGTTTCCATTTAAAAAAATGTAAGTTTACTCCATATCTCGAAAGTCAAGGAGGCTAAGAAAAAATTACCTTTGTTTTTAAATTAACCCCTTACTGCATGACTTTTTAAATTTTCAATTAAATTTTTTTGAATGTGTACAATATATTCCAGAATGCTAAAAAAATGTTAAAAAAATGTTATTTTTATTTTAAGTCGAAATTTTTTAACTTTTCTGGTTTTTTTCTAATATGTAACACCATGCATATATACATACTACATACATAATTTTTATTCATAAAAATTAAATGATTTGGCACAAAGGATTTAGACGCTATTACAGTAAAAAAAAAATTACACGTCGAATTTATAATGTAAATAAATAAAATGCAATAACATAAATTTACCCAATTTGCATAAATGGCGGTAGTAGGCGGGAGATGTTAAGCTCTTTGACGTTTTTTAATGTATATTTTCTGTAGTTCAACATAGATGGCGCAATTTTTCAAATATTACACGTGAAACTGTATATTATTAATATACTACACTGTAGATGGCGCTACTATATGAGAACTATGACTAATATCGCTTTATATGGGACGTATCATATCTGATACAATATGCGGTAAGGGGTTAAGCATAAAAATCTGTATAGAAAACCTATATAACATTTTGTACTCATTTAATAAATAAAGAAGTTACAGCAAATTTTCAAAAATGATGAAATTTCATTTTTCGTCTGTGGTGCCAAAATGGAATCCGATAGAAAAAATCTGATTGCATAGGCGTTATTTTCTCAAAAAAATAGCCCAAGACCGAAATCAGATTTTCGCTATCTATTACGGTAACCGAGATACCCCGTAAAACATTCGAATTTGGTCCACCCTGTATATTATATTTGTATATTTGACTGATAAATGCTATTTTTGGGTACGTTTGACATTGAAAATTTAAAAAAAAATCCTATAGCTGTTAACCGGAAGGCTATCGCCCCCCTGGGCCGCCGCACCTTTTGATTACAACTTACTTTTTGTATCTTGGCCCCTAGATCATTTTCTTATTTTACCATTACCATGCGTCGTTTGAAATAAGTCAGTATTATTTGTGCAAATTAAAACAATATCCCCACCTGAAATATATTTCTGCGTACGCCACTGCTGCTGGCTACCGTCTTTTAGTCATCTTATTGAAATGATTATAGAAGAGGTTACAGCCTGGGGTTTGGAGCAAAGCACGGAACTGGAGCACAGAGCAGTGAAGCAATAGGTTTTTGCCCGGAGCGGAAAGCGACTCCGGAGCAAATAATTTTGTTACTCATAAAATGAAATTTTTGAAGATCAATAATTAATTTTTGTAAGCATTTATTTAATTTTACTTGTTTGTTATTGCCTGTTAAGTTTTTAACTGTTCGAAAAGCTGTTGCTCAGAAGAATAAAACCAATAATAGAAGAAAAAGACCTAATTCCCTCTCATCAATTTGGATTTAGAAATAAACATTTGACCTAGTACATAGAATTACAAATGTGATAGAAAAAGTCCTAGAAGAAAAAAAAGTTTCTTCTACCACCTTTCTAGACGTAGCGCAGGCTTTCGACAAAGTGTGGCATGATGGTTTAAACTATAAACTAAGATCGCTCCTCCCAAAACAATACTCCCAAAATCTTTGGTCTTGCGTCTCAGGGAGACACTTCAGAATAAAGCCAGAAGAATTTTTTTCAGAACTTAAAGAAATTAAAGCTGGAGTTCCACAAGGAAGCGCACTAGGTCCACTCCTGTACCTATTGTATACTTGTGATATTCCAAAGTTAGAAAACAATACTATAGCGACCTTTGCCGACGACACAGCTATTTTAACATTAGGAAGTAACATATAGAGTCATCCGAGAAATTACAAGCACCTGCCAATTAAATTAACGGAATTAAATGGACAAAAATATGGCGTATAAAGTTAAATAAAACTAAATCAGTAGGTACATGTCGATTTTACCAACTAGAGAATTGAACATAAACCAATCAACTTAAATAATAAACAAATTCCATTCTCCAACACAGCAAAATACTTACGTAAAACACTGAACGCTAGCTACGCTGGAAGGCTCATGTCAAGAAAAAAGGGAAGAAATAGGTAACAAATATAAAAAATGTACTGGCTAATCGGGAGAAATTCCTCACTGTCCCGTCATTTGCTATACAAGCAAATTTTAAAACCTGTATGGACATATGGGATACAGCATACAGCTATGGTGATGCACCAAACAGAGTAATATTCAGATCATCCAGAGATTCCAAAACAAAACACTAAGGAACATCGCCAATGCACCTTGGTATTGCAGAAATAGTGACTGACATCCAGCCCATCCTCGTACACTCACAAATAGTTTCATTTTTTCCAAATAAACTTACAATTCGTTTTTTTTCTAAAATTTTAACAAACTATTGAATGCATCTCAAAAGTATAAGTATTTCTATGGAAATTTCATCCAACATGCAGCTAAAGATAGGAAAATATAAATGTTTGGGGTTTGTTTAAGGGATTCACGCAAATACAACGTTCCAGCCTCAATGTGATCAACAGAAACACGCTAACTAAACGAAAAACCGTGTCCTGCAAAAGTTTTTACTTGTTACGTCTGTTGTCAGTTTGCACTTAGCCGGCGACGTTTACTTGAAATGTGAAAATAACAAACTTTGCCACGGAAGCTATCGTTGGATATTTTCCAACGCTGTTATTTTTTGTCAAACAAATAAATATACGTTTTTAGTTACTCCGCATTTGGATTATGCTCCGGGATTATGTACTCGTATTTGACAGTTTACAAAATAGTGCCAGAAAAAAGTTTACATCGTCTTAACTTATCGCTTTTCTGTATTTTGTTTTATTTAGGCTAAATGTTTTAAATTTTGCAAGTTCAGAGAAATTCGTTATTTCATAGACTTTAAAATTGTCGTAGGAAATTCAAGGAACATCATTGCATATGGCTTTTTTAAAACTATCCTTAATTACTTTGAGTTTTAAGTTCAATACACTTCTCCAAACTCCTCCCTTCATTTTAGAAAATCTGTGAATCACCCCGCATTAAATAGGCGTTTGTGTTAATAATTTTTCATTTGTATTTGTTACTAACTCAAAGCAAATTATGACGTATGCAGGATGGTAAATTTACTTTTTCGTGATTGGTTATTTACATTCCCTCTACTTAAATTTAGTTAGAATATTAGTAACCCTCTTTATTCCCACCGTAAAACAATGACAGGCAATCTAATTTTCACGCCTAGGAGTATATTTATTAGATTTAAATAGTTTAAATCATAATTGATTGAAATAATCTTAATTTTGATTAGTTTTAGTATTCAATTTGTCACATTAGATTAATCAAATATTTTGAGTTATAAAATGAACGGCAAACCCCCGAAATTACCTACAGAGTGGTTCAGTTTTTAGTAGCAGGATTTTAACAGTGGATAGAAAAACTTATTTTAAAGCGAATATTCCATATCAACTAGGGTCCAAAAACGCTACATTTTAAAGAATTTTTCGAAAAAATAATGATAATGTATAACCGTTTCTCATCCAGTTGATATATTTAAACCAAATTTAGTATACAGCACCACCTTACAGGTTACCACAATCAGTGAAAATTTCAAGTACCACAAGCAACCAGTGGCGGAGTTGTAGGAGTTCAGTTTCAATAAATTTAAAAAAAAATTAGTACAGCCCTATCTAAAATCAAACTTAAACTTGGGTAGAACATTTTATTCTAAACAAAAAGTGTTTACTGACTATTCTTCGTATCTGCCACCGTTTGGCGCGAAATTTAATTTGTTTATTCATTTTCGCGAAAAATTTGCTCGTAAGTTGGATCTAAAAATATAGCTAATACCTATACGTATTAAAAAAGTAACTACCAATTTTTGCAGTTTTTAATAACAGAATATACTAATAATGAGGAAAGAAGTTCAGCTAAATTAACGATTAATGAGCATTTACTCTGGAAGTTGCAATTTTCTGCCTTGCGATATTTTTAGATCGAACTTAAAAGCAAATTTCTCCCGAAAATGGTAAAATAAATCAAATTCCGCGCCAACGGTGGCCGATACGAAGAAAACTCAAGAGACACTTTTTGTTAAGAATAAAATGTTCTACCCAAAAACAAGTTCAAGTTTGATTTTAAACGGGTCCATACTAGTATTTTGTAAAATTTATTGAAATTGAACCCCGACAAGTCCGCCACTGGTTGCTTGTGGGAATTGAAATTTTCACCGATTGTGGTAACCTGTAAGGTAGTGCTGTATACCAAATTTTGTTCAAATATAATATATACCGTGTGTAACTGAAATCAGGCTCACCCCCTTTTTTCTTTTTAGTTTTGAATTTAGACAAAAGAAATTTTAGATATGTAATATGTGCAAAAAACTGGATTATTTGAACATGGGTACACTTTTGTTTCACTTCCGGTTTCGCCGGAAATGGCCATAACTTTGTTATTTTAAATGGAACACTCTGTATATTTTTACATTTTTGGAAAGAGGAAGCGATTTTGGACACAACTGCACTATTTTGGTTAATTTTTATAACCTCAAATAATTTTTGAAACAAAATTTAGTTTTAAATTAAGTGTGCCGTGACTGGCATAAATGAATTTTTATTGTGTCAACAATTGTCCAAAAAACGTTTTTGTAAATTTTAATTGACATTTGGGCTGCTTTAATAGACCTTAAAGGTTGCGAAATTGGTTTTTTGACAAAAAGTCCATTTTTTTAAATGGAACGATGGTGGCTCATGCGGGTATTTAAATAGAGTATTTTCTGACTAATTCAACAATACCAATAATTTGGTATTTTTATTAGGAGCAGGCATTAAAATTTCAAATTATTGTAAGATTTTGGGAAGATATCCTAATAATCATAGTTGACTCTGCTCAATGGCAACAAAACAAATGCTCATCGTTGTTGACAACTGTCAAAATAGTCTTTATTAAACGGCTGGTTTTTTCATTGTGATTTTCTTAATTTAGAATAATCAATATAAAATACAAGTATGGCGTTTTTTTCAAAATCACATAAAATTGACATGTTGCTAGTTTATAATGAGTGTAAAAAAAATTCTACTGCAGCTGCGTTCTTGAGCCAGGAACGGTATCCCGACCGAAGACATCCAACCAGGCAATATTTTCAGAAGCTTCAAAACGCCTATCGAACGGAGGATAACGATGAAGAAACATTTGTAATTAGTGAAGAAGTTGAAATTGACGTACTAGCGTATGTACAATTAAATCCAACGGCTTCAACAAGAGAAGTTGGGTTTAATTATGGCGTGTGTCATCAATCTGTACAAAGAATTTTAAAAAAACACAAGTTTAAATCTTACAAGTATGTTTTGAATCAACATCTTTACGAAACGGATCATAATCGTCGACTTCAATACTGCAATTGGCTACTTGCTAATATTCAACAAAATCCGCAGTTCCATCGTAATATAATATTTTCTGATGAGAGCAGATTTACTAATAATGGAATGTTTAATAGAAACAATACTAGGTATTGGTCTGCAGAAAATCCTAGAGTAGTTAGACAACGCAACTTTCAAGAACGGTTTGGATTTAATGTTTGGATAGGCATGTTGGGAAACACAATTTTACGACCTATTATTTTCGATGGTACACTAACGGGTGAGCGTTATTTGGCGTTCTTGCAGAATGAAGTGCAGGAAATGTTAGATGAATTACCGTTAGCTCGCATTCAACGATTGTTTTTTCAACAAGATGGAGCTCCTGCCCATAACTATAGAAATGTAGTAGAACACCTCAACAATCAATTTGCGGAAAAATGGATAGCAACTAATGGACCCATCAAGTGGCCTCCAAGGTCACCTGATTTAACACCGCTAGTTTTTTTTTGTGGGGCCATATTAAAAATCAAGTTTACAACACAGTGCCTACTACATTAGAAGATTTAAAAAATAGGGTTATTAATGCCGTTAACCACGTGACTCAAGAACAACTTGATCGTGTGTTAGAGACAACAAAAGCAAGGGCTTTATTATGTATAGAACAACACGGAGGACACTTTGAACATTTACTTTAATATTGTGATTAATATGTACTTATACCATAAGGTTTTGCTAACAAGCAGTTAATTTTTGTTGCAAATTTGTGAATAAATTAGTTTTTTTGTTCTTAAAAGTTTCTATTAATTTTGATTTGTTAGTGATCGTCTTGAAAAGAGTCAACACAAAAAAAGCATTTGTTTTGTTGCCATTTGGCATAGTCAACTATGATTATTAGGATATCTTCCCAAAATCTTACAATAATTTGAAATTTTAATGCCTGCTCCTAATAAAAATACCAAGTTATTGGTATTGCTGAATTCGTCAGAAAATACTCTATTTAAATACCCGCATGAGCTACCATCGTTCCATTTAAATAAATTGACTTTTTGCCAAAAAAAACAATTTCGCAACCTTTAAGGTCTATTAAAGCAGCCCAAATGTCAATTAAAATTTACAAAACCGTTTTTCTGACATTTTTTGACATAATAAAATTCAATTTATGCGGGTCACGGCACACTTAATAAAAAATTTAATTTTTGTCAAAAAATTATTTGAGGTTATAAAAATTAACCAAAATGGTACAGTTGTATCCAAAATCGTTTCCTCTTTTCAAAAATGTAAAAATATACAGGGTGTTCCATTTAAAATAACAAAGTTATGGCCATTTCCTGCGAAACCGGAAGTGAAACAAAAGTGTACCCATGTTCAAATAATCCAGTTTTTTCCAAATGTTACATGTCTAAATTTTCATTTGTCTAAATTCAAAACTAAAGAAAAAAAAGGGGGTGAGCCTGATTGAAGTTACACCCGGTATACTGGTTGAGAAACGCCTAAACATTATCGTTATTTTTCGAAAATTTCAACAGCCTGTATCTTTAAAATGAAGCGTTTTTGGACCCATGTTGATATGGAATATTCGCTTTAAAATAAGTTTTTCTATCGACTGTTAAAGTCCTGCTACTAAAAAGTGGATCACCCTGTATAACGGGAAATATTTAACTATAATTGGCAACTTTGACCCAGTGTAACCCATATACCTGCGGTCCAGATGGTTTGCAGTTCCGACGTACCTTAGACTGCATAATTTTACGACCTGCTATTTGACATATTCCATTTTTCACCCAAAACACTTGCACTTTGCTTATTTAACACCTATTTAAGATTTAGGGACATGCAGCTGATATACCAGGCGGAGCCAAGCCGCCGCCTTCCCACGGAAATTAACTATAAACAAAAATTCGCCTTTGATTTAATTTACCCTTTAAATTTCAATAACAAATACTCGGTACGCCATTCATCCTATTACAATAATAATTAACTAAAATGGCGTAACTGTATTCAAAATTCATCTTTTAAAAAATGCAAAATTCCATTTGAAATAACAAAACTAGGGTCATTTACGGCGAAACCGGAAGTGAAACAAAAGTGTATATAATGTTCAGAAAATCCCATTTTTTTGCACATATCACCTGTCTATAGTCATTTGTCTAAAATTTAAAAAAAAATTAAAAAATAGGGGGTGAGCCTGAAACTATTTTACGTTTATGTTACATTTGCAGGCCGAAGTAATTGTCTGGTGATTGTTACAATCTTCGTTCCCGGGTTTGGAACCGCGTCTTCTTGATTTTTGTGACGTTTCGACCATTCTATGTTGGTCTTTATCAAACGACTGAATTGGTGGGTTTGTTGCAGGGTTTATATATCCGGCTGTGGAGGCGTGGTGTTCCGCCTGACAAGTTCGTTTCGCCTCAGCGATTTCTTGATGACCGGTTTTCAAATGCTTGGTAGTTGCAGGCCTGTGTCTCTGTTAAAGTTGTTGGGAAATATGTACCCCAGAGACCATCCAAGAAGAATTAAACATGCTTACAAGAGCTCTGCAGGAAAACGGTTATCAACAAAGACATATACTTCGAGCCATACAGAAAAGTGCCACGCCGAAGGAGAAAACGAAGAAGGACTACATCGCTACAACTTATCTACCCTACATCGGAGGAGTAACCAACAGAATATCGAAAATACTCCAAAAACACAACATCAACACAGTCCAACGCTCCAGTGACGCTCTCCAGTAAACTAAGAAGAACGCCTGGCTCAGGATTGAATCACCCGGGCATATATACGCTATACCCTGCTCCTGTGGAAAAGTGTATATAGGACAGACTGGCAGAAGCATACAAACGCGCCTTAAAGAACATGAAGGGCAAACAAAAAGAAAACAAATAGAAAAATCGGCCGTAGCAGAACATGCCCAGGACATGGGGCATACCATACTTTTCGACGACACAAAATTACTGGCCCGCGCCAACCACTTCTGGCCTAGACTATTTAGGGAATCTATGGAAATTGCCAAGAACCCCAACAACTTTAACAGAGACACAGGCCTGCAACTACCAAGCATTTGGAAACCGGTCATCAAGAAATCGCTGAGGCGAAACGAACTCGTCAGGCGGAACACCACGCCTCCACAGCCGGATATATAAACCCTGCAACAAACCCACCAATTCAGTCGTTTGATAAAGACCAACATAGAATGGTCGAAACGTCACAAAAATCAAGAAGACGCGGTTCCAAACCCGGGAACGAAGATTGTAACATGGACGATAGCCGCGAAAGCCTGAAGAATAAAATGTCTGGTGATTATTAGAAAGAAAGCGACTGCAATTGTTGCATCTGTTTGGATGCTTTCTATCTATATTTCTTGGACATTTCCAACATCTACCACGTTTGAGTTTATGCGACTCTTGTAAATGGCTCTGTGAAGTTGATGGTTTTTGTAACTCTATTTCAGTAGCCGCTGGTTGTTTTCCTAGTTGCATAAGGAACTGTCGCCGTTTGTAGCTAATTTTTGCTTGCCAATTTTTATTTAAGTAACACCATATAATGTAGGCACTAATATCTATAATATTATAAAAAAACTGCAACAGGCCATGTTTGTGTCTGTCTCTTTACAGTATATGTTCGTACAAGCTGGTCTATGGTATCAAAGCCTGATTTTGTTTTATTATAGTCAATTATTATTTGCGGTTTCTCTTGTCACCTTCAGAAATCTCTCCAATGTCGTGTGTTGTTGATAGTAACGTAACAGTTTTTCCCTTTTTTGGACAATAAGACACTAATAACGTCGTCCTGATATCCAAATTTAGTTGAATACAGGTCTCTCTTATGCAAATCGACTAGTTCCTTAGGGAGCTCTGGTCTGTTCTTCTGTATTGTAACAAGCAATGTTGGATTCTTTTCTTTCAAATCTCTTGCAAGTTTGAGAGTCGTAAAAAAATTATCGGTGGTCACATTCCTCCTTGATTTCTCTGACCCCTCTATCATTTCTAAAACGACTTGTTTATCTTGATTGCGCTGTATATCTGGCAATTGTAAACCTATGCGGTTTGACTATCGCATGATGCCCAAATCGTTATGCCATATTTTCCTGACTGATGTATATACAGGGTGGTCCAAATTCGATGGGATTGCATGGGTATCTCGGTTAATATTGAAGATAGAGAAACGGTTAAATTGCCAAAAATGTGCAGTTTTTTGAGACAAACTCAGAACCGTTTTCAAAAATATTCTATCATTTCCGGCTTTCGAGTTATTGAACGAAAAGTGTTTTTCTGTCATATTAATAATGTGTCATATTTCCGTTATTGTTGTAAATATCGAAAATTATTATAAAGATTATTTTTAAATATATTTATGTTTAATTTGACTATCCCAAAAATATTTTTTTTTCGCTCGCCGTTAAAAAGTTATGACACAAACTTACCTTTTTTTAAATAGGAGCGATAGTTGGCTTTGACCTTTTTAAATTCCTTATTTTTTTCTCATTTCAAATATATAAGGGTTGATGTATTTATTTTCAAAAATACGCAAGTTACGAAGGTTTTTTAGTTTTTTTTTTAAAGAAAATCATAGTAGGCTGTGTAAACAAAAAAAACACAAGGTGTAAAACCTTAAAAAACTCATATGGTACCAGTTACCAAAGTTTTTTTATTTGCTGTTGAGATAAACATTGTAAATATTTGAACAAAATATAACAACAACATAGTCGGAATCAGTAGTATGGTAGTATTTTGCTGTTCCAAAATGTTTGATATTTATCACAACAACAAATTAAAAAACCTTGGTAGCTTGTACGACATGAGTTTTAAAAGGTTTCACACCTTGTTTTTTTATTGTTTTCACATCCTACTATGACTTTCTTAAAAAAAAAAAAAAACTAAAACACCTTGGTAACTGGTGTATTTTTGAAAATAAATACATTAACCCTTATATATTTGGAATGAGAAAAAAATAAGGAATTTAAATAGGTCATAGCCAACTATTGCTTCCATTTAAAAAAAGGTAAGTTTGTGTCATAACTTTTTAACGGCGAGCTTAAAAAAAATGTTTTTAGAATAATCAAATTAAACATAAAAATATCTAAAAATAATCTTTATAAATATTTTCGCTATTTACAACAATAACGGAGATATGACACATTATTAATATGACAAAAAAACACTTTTTATTCGATAACTCGAAAACCGGAAATGATAAAATATTTTTGAAAACGGTTCTGAGTTTGTTTCAAAAAACTGCACATTTTTGGTAATTTAACCGTTTCTCTATCTTGAATATTAACCGAGATACCCATGCAATCCCATCGAATTTGGACCACCCTGTACTGTTTGAAGGGGGCACCTACCTCGGAAAGTTAACAGCTGTTCGTCAACCGGTATGTTCTTACAGGGAATGTACGCATCTTCTAGAGTAAGTAGCCATAATTCAAAAAGAGTTCGAATTGTGCCAGTTTAGCTGGGTCTCGATTTTTTCTTCTTGCTTCAGCGTTATCAAAACGCAGTGAATCTGTTTCTACCCATAGTTTTGTTGAATATAGAACGTCCATCTTCTGCATTCCACAAATTTGTAATACTAGGGTAAACACCGGGGCAAAAACAAATGTAAATATGCTAATAGTCAATAACAATCCCCGAAGCCTTATTCGTCCGATTTACGTTGATAATCACGCAATTAGATAAAATTTTAACTCATAGACAAAGCTAAACAACGTTCTAAAGCCAATGCACCACACATAGTATTAGGGGTCATCGGTGACCCCAGTGGTATTACGTGTAACTTAATTAATTTTTTGAAAAACGAATCATACTGCAAAAATCGTACTGTACCAAAACATAATATACACTGTTTTGTGTTAAGTCTTTTTTTTTGGAATTTTAGAAAGCTGCATTTCAAAATTATACAGTTTCAAAGAGCGTGTGAGGTCTCCAGTGACCCCATGGTAGTATAAGAGTTATTCAAGATGATTTTTAATATCACGGTATAATTTTTTTTTTTTTTTTATAATTTCAAGTACTTTACAATCTGTTCTTAACTGAACAATAAGTAAATGTTTTTAACAGGTGAAAGGTAGGTGAAAAGAAAAGAAAAATGTCATGTAGAGAATTCTCCATTGAGTATTCTCTTTACGCTAAGCTAAAATTTTTAAAAATAGAACATAAAACTGTACAGTGTGTTCGTTTCAAGTAAACCTTGTAGGGAGATCTGCCGGTCTATATCTTTTGAGTCGCCGCACTTCACCGGCACTCACTATTAAATTTCTTGCTAGTTTATTTGGATGCACTTCAATTCTGTTTTGATATTTACGGTAAAGGTTTTTGATTTCTTCATGCACTGAGTTTAATTGAAGGTCGCGTTGTATTACGAAATTTGGTACATACCTGGGGGCATCAGCAATGATTCGTAAAGCTTTATTTTGGAATCTTTGGATGATTTCAATATTTGACGTACTAGCACTTCCCCATAGCTGGATGCCATAGGTCCAAATAGGTTTCAATATGGCTTTGTATATGAGGAGCTTGCTTTCTATAGACAATTGTGATTTTCGTCCTATCATCCAGTTGAGTTGGTAAAGTTTGATGCCAAGCTGCTTCCTCTTGGCCCATATGTGTTTGCGCCATGTCAGTCTCCTGTCAATGTGCATACCCAGGTATTTGGCTTCGCATGCCTGAGGAAGTTGACGATCATTTAGTGTTACTGTCGGGCAGGTCTCTCTCCTAATAGTAAAAGTGACATGTGTTGATTTAGTTTCGTTTGCCTTAACTCGCCATTTTTTCAACCAGGATTGTATTTTGTTTAAGTGATGTTGTAGATTTTTAGAGGCAGTGATAGGATCCACATGGGATGCCAAGATAGCTGTGTCATCCGCAAACGTGGCCACTGTAGTTAGACGAGTGGTTGGCAGATCAGCAGTATATATTAAGTATAGCGTTGGTCCCAACACACTACCTTGTGGTACGCCGGAGTTGATAGGGTACAAATCAGTATATTCGTCTAGGTGTTTAACTAAGAAGTGCCTATTTTTGAGGTAGGAATTTAAGATTTGGTAAAAATGGCATGGAATGTTCTTTTTTAGTTTGTAGCGCAATCCGTCATGCCATACCCTGTCAAAAGCCTGACTAATGTCTAGGAAGGCAGCAGAGCAATATCTTTTGCCTTCCAGATCATTGTTTATCTTTTTGACCACTCTGTGTACTTGTTCAACCGTAGCGTGCTGATTCCTGAAACCGAATTGGTGATTTGGGATGAGTTCTCTTAGCAATGGTTTGAGACGTGTTAGAAAAAGTTTTTCGAAGACCTTGGATAAAATTGGTAGTAGACTGATAGGTCTGTAAGATGTCACTTCGTGTAACGGTTTCCCTGGTTTAGGCAAGAGAATAATCTGGGCCACTTTCCATTGATTTGGGAAGTATCCTATCCTGAGAACTGCATTAAAGATTTGTGTAATACATTTTAGGCATTTATCTGTGGCTTCTTTGAGCACTTTTCCGGTTATTAAGTCAAATCCTGGAGCTTTTTTAATGTTAATGTCTTTGGATATTGTTTTTTTTATTTCACTCTTTTTAAATTTTTTAATGGGCCTGTCCATCTGAAAGGGTGTCTCCAGAAAATTTAATATGTCATTTTCTTCTTCTTCTGTTAAGGTTGATGGCAATGGCTTAAAGACATCTGCAAGGTATTGTGCAAATACTGTCGCTTTTTCTGTGCTGTTTTTGGCCCATTTTCCATTTGTATTTTTAATAGGTGGGATTGTTAGTTGCGGGCGCTTAATTTTTTTAGTGGCCTTCCACAATGAGTAGTCATTAGCTTCTGTAGCTGTGAGGTTTCCAAGGTATTCCTGTATTGATTGATTTTTAAGGTCAAGTAGCAACTTTTTTAATTTTTTAATTGACTTGTTAAATTTATTTTTTTCTTCCATTGTTCTGGTTCTCTGCCACCGTTTGCGGAGTTTTCGCTTTTCGGTATAATTTAAACATTTAAAGACTATCCAACATTGCTAGAATAAGTGAAGTGAACTAGGATGATACTCTGTCAAAAAATAAACTATTTTTTTTCTAATATATTGTTTTATTTTTTCCTAGGCCGGAACAATTACTCGCGTAGGTTCCTGGACCGCAGAGGTCGGAAATCTGATCAATATTCCGGCATCAACCGATACTAATGCATAGATTCACGAAAAATCCCAGCCACATCCAATTAATAAGTGTTTTATTAGATTTCGTTATGTGAAAGACATCAAATACGTATTAATAATTGCGAAAAGATAACTTATCTGTTCGTATATTTGTAAATTTATGGCGAACAATAAACCCGTTAATGGATGAGCGATATTTTATAGCAGCGAACGGAATGTGTTCAAAAACAAGCAAATAAAAACTTACGGTACATTTAACTAACTTTGTTTGCAGAATCGATGTTTTAGTGTTAATTCGTTTGGTTGTATGGTAAATAGTCTACTGTATTTACATTCAAGTACCACTATTTATTTGAATACGCTTTTTAGTCGTTTTGCAGTGTTTAAACCTAAATATGTTTGTAATTACGTTACATTTAGCTTTAAAGTATATCCAGAATTCGAGGCTCACCATGGGTAACTTTTAAACCGTAATAGATACCAGATCGTTTAATTGGGACAAAAGCTACGTACTTCATAAAGCAATACAGCAATGCTTTTGTTTTTGACAAACAATTTAGGGCTAATTTGATATTGTTGAAAAAACAAAAATGTGTCACTTCTTTCCATGAATTTATCTCAGTTGCTATGAGATATAGCAAAAAAAGTTTAAAACAAAAGTGGTAGATATTTTTGATTGTTATAAAATGTTGTCAGTCCCTTTTCTTAAGATGCATACTTTACGAGATACAGCATAAACTTGCATTTTTTTAAATGAAAACCATAGGTGATTTTAGGGTCATTCGAGAGCTTAAATGTTTTTCCCTTTTTAATGATCAGCCACATGATACATTTATTTTTAAATTTGACGGCTCTAATATTAAAAAGCTATTTTGATGAGAAAAATTAGGCAAGCCATGAATTAATAACGTCGGGTTTCATCTATTAGCTGATAAGAAACAAAAGAACGCCTAAACAAAGCAAAAAAAAAACAATTTTGGTAATACTATTTTGTAATTTTTGATAGCAAAACCACAGATATTAAATCAATTACGTAGGCTGTGAAACAAATGTTTGTTTCAGATATTGTCAGTTTTTAACTGTCATTGTAAATACTTCGATAATATGGCTTACTGTAGTTCTGAAAAACAGATATCTTTTCTGTGTATATTAACCTCTTAAGCTGTTATGACGCATATAATCGTCATCAGCCTTGGTCATGAATAGCGACTATGCCGTACATATTCGCTTTGTGTAAAATTGTGTATATCTTATTGTATTTGATGAAAACGTACGATTTCTTTGCTTCGGTCATTACTTTATGACGTCATTTATTTTCTTTGTTCGAAAACGTTTACAGCGCCATTTGCCGACATTTACTATGTGTTCTGTGCTTCAAAAAAGGAATAAGAAAAGAAAGTCGTTATTGGTGTGCAATTTGCAGCACGGGCCTTTGCCCTGAACCTTGCTTTAAAGATTTTCATACCAAAAATTAAATTTTTGAAAACTTTGTACTGTTTTGTAATATTTTTAAAAACATGCCAAATGGATAATTATGCATTGTTGTGTGATATAATATGTTGTATACACTATAAAAAAAGTAAAATTTTGAATAATTCTTACGTTTCATTAATTTTTTATTTCATATTTTCAATACAACGAACGAAATTTTTCATGCAATGGATATGACGTAAAAACTCGCGAGCGGTCTAGAGTTCGTGTCCGCTGTGCAAGGCCTCGCGCTCAGAGGCCGTGTCGACTTAAGAGGTTAAAAGCCTAAGGAATTCAAAATACAAGTTGCGAAAAAATCACTTTATTGGGTTCCGTTCCCGGATCGTTTGATTTTGAGAAATGGTGACATCAATTAGACATCACTTTTGTTTCTTATCAGCTAATAGATGAAACTCGACGTTAATAATTTATAGCTTGCTTAATTTTTTTCATCAAAATCGTTTTTTAATATTAGAGCCGTCGAATTTCAAAATAAATGTATCATGTGGCAGATCATTGAAAAGAGAAAAAAATAAGCTCTCCATTGACCTAAAATCAACTATGGTTTGCATATAAAAAAATGCAAGTTTATGCTGTATCTCGTAAAGTATGCAATATTAAAAAAATTTATTGCTACCATTTTATAGCGATCAAAAATATCTACCACTTTTGTAAAAAAACTTTTTTTGCTATATCTCAAAGCAACTGAGATAAATTCATGTAAAGATATGACACATTTTTGGTTTTACATTAATATCAAATTAGCCTTGATTTTTTTTTCAAAAACAAAAGCATCGCTGTATTGCTCTATGAAATAGGTAACTTTTGTCCCATTTAACCGACCTTGTATCTATTACGGTTTAAAAGTTACGCATGGTGAGCCTCGAATTCTGGACACACTGTATGTGTATATGAATCGTTTAAGGTTAAAACATAATGTAATGTAAAGTATTAAAGGTTAGAGAGATTTAGATATTTTTTCATTGTTTTTCTCTATTATCCTGAGCATGACTGAGTGTATAACATTCGTTGTATTTCAACGCTCTGACAGATGTCGTATTCTTCTCTTCCGATATCAGTATCTGATTAAATCCCTTGTGTAACAGCTTACCATGAAGAAAATGGGACATTTCACAATTTATTAAATGCACGTCAGTTATGTGGAAGTACAACGATGCGACAAAATTGACAGCTGAGAGACAAATTCGGTAACTTCTGAGATACAGGGTGGGGATCTCCTAAACTGATACAGAGTTGGTTAGAGGAGTCAAAGTGATCTATGATCCATGAAAAAAAATTTGACAAAATTAACGGTTTTTGTGCAGTTCAAAAAAAAAAAAAATTAAGTTTACGATTATTTCTTATGAATTGCCTATTTAAAATCAGAGAACGGAACGAAAACGAAAACTTTAAACGAAATTAACCGAAATTTTTTTAAGAACGGAAACGAAAACGAAATTATTATTTTTCGTTCAAGAACGAAAACGAAATAAATATTTTCCAAAACCGGTTTTAACCGGTTTTGTCGCTATTTCAATTTTATTTATTAAACACAAACGCGAATTTACCTTCTGTGCTGGGGAGACTCCACGAGGCAGCAAAAAATCTCTTAAAATAAGTGAGCTTCACTTTTCTCCATATATTTACGTGAATATGTATTAACAACTTTATTGTTTATACTTGCAATTTCGTGTAACACAATTAACGGTACAGATATTCTCTATTTCTAATTTGTTTTTTAGATCATCAATACAGAATATACACTTGATTGGATATATATTATCAATGTGTATGTTTTATTTGCGTTTAGACATAATAATAGTAAAATTTATTCTTACTTCGAAAAGGACTAATGTAAAAGAAGATTTATTGGAAGATGTGTTGCTAGTAAGATTTAACGGAATGTGAAAATGTATATTGTATGGTATGTACAAACTATAAAGTTAAAGTATATTTCAAGTTAATATAAGTTTTTTTTAATATCTTTTTTATTTATAACATTTAGTGAATGATCCACTTGAATTCATTCTTTTGCCTTTTTAAATAATTACAGCAGAATCTTATTTAATTCAAATGCATAGATTTTTAGTACTAAACAAATTTAAAACAGCACTTGCTATATTTTCATATTTTTAGATAAAGATCGTGTGTCTAATTTAACCTAATCACGTTGTGTTTTTGCACCTTACGGGTGAAACTTAATAAAATGGTTAAATGTTAATGTGTTTAACGATGTGGTAAATTTAATATGGCGATGAGTCGCCAGTCTAAAATATGCTTTCCGTGAGCATCAAACCCCATCGTTTTCGTTTATATTTTAGTTGAGACGCAAATATTGTTATCGTATTTATAGAGGGTTGTGGTGACTAGAAAAAAAAATGATTTTTTGACGACAAAAAAATATTGTAAAACCGGTTTTAACCGTTATTATTTCGGTTCACGAAAACGAAAAAATAATTTTTTCGGTTAAAACGAAAAGAACGAAAACGATATATTTCGTTTTCGTTCCGAACAGAAACGAACGGAATTTTTTTCGTTTTTAGTCCCTGCTCAAAAAGTTTTGTAACATTAACAGGACACTTTTTTGTGTGCTTTAAATTTTTTGTTGAATTTTACTAATTTTTTGTTGTTTTTGTTATTATAACATTAACTTAAATAAGAATTGTAGTTGGCTATGACACCATTAAAACGGATGTTTTTTTCCTTGTTAGGTTTATATTTAAAAATAAGACAGTTATTACACTTTTATTGTATTTATTTAGTTTAGAAAGTGGCAATGAAGAACAAAACAAAACAACACATACCTACATAAAATAACTGTACAGGGTGGCCTATTTTCGATGCCCACACAGGTATCTCGGTTATTATCAGATATAAAACCATGCCAAAAATGTCTTTAAAGTTTTTCTCTATCTTTTTGTTTAAGCGAGATATTAAACATTTTTGATATCTTTTTAATACTCAAAATATTCCTAGCCAACACCATTCTTGGCACTTTCCAAAAATTTTAAATGTCTCGCTTAAACAAAAAGTTTTTCTCTATCCGTACGTTTAAGCGAGATCTTAATATTTTTGAAAAAATCGGTTTTTGGCTATATTTCGAAAATTAAAAAAGATATCAAAAATCTGTTTACGGCAATAAATTTGTCTCGAAAAAAAAATCTCGAGACTATGTAGGTACTTAGTTTTTTTCTGATAATAAGCGAGATACATCGAAAATAGGCCACCCTATACTGGGTGGTCCAAATTCGATGAGATTACATGGGTATTTTGCTAACAAGGGAAGGTCACGATACGTTGTCGCTAGAATTTGATTCCGGCTGTGTTTATTACATCAAGGGCATCAGAACTAAATGTTTTCCAGAGTTATACGTGCCACTGGCCATTAACTTCGGAAAAATAGGGGAAAAACTGAACAGCTGATTAATAAAAGTAATATTTGCGATCGCGTTGGCCATGAAACCGTTAAAGACAAAATCGAAATTCTTCTATTTACCAATGCGCGCATCCTTTCCAAGTAAAATGGTGCAAAGTTTTTGAAAAAACGGTTCCGAAGAAAAACGCAAAAAACGAGGCCTTTGTAAAAACGGTTTTCCTTATCTATGCAAGTCGCATAGATATAGTAATACAGATATGCGACAACTACTCAATACATAGCGCTTATGCAGGGGTTTCGTTTTTGACGTTTTTCTCCGGAACCGTTCAAGATTTTTTCAAAAACTTTGCACTATTTTACTTGCAAAGGATGCGCCTATTGGTAAATAGAAGAATTTCGATTTTATCTCTGACGGTTTCATGGCCAACGCGATCGCAAAAATGACCTTTTTGTACCAATTTTTCAGTTTTTCCCCTATTTTTCCGAAGTTAATGGCCAGTGGCACGTATAACTCTGGAAAAGATTTAGTTTTGATGCCCTTGATGTAATAAACACAGCCGGAATCAAATTCTAGCGACAACGTATCGTGACCTTCCCTTGTAAGATGATTTGTTTTCACAGCCTGCTGTTTTCATTATAAAAACAGCTAATTAAACTTCGCAACTTGCGTATTATTGAAAATAACTACATCAACATATATATATTTGAGATGAGAAAAAAATAAGGAATTTAAATAGGCCATAGCCAACTATAGATTCATTTAAAAGTAGAAGTAAGTTTGTATCACAACTTTTTACAGCAAGCATTTTTTTGTATCAACAAATTTTACATAAAAATATCTAAAAATGATTTTTATAAATATTTTTGATATTTTCAACAATAACGGAGATAGGTATATCACATTATAATATAATACAATACATCAAAAACCGGAAATGATAGAATATTTTTGAAAACGGTTCTGAGTTTGCCTCAAAAAACTGCACATTCTTGGTAATTTAACCGTTTCTCTATCGTGACTATTAAGCGAGATACCCATGTAATCCCATCGAATTTGGACCACCCCTGTATTTAAACACAAAAAGAAACTTAATAAATTTAATACACTTTTTTCATTTTATAATAATTTATGATTTTCAGTTAATACTACTATTAAATCTAAATTATGTGATGGATTCAAAGTGTAGCCCATTCTTTAGGGGAAAAACAAATGTAAGATTTGCACTTTGTAGATTATAATGTTTTCCCAGCATATTTCTTTTTATTTGATGGACTGTCCTTAAAATAGCTAATATAATTCATCAATTGTACCCAACTATCTTTTTAAGATTGGCTGTTTTGAAAATTTTTCATTAAACAAAAAATAATACGCTTCAGAAAACCTTATTGACTCTACCCACAAGCAGAATGAACAATTTCCGATTTCAATAAGAATCCTACATTGCGATACAGCAAAATACTTGGGAATCAACTGGATTTTTGTCATCGATGGAAAGAATACAAAAAAAATGAAAAGAACCTAACCTTAAATACAAAAAAAAAATACTTTCTGGTTACAAGAAAATCAGAATTCCCTGTTCATAATAAGTTACTAATGTACAAACAAATCTTAACACTCCAGTGCTCGCGCGGGATACTATAGTATCCCAGTGATGTATTTCTGCAAATTTTTGTCAAATTTCACAATATTATGGCTTCGTCATTTCAGTACCTTTTCATCTTACTTTGTAGACTTAGTTAGCCTTATTGCTTATCAGTGACCAGTGCTATAAGAGCTGACAACTTAAAAAAATTACGCTTGGGATACCTCAGTATCCCGCGCGATCACTAACGTGATTTTTATTTTTATAGCTCGAGTTTTGTTCGTAAGGTATTTTTCATGTTATTTTTGTTTTTACTTACAAAAATAACTTTACTCACTGGAGAAAGAATGTTTTCAAAAAAATAAAAGAACAGCTGCACGTTATATAATCGCTGAATTGGCAGAAACCAGGAGTGAGGCGAAAAATGCGACTACCTATTTAGAAAATTGTAATAAACATTAACGCTACTTTTTTTGGTAATGCATCTCTGTCATAATTATAATGTTCATGTTAAATATATCAAACAACCAAAAGTTATTTTTTAAATGTGGTTAAAATCTATTATTGCGAGTGGGATACCATAGTATCCCACGCGAGCACTAACTTAACAAAAGTGAGAGCGAGTAACGGAGTGTTAAAACAAGTCTGGACTTATGGGGTCCAGCTCTATGGCTGAGCAGCTTAAAACAACATAGGTAGGATTCAGGTCAAAGTGAAATCAAAAAGTTTGTTGAAAGGACGATGGAAGACTCCTCACCCATAGCAGCACTGATTATTAGGTTTTTAAAGAAAAACGACCCACAATTAAATTTCAAAAATATCTAAACAAAAAACTGTTTGGATAATTTATATTAGAATTACTGTTTTTATACATGCAACATGCTCAAAATTCAATGGCACTCGCAGTTTTTCGCTATCTCATCAAGTTTTTAAGCAAAATGAAAAAAAATTGAAAATTGTTTCCTTCAAAACTATTTAAACAAACAACTATTTATACAATTTATGTATACAGTGTGGCTGGTTTTTTATTGTCCAGCTTATATCTGCTGAAATATTAATGTTACCAAAAAAAGTTAAATAAGAAACTTGTTAAACAAAAGCTGGTCTACAAAATGGTGTTAAAAATTTTGTTCCATAGCCTACCAGTTTTTCGGAAAAATATCCAACTTTTGTTTTTTAAATAGAACACCCTGTATATTTTTACAGAATCACATTCTAAATCAATTTCTCTTCACAATGATATTATCATAAGTACCATTTTGCTTTTAAATTATGCTCAATATTTCAAAAAAAGAGAATTATTATAGTCGGCTGTGGAAACAGCACAGCATATCAACTTTTTCATTATTTGTATAGTACATTTTTCTTAATTATAATTACACTTATATCTGTCTGATTTGACAAGTGTTTGCTAATGTGAACAAATTTGACAGGTATTTGCAATAAACAAAACAATATCACAGCCGACTTTAATAATTCCTTTTTTGAAATATTGTGCATAATTTAAAAGCAAAATGGTACTTATGATATATCATTGTAAAGAGAAATTGATTTAGAATGTGATTCTGTAAAAATATATAGGGTGTTCTGTTTAAAAAACAAAAGTTGGATATTTTTCCGAAAAACTGGTTGGCTATGGAATAAAAATTTTAGCACAATTTTGTAGACCAGCTTTTGTTTAATAAGTTTCTCATTTAACTTTTTTTGGTAACTTTAATATTTCAGCAGATATAAGCTGGACAATGAAAAATCAGCCACACTGTATACAGGGTGTCCCAGTTAACTTGAACAGCATGGGGATCTCTTAAACGGTAAGAGATACAGAGTTGGCTAAATGGGTCAAAATGATCTATGATTCAAGAGCAACTATTCTATGAAAAAAAAACTTGAAAAAAATTTACAGTTTTTGGGCTATTCGTAAAAAAACAAAAAAATGACGTTTTCGATTTTTGCTTATAACTTGCTTATTTAAAATCATACCCAAAATATTTTTCGACATTATTAGGACACTTTTTTGCGTAGAATTGAAATTAGTTAATAAATTTTACCTATCTTCATTTGTTTTTGTTATTTTAACATCAACTTTCTTATTTTAAATACAGGTCGTAGTTGGCTATGACACCATTAAAAAGAGATTTTTTTTCTCGTTTCATTGATGTATGGGTTGTTAGGTTTATTTTTAAAAATAAGCAAGTTATAGCAATATTATTGTATTTGTTAAGTTTAATCAAAGTGGCCATTGGAAAACAAAACAAAACATCACGTACATAAACTAGCTGTACTTAATTAAACACAAATAAACCTAAATAATTTAAGATATTTTTCAAATTACATAATAATTTATGTTTTTCCAATTACTATTACTATTGAATCTAAATTATAACATGCGTTCAAAGTGCAGCCCACTCTCCATGAGCAATGCAAATTTGAGATCTGCACTTTGTAGATAACAATTATTTCTTATGCATATTACTTTCTGCTGGATAAAATGTTCTTAAAACAGCTAATCATAAAAAGACAGCTGAACACAATTACAAAATTAAGATTGGATAGTTTAACAAAGTTTATCAAATAAAAAGAAATATCGTTAGAAAAACATTATTACCTACAATGTGCAGATCTCAAATTTGTATTGCACATGGAGAGTGAGCTACACTTTGAACGCATGTTATAATTTAGATTCAATAGTGACAGTAATTGGAAAAACATAAATTATTATGTAATTTAAAAAATTCCTAAATTATTTAGGTTTATTTGTGTTTAATTAAGTTCAGCTAGTTTATTTATGTGATGTTTTGTTTTGTTTTCCAATGGCGGCTTTGATTAAACTTAACAAATACAATAATATTGCTATAACTTGCTTATTTTTAAAAATAAACCTAACAACCCATACATCAATGAAACGAGAAAAAAAATCTCTTTTTAATGGTGTCATAGCCAACTACGACCCGTATTTAAAATAAGAAAGTTGATGTTAAAATAACAAAAACAAATGAAGATAGGTAAAATTTATTAACTAATTTCAATTCTACGCAAAAAAGTGTCCTAATAATGTCGAAAAATATTTTGGGTATGATTTTAAATAAGCAAGTTATAAGCAAAAATCGAAAACGTCATTTTTTTGTTTTTTACGAATAGCCCAAAAACTGTAAATTTTTTTCAAGTTTTTTTTTCATAGAATAGTTGCTCTTGAATCATAGATCATTTTGACCCATTTAGCCAACTCTGTATCTCTTACCGTTTAAGAGATCCCCATGCTGTTCAAGTTAACTGGGACACCCTGTATATATTTTTTTAATTTATTTTGCTTCGGCATGTTTTTGCTGCTATGGCTAATCACCGAAGTGGAAGAGGAGGGAACTAGGATTAGGTGGGTAAGGGTAGAGGGTAGGTGGAAGTACTGTCACAGCATTTGCCTATAGTAGGTAGGGGAAACGGAAACCACTTGAAACCCCTACGATGACAGACGGCCGCGGGATTCGAACCCACGCCTCCCGACTTTACTCGCTAAGTTGCATACCAACCAGCCACCGAGCTCGGTTACAATTTATATTAGAATTGCTGTTTTTATATAAATAACATCCTCTGAATTCAATGGCACACAAAGAATTTTGCTATCACTTTAAGTTTTTCAGGAAAATAGAAAAAACAGATTAATGAGTTTCTAAACAAAAAAATTAAATGTTAAAACTAATCGTATAATTTATATTAAAATTGCTGTTCTTACATAAGTAACATGTTCGGAATTCAATGGCACACAGCAAAATGAAAAAACAGATTAACGTGTCTTCAAAATACAAAAAAAAAGTAATATATTTTTAATTTTACCTGATGTTTAAAACAAACGGGTTACATACATATTTAAATGGTTAATAAAATTACTGTTATTGTATTTTGACTGATTTTTAGCTGTTACAAATCCAGGAAACCGGAAATCAGGTAATAAGTAGCCACTAGCCTTCGGACCAATATGCTCGGGTCTACAAGACGTCGCGTCGTACCTGTACAATTGGCGAAGCCGATCCAATTTGTTAAAAAATTTGTGTGAAAACCTGATGTGATATCAAAAAACTAAAATCAGATTTGTAATCAACGCCACCGAATTAGCAAATAATTCAATCAACTTAATCAAATTCAAAACAAGAAAATCATGCCGGCCTGTGAAATTATTGGGCACCCTGTGTTAAAAATAAAATATCGGTGGCATTCAAGGTAGATTTAACTAAGTATGTAATGCGTTAATACGTACCTCAATTTAATATGTTTTTGTACACTGCAATGTTTAGATTCGTATTTTCAAATCATTGCAGAGAATCCAAAATATTTCATCCGAAGAAAATTAATTGCCGTCGAAAGTAAGAGGAAGCGCTTTCAGCATTTCATTTTCTTTTGAACTGAGGGCACCTTTATACATTACGTGTCATTCGTTTCGTTTTGTTCCTGCTACTTGATTATTTTTCAGTTGTTTCAACGAACAAACAAACAAGACAAAAACAATCAGACATTGACAAATACAAAGAAAACAAGCACATCGCGTTACCGTTTGTTTTTTGTTTCGGGCGTCGAATATTTCGCTATTGTTTTGTTTCGGCAAAACACTATCAGTGATCCATAAAATCTTTTGTGATATTAAATTGATAACAGCTGAACACTTTCAGTTCAGTTGCTATTGTGTTTATTGATCGTTAGGCCAGGAGTATTCAGTACTTTTGTAAATTTAATGCAAAAGTAAAGTATTTTTTCTTAAAAGCGTACCAACTTAGGTCCAACTTTAACATGGGTTTCTCGCTAATATTTAAAATAGGTAACGATTACATTACCTAACATGTGCATAATTCATCTAATTTAAGCAAACATCTTTCTCTTATAATAATACTATAGTATCCCGTGCGAGCACTGGAGTGTTAAGTTATTTTTATTAGATTATGAAGAATTAATGAAAACCTTTTTTTTTTAAATGAACACGTTGTTTATGTAAATAACATAATCATGTAATACATTTTAAAAATTAGAAAAACAAGTTCTAGCTAACTAGATGAAAATCAAATTTGTCGCCCATAGGAAATTAAAAAGTTAGTGCCTATAAAACGAAACGGAATCGGCACAAGGGGTTAATGTTTTAGAAAGACAATCAAATTTTCCACAAGACTAGGTAAAAATATATAGGGTGTTGTAATTAGGAGTATTGAATTATCGATGTTTAAAGTTTCACAAGTTTGAACATGCAAACACCCTGTACGAAATTTTAAAAATGTAGCAAGCGCAATGTGTTACTTAATCTATTGTAAATCCAGTTTTCAAACTAAATTCTACTGCCTTTTTAAAGAACTTAAATGTGAAACAATATTGAAAGTGCTGTATCACTCAAAATTTTCATAAAAATGTAAATTTTACGAAAACAGTTGACTTTAGACCCGTTTAACTTGAAATATTTTTGAAGGAAATTTTAGGAAAATCCAAAAATGTAAAAATATACAGGGTGTTCAATTTAAAATTTCAAAGTTTAAGTCCCTTTTATGTGAAACCGGCAGTCGTATAGCAATCTCAGTATTTTCATCGAATCCGAAAAATACGATAACGCATAGATACAAACAACATTTCATTGTAGTACCTATCTTTAATGATGTTTTAGATATATGTCTGTTTCCATACTTTTGCGCATCACTGTATTATTAATGTTTATGTAAAGGCTGTTTTATACCATACTATTTTTTCGTTTAAGAAAATCGTATACGATTTTTGATACAAAAATTTCGTTCAAGAATTTAGCATGGAAAATATCAACCTTTTACATTGTACTATTTTTTGTTACGAAAACCCCAATATATTTTGGTTACTTTTAAGTAACTTTTATCATATTTTGTTGGCACCTTGAGTCACCATGTCAAATGTTCAATTTGATCACAACAGAAAGCGACTCATTTTCAAATTTAACGTATATTTAACGCTTGTTCCATTCTACATATTTATTCCTACAAAATAAATTGTGAGGGGTAACGGTAATAAGTAGTATTTAACATCGTTTGATTGTTTCAGTTAACCTAACCCACAAATGACATGCGGTCAGATACAGTTACAGTAGAATACGCATGCGCCCATGCTAAAATTGGACGCATATAGGGACGGTAGTAATTTCGTACGAATTTTTCGTTCAAGATTTTTAATTTCTGATTGACACCGTACTAGAAAATCGTATTCGATTTTCTTAAACGAAAAAATAGTGTAGTATAAAACAGACTTTATACAGGTTTCTTATAAACATTTTTATGCTTAATATTTTTTTAATTATTTTAACGACCTTAAATTTTGAGATATAAAGTTAACTTATATTTTCTTAAGTCTTTTATACTATACTATTTTTTCGTTCAACAAAATCGTATACGATTTTCTAGTACGGTGTCAATCAAAAATTAAAAATCTTGAACGAAAAATTCGTACGAAATTACTACCTGCGCTAAATCCGTCCAATTTTAGCATGCGCGCAGGCGTATTCTACTGTAACTGTATGACTGTATCTGACCGCATGTTATTTGTGTGTAAGGTTAACTGAAACAATCAAACGATGTTAAATACTACTTATTACCGTTATCCCTTACAATTTATTTTGTAGGAATAAATATGTAGAATGGAACAAGCGTTAAATATACATAAATTTGAAAATGATTCGCTTTCTGTTCTGTGATCAAATTGAACATTTGACATGGTTACTCAAGAGGCCAACAAAATATGATAAAAGTTACTAAAAAGTAACCAAAATATATTGGAGTTTTCGTACCAAAATATGGTACAATGTAAAAGGTTGATATTTTCCATGCTAAATTCTTGAACGAAATTTTTGTATCAAAAATCGTATACGATTTTCTTTAAACGAAAAAATAGTATGGTATAAAACAGTCTTTTTTGATATCCGAGACACATCTGCTATTGCACATGTGTCATATAACTAAAATTAAAGAAAGTATAGGCACTGTTACAACCTACCTGTGTTACTTTCATCGCCAGTCTCCCCTATTTGGTTTGTTTAAACTTATGCATCAACCTGATATATTAATAGTATATTACACAACAAGAGTTGTAAGAAGCATATTACGCACGAGTGCGTATTTCCACGAAAGCGTAATTGCTTTATAACTCGTGTTATGTAGCTTACTTTTTCTACGAACACATAATACCTACGACTAACGCCTTTTTGGCTAATATACACCCAGTAATTACGTTGTTAATTTTGATGTAAGCCTATTTTGACATTTTTAGACAAGTGTGCGTTTTGCTTACAGCGCGTTACGGCTCACTTACTATGCATGCAGGCTGTGCGGTAAGAGTCATTTACATTAGTGGTAGTAGAAAAAAATCAATAATAGGTAGGTAGCATAGCTTACTTAAATCATCTGAAGTCTGTGACAGATCCAATGAAAAAACGAAAAATCGTGAGTGGATCGTTGATTTAATATATCAAATATCAATAACCGCTTTTTTTTAACACCATCTGGCGTATTTCAATTTGGCAATGATATTCGAAAAGGGAGTGCAATACTTCAATTAGTAAAGAATCCCAATTTACGACCTTGTATACTTAATGGCCGGTTAAATTGCAGTAGCGTGTCAGGAAATCCGAGCTTTTTTCATGAAATATCACTTTTTGCTTCTACATCAAAATCTGATATATATTTTTAGGTACTGCCGCGGACTCATGAGAAATGCCGGGCTTACCATCGCCTGCATGAAATATGCGCGCCATCAATCATCCCCGTACACCAGATATGTTTATAGTGTTTGTAAATTTACTGATTCAGCTGCTATCAGTTTGAACATTGTAGCTTCCACCGATTTATCCTCGGAACATTTTCGATTCGATACATTTACGAATGCGAATATTCAAGTATTGATATGGAAATTTTCGAGTAACCACTTGCCGCGTTATCGGGCTAATAAAAAAGAAATTGAACAACGTTACTTTAACACGCGATCGCTACCGTTTTCATAGATTCATTTGTTAATTTACAGAAATCCAGAATGCGTATTATCGAAATTGCTAATTAGCGAGTAAATATAAGTCAGCGTTCACTATGAACGTAGTAGATAGTCGATAGTCAATAGTAGGTACTTAGTAGCTAAAGTTGAAATACATACAGAGTGTTCAAAAAGTAACGTAACGGATCAATATCTCGTCTTGTGGCAACTTTACAAAAAAAAAATCGAATAAAAGTTGTTTGCTGTCACTTACTACATAACCTAAAATTATTTTCAACTATACACAGTGTTTTGTTTTTGCGTACCGGTATGTCACTTTGTTTTCTTAAATAGAACACCCTGTATATTTTCCACTGTTTAGAAGTTTAGATGCAAAATTAAATTGTCTTTCAAAATGTATAGGGTTTTATGTGTCTAAAATTAATCGTTTTTGAGTTATTCAAGTTTTTATGCAAATTTTGACAGAAACAGGACTCTTGAGAAAATATTGAGATTTCACAACATACCTACCAATTTCAGAACGAATCCCTTTAAAACTTTGTTCGAAAATAGGATCATAGTGGTTGCCGACTAGTTAAAATTTCAAAATAATACACAGCGTGTTTTTATGCTCGGTCCAATTGGTTAAACTTCAAACACGGATAAGTCAATTTTTTTTAAATAAAACACTATATATTTTTACATATTTTATCGATAATTTAATTACCATTCAAATTTGTTAAGGTCTATTAAGTCTAAAATTAATATTTCTCGAGTTATTGCGGTTTTCATGATAAATAATTGGCACAAACAAAATATTTAATAGAAATTAATTAGTCGGCTTTGGAAATATCTCGACCATTTGTTTTAAATGTCATATAACGTTCTATGTTCATCTTTAAGCTATATATGTTTACCTGATTATAAATTAAATTAATAAAAAACAATAAAATCCAAATTGTTTTATCCACATAAAAGAGGTGAGGTACAATTGAATTGCCACCACGCTTTCCAGATTTGTCACCTTTGGACTACTTTTTGTGGGGATACCTCAAAAATAACGTATATAAAGCAAAATCAGAAAATTTTGATGATCTTAGAAATCGAATAATACTAACAACAGATTTCAGATGAGAAGTGGCGGAATGTCATATCAGCTTTTTATGATAGGCTTGGGTACTGTCAAATAGAAGAAGAAAGACAATTCGAACACCTTATTAAATAATAAAATAACGTTTTTAACATTGTTTATTAAATTAAATAATTAAGGGTTTTCGCCCTACACCTTTTAATTGGGTAAACTTAGCAAGATGCGGTTTTTACAATTCAGTTTTTAATTTAATATAGTATCATAAAAACTATTTATTTACGAAAATAGTTCTAAATGAGCAACTACAAAATCGTATATTTTAATGAACAGATAACTAATCGAAGTCATGTTACTAAAAATGTCCTGTTTATAAGAGCAGTTGATAGTTAATATTAATAATATTTTTAGTTCTTTAATACTAGGGGTGCAATTTTAGGTATAATGCAAAAACTAATCATACAATATGTATTCTTAGAAGGTATGTACTTTCGTCACATTGGCCTAAAAAGGAAACTCTTATGTCGATTAAACATTTTCGATTTTATTGTTTTTCATTAAACTAAGTTATAATTAGAAAAACATATAGCTTAAAGATGAAAATTGAACGTTATTTGACTTTTAAACAAATGATCGACATATTTCCAAAGCAGAATAATAATTAATTTCTATTAAGGGCCGTTATTATAAACGACGAATAAGTAGTTTACTCGTGGAGTAAAATTTACTTCCGGAATAAATAGCTATTTTAAGTTTTATAAACGTCAGTTAAATTTACTCGCCAAGTAAATCCCCGAAGTTAACTAACCTGTGATAAACCACGGGATAAATTTTAACTGTCAAATAAACATAACTCTACTTTTTCATGTCAACTGCTTAGTAAATGTGACATAATAATAATTATAAAAGGTAAGTAGTAAATAATTATAAGAATATCGCATATACCTACACACGATTTATGAATTTATGGGGTTGTGTTTGTTTATTTATCACTTTAATTAGTTATTTCACGGTTAACTATTTATTCGGCAATTTTCGTTTATAATAGCGGGAATAAATTTACTGGCCAAGTAGATTTATTTGAAGGTTAGCTATTAGACTATTTAACTGACGTTTATAATAACGGCCCTCAAATAGTTTGTTTGTACCCATTAATTATAATGAAAACCGCAGTAACTCGAGAAATATTAATTTTAGGCTGGTTTTATCCAATCGCCGTTGGAAAAACTTTCGCCGCGCGCTACAAGTTTGAAAGTTATAAGAAGCGTATCTTGAGTGAGTATAAGGAAGAGGGCTCGGTGCATGGCGGGCGACAGATAGCCCCATCAAACTTCTTAAGAAATCCATTGAACGTTAGCGCGACAGTTAGCAAACTTTAACACGCTAACACCGAGACGATATTATAGCGGACCATCGAGTAATGTGCTCCAACACGTACAACAAAGTTTGGTTCCAATTGCTTGACGACGAATGTTCGTTCATATCTGAACGTAAAAATTGTAATACACGATATTATAGCCTTCGTGTAACGTAAAATTTATAGTGGGATTTTGTGTGCAAACTGCTTGAACAACAATTTCTAGCTCATTCCATTTCATAAACTACTTAAAGGTTTAACATTAATCATTTAGTTATGCTTTTACGCCAACTGACCGCGTAAATAAAAGACGATAAAGGTTGCTATGTAGGTGCTTAAGTGATTTGCGTATATTTTTTTGCAGCCTTTTAGGTGTGATATTAATCTAAAAATAATTTACGTACTAAGTGCTCCAAAATCGATGGTGTTAAATGGGTTTCTTACTCACCATATCAGATAAAGATATGGTTTAATCGACAAAATATGTAAACATGCAGTTTTTTCAACGACATAGATTGTAAAACACGAAGAGCGTGCGAATTTAAGTAAAAAACATATACAGGGTGATTTTTAAATATTGCGAAACCATTCGGGAGGTAATTTCTTATCGAAAACTAAGGCGGATTTTTTTTCCTAACTCGCCTCCTTTCGGAGTTACATCCCCCATAAAGAGAAGCGGTAAAATATCGACGATGGAAATCAACTTTGCTGTAAACGCCAAACCATGCAAAATTCGTTTTTTACATAATTTTCCTTAGTTTTTTTTTTCTTCGTCGGATGGTCTATATTTCATAAATGTAAGACAAAAAATAAAAACTGAACGAAAATTCAAATTGTTATTTTATTCAAATTTAAAGAATTAAGCAGTACAAGCCATTAAAATCGCTCTTTTGTCTAATGTTGGCGTATAAAGCAATCATGCTGTCGTCACTTTAAAAGTGATTTCGTTTACAGCAACTACTTAGTTTAAAGATGTGGCGTATACAGCATTTATGCCGCCCAAGTATTTTAAGTCATGCCGGTTATCACATACAATAGGTTATCTTTTTAGAATATTTGGTTTGTAACAGCGATTTATACGGATGCAATTAAGGAACATATTGTTTTTAAAGCATTTGCCTAGATCTACAATAGTTATACTGTATTTATAATGTTAATACAATTCGAATTACTAAAGATAAATTGTTTTGGGGTTGTCATACGTCATAATAGTTCTTTGCGTATGCAACGTGCAATTGACGTGACCAAATGTGTTAAGTAAGTGTGTTTTTCACATCTATCTACACAATAAACGATTAAGAAGGTGCTTAACCCAACTTTAATTTGAATAATCAAACAACTCCTATTGCACAGGCAACATATAAACACCTTAAAAATCTTGTGGAAAAAAATATAATACCAAAGAGTGATGCACATTAGTAGGGTTTATACAAAAACCGACTTTTGAAAAACCGGTTTTCGAATACCAGTTTTTCGAAAAAACCGGCTAAAACCGGTTAAAACCGGTTTTCGAATAGTTAAAAAAAACAATTAAAACGTAATAAAATAATTTATACTTCATAATTTTATAAAATATAAAACAAATTTCAAATAAAACCAAATAATAAGATAACAAATAGAAATAAAATTCTAAACTTCCAACAAACCATAAATAGCATTTTTTTAATTTGCTTTTTTCTTTAGAAAACATGATTTTAAAAACACAAAACATTTACGGAATCATGACTTAATCTGGTTCGTATTTGAGATACAAAATTACCAGATACAGAAAACACTGGTTCGCTGACTATTGAGCTGAGTCTTAATGTTTTTAAAGCTTCAAACAGTGTGCCCAAATTCTTTATTCTTTTATTAGTTGATTCAAATACTGCAAATTCTGCCTTTAATGAAAAAAACAATGTCTTGAAAGAAGAGATAGAGAAATCAATTCTTAGATTTATCGAGGAACCTTTAACAAAAACAGCAAATCCAAAAACCCTTAATAATATCTTCATCTTCATCGAAATTTGTTTCCAATTCTATAGCAGAATTTGGGTAAATTCTAGATAATATTTTTTCCGATAACTTGACTATATCCATCGGTTCTTGAAGCCAGCGGAAATACGTTTGATTTTTTTGTAACAATGTTTTTTGGATTTTGCAAATGAAGCAGAAGTGTACAAATTTTTATGTAGATATTTATTTTTTACGTTTTAAATCTAGGCTTAAAAACCGGTTTTTTAGTTAAAAAAACCGGTTTTTCGAATACATATTTTTTTTCAAAAAAAACGGTTTTTCAAAACCGATTTTTAAAAACCGACAAACCCTACACATTAGTATATTAATTTAAAAACCAACTCAACAATACCTGATGGTTTAAACGATACAGACGAAGAAGGTAGTTATTAAAAGGAAGGTAAGAAGGAGATGATTGCAAATAGAAGCTTTAAAATAAATTAGTTTTATATTACCCACCTAATGAAGTTACGTTTATGATGCATGTATACTAGTTTTTGTTTAATAGAGTACCTATATCTTATTTATTTGTTTTTTCAAGATTCTATAAAGTTTAACAAATAATTATTTGTTATTAGTTTCCTTTTGTTCTTTGAATACCCCTAACAATTATATTCATTTATTTAAACGTGGTTTTTGTGGGCATTATAATTATAACATTGGTAAATTATTAAATTCACATATACTTCAAACAACTTATTACATACATACACTTTTGTGTATACGACAAAACAAATGAAATATAAAAGTTTATGTAGTTGCATTTACAACCCACCAAGCATACGTTTATTTACAATTTTTGTCTGTACTACACTTAGAAGGCCATTATTACTACCCGAATTCAATTCTAAACATTGTGACATGACGTTTACAACATTTCAATGGAGCAGCATTTTTGCAATGTGTGTTTTGCTGTAAGCGCCAAACCGCCAATAATTTATAGATATGGACGATTTTTATTGTTCTAATAATATTCATTTAATTAATTGACACCTACATTCCTTGAAAGTTTTTTTGATAAAACCATTATTTAAAGGACAGTAATTATTTTTCCAAAACCTACATTGTTTTTGCCTCTCCTGTAAAGTTGGAGTTTTGGCATTTACAGCAAAATTGCTTTCCACCGTCAATATGTTCCCATAACTTTGCGAACATGAATTGTGTGGTTGGTCGTGTAAAAATATAAGACGGTAAGACACTGAACGGAACGCTACGATAAAAGTATGAAAAGAAATGTCAGTGAAGTCTCCGGAAAATTTTCTAGTCCTGTTACCACCTATTACCAACCTAAGCGCAAACGTAACACGCATTCTTGATCGCTCCGCACTTTCGTACACTACTGTATGTTATGTATTAATACCTCACCTAACAGAAATCCCCAGTAAGATTGAACGTTATTCTACGTAACCCACAATCAAACATTTATTACATGTGAAGTAAACGATCATTTTCCCTCTATACAGCAAAAGATATAAATCATAAAAAATTTATTTTAACAGGCTACTGAAACTTACAGGATATTACGGCTGATGTCCCTTATAAACCGTTTACGCCAAATTGTTCGATGAATGCATGGAATAACCTGCGCCTACATTTTTATTATGAAGGTAATATTTTATGGCGTCTCTGAAATATTTATTTACACTCAGCTATACAGCGCTATATTCATAAAATATGTGATTACACCTAAAAAAAAATCATTTCTTATATTTTGATAGTAAATTAAAAAATATTTCTATTTACAGCTAATAAACCTTTTTAAACATTCAGCAATAAAAAAAAGTTAAACTACCAGTAAGCTATAAACAAAATGCTTACGATATAGAGTAACTTTTATGCAGTGAGTTCATAAAAAACGAAATATTCGGAACGCCAATAACTTTATGCATCAAATAACGAAGAAATGTGATTACTTCTATGAAAAAAAAAGCGTACTTATACAAAAACTCGCAATTTTAGAAGTAAAATACAACTGCATATAAACATTTTCATCATAAATATCACGCTTCACGCTTATTATAAAACTTGTTTGTTGATTGGTTGTCATGGAAACAATACAAACTACAATGACCCACCAACCTGATTTATAGTGGTTATTGTTTAAAACGTATTCTTTTTAAATTTGACGATAAAAGAAGAAGTAAAATACCATGTGTGATACATCAATTAATTTAGATAAATAAATACTATTTGTTTATGTTAACAGCAAAAATTGCGCCCATAAAAAAAATAAAGTTGGTTGTCATAAAACAAAAGCGTATTGATCTAGGAAAAATTTGTGACCGCTATCGCTTGGGCAATGTTTTTACACATTTAAAATATTTCAAACTCCAAAGGAGTAATAGGCGATTTTCAAGAATCGTATTTTCCGGTTTTTCCCAATTTTCTGGGATACCCTTTGAGATATCTCCAATTTCTTTTTGGGTTATTAATCAGCACAAAATTTAGCAACTTTGCCAAATTTAAACCTATACTCTAGCTATTATAATAAGCGAGATCCCCATGCTTAAACTCGAATTTCAATCACCCTGTATAATAAAAAATTTCATATGTTGAGATGCTACAATCTTTGCCACAAAACTGTGTAGAAAAAGCTAATTATAATTTTTTATTGATTTGTTTTGGATTATTATTTTTAATCTGTTGCCAGCTACATTCGCGCTGGCTGTCTTCTCTCAGGAAAAGTGTTTCAACATTTGATGAGCTTCTACACAGTATTTAGGCAAAGATAAAAATAAGACTTAACTTGTTGAGGTGCTACATCTTAACAAGTCAAGTCTTATTTTTTATCATTTATAAATGTAGCCATATTTATAACAGCGTTACTACAAATGCTATCGAATTACATGACTGTATTACAAAATTCTAATAAATGATAACGCAAACAAATGGTAACTGTCACTTGACAATTAATTGTTTCTGTTTTCACAAACCGCTTTACAAGAGATTTCTTGTTTATTGGCAAAAAATGATTATTCTTTATGTTTTAATTATTAATAAAAAAGGATATTGCTAGTAATATTTTATTTGAAAGAGAAATAATAACATATTTAACCAACCTTCGACGGCCCATAAGAAAAAATTTGGACCTATACAGGGTGTCCCAGATTACATTTCCAGCATGGGGATCTCGCTTATTATAAGAGATACAGGTTTGTTTAAATTAGATAAATTTTTCCTTAGGATGAGAGGAACCACAATCAATTTTTAAAAGTACAAAATTCCTCGTACTTCAGATGTTATAGCAAAAAATATGAAAATGTCGAATTTCTTTTTTCTCTCATAACTTTTTTGTCTTAATCGTTAGAACAGTTTTTTTTGTACTTTCTGAAGGAAAATGTAACTATTATTTTAGATTTTTTTTAACACCTACCCTTTTCAAGATATTACCCCTCATTTCATTTTTTTCTTATGGGCCGCAAAGTTGGCTATGGAATAATTAAATGTGTTTTATTTTTCTCGTTTAAATGAGATATTACTTGCTATACCTATTATTATAAATAAGTCACAAAATCAAGAAAAATCGTATTTTACCCATCATTTGTCAAGCTATCTCTGAAAATAAAAACAAAAAACAACTAATTAAATGTCAAATGACAGTTACTATTTGACTGCGGTATCATTTATTAGAATTTTATAGTATTGTTGTGTAATTGAATAATCTTTGTAGCAATTTTTCTCATATAATTGTGGGCACATTTACAACTAATTAAAAATTTTAAATGTTGAAATGCTACATTCTTTGCAATAGAAACTGTGTAAAATAGATAATTCTAATTCTTCATTGATTTGTTTTGGATTTTTGGTTGGTTTCTCGAAGGAACCATATTCTTTTAAATTTATTTCCAAATTTCTGTAAGTACACACCCTTCGTTGCCTTTTCTCGCGATATAGCTCTAAGTATATTCGCTCAGCTTCTACACAGTTTTTATGGTATAGAATGTAGCATCTCAACATGTCAAATTTTTCGCTATTTTTAAATGTAGCCATCATTATAACAATTACTACAAGGACTGTCGAATTACACAACAATAATGTGAAATTCTAATAAATGATATCGCAGACAAACGGTAACTGTCATTTGACATTTATTTAGTTGTTTTTTGTTTTTATTTTCATAGATAACTTGATAAGTGTGGGTAAAATACGATTTTTTTTGATTTTGTGACTTATTTATAATAATAGGTATAAGAAATAATATCTCATTTAAACGAGAAAAATAAAACACATTTAATTATTCCATAGCCAACTTTGCGGCCTATAAGAAAAAATGAAATTAGGGGTAATATCTCGAAAATGGTAGGTGTTAAAAATAATCTAAAATAAAAGTTACATTCACCATTAAAAAGTACCTTTAGAAAGTGCAAATAAAATTGTTCTAACGATTAAGACAAAAAAGTTATGAGAGAAAAAAGAAATCCGACATTTTTATAATTTTTGCTATAACATCTGAAGTACGAGGAATTTTGTACTTTTAAAAATTGATTGTGGCTCCTCTCATACTAAGGAATAATTCATCTAATTTAAACAAACCTGTATCTCTTATAATAAGCGAGATCCCCATGCTGGAAATGTAATCTGGGACACCCTGTATATTAAAAATGGTAGATTATTGTAAAACTAATATAACAGTTACATTCTACATAAAAAAAAGTACAAATAAAACTGATCTAATGATTAAGACACATGAGTTATAAAAGAAAAACAATTTGACATTTTCATATTTCTTGCTATAAGTTCTGAAGTAGGTACGAGGAATTTTGTATTTTTCAAAATAGATCTCTCTTATAATAGACGAGATTCCCATAATGAAAATGTTATCTGGGACACCCACCTTCCATAACAGTGAATACAATTAAAAAATTGTATCTTATTCTTAGTATTAAAAGCATAGTAAAAGTACATACACAAAATTAAAGTGAAATAAATATTGGAAAAAGCTTAAAATGGAATGTCAGTAGAAAGAAGGGCTAATAAAATTTACAAAAAAAAAGGAACGACAAGGCCTAGCATTCCATGCGAGATTTCCTAAATGTTTAGATTTTTAACCAAACCCATCAACATAAATAAACTAATCAATTTAAATAAATTCAGTTTTACCACTCTTCCGACGAATGTACATTTTAAAATTATTGCAAAAAAATATTTGTGATTGGTGTAACTGAGTTCTGGTGCACCCCCATTTTTTAGATTTGATTATACATTAATGAAATTTTAGACATATATGGTATGTGTAAAAAACCGGATTACTTGATTAATATTTCACTTCCCGTTTCGCCGGAAATTACCCTAACTTTGTTATTTTAAATGGAAAGAGAAGCAGTTTTGAATACAACTGCACCATTTTGGTTAATTTTTATAACCTCAAATATTTTTGTGACGACAACTTATTTTTATATTAAGTTAAATTTACAAAAAGTTTTTTGGACACTTGTCGACATCATTAAGTTCAATTTATGCAGGTCACAGCACAAGTAATAAAAAATTAATTTTTGTCCAAAAGTTATTGGAGGTTGTATAATTTTATAAAAATAGTGCAGTTGTATACAAAATTGCTTCCTCTTTCTAAGAATATTAAGATATAAACAATATACAGGGTGTTCCAATTAAAATAACAAAAACAACATCATTTCCGGCGACACAGGAAGTAAAACAATAGTGTTTATATGTTCCAGTTATCCAGTTTTTTACACGTATCATGTCTAAAATTTGATTTAATTAGTACAAAACCAAAGATGAAAAAGGGGTTGTAGCAGAACTCAATTACACACAGTATAAATATAAATACAGAAAAAGAAAATCATATCTTTACGAAAAACCGTAAATGGGTAAAGAAACCAAAGATTATTTCCAATACAAGAACGCTACAAATATCTCATGAAATTGGCAATCGATTTTCGAAAGGGCGTGTACTGTTACAAAAGGCGCGGTACATAAATTATTAAAACACGGTTTGGCCTCTGGTCATGGGATGCAACTTTCACTTCGTATTTTACAGCTTATCGATCAAACTATCCAGATTTTTTTTGCTGTGCTAACAATATTACGAGAGAATCACAAATTTAGAATAAAGGACCAGATCAGTAAATTTAGAGTCATTCTTTTTATTTGACAGGAAACAATATTAATTAATTGAAGATCTGATAACGGCATTGGACACTTATTTATTAAACATTGACCAAAACATGATACGATTTTAATTAATTTATTCCATGCATTGTACAAAAACAGTTAAACGTCTATTTTGTCTAACGTTTTAACTTTTCATTTATTTTAGTGAAGATTTTTGGGTCCTTTTTTAACCCTTATCTGCACACCATGGTCTGGCTGGACCAATTTCAAGTTTGAATGTATTCTCATAGAAAAAAATTTCGTAAGGACCACATATTTCATGATATCCTCAACGAACATGTTTTAATGTATTTCGAAACAAAAAAATTAATTAAAAAAATTGGCGGCGTGAATGGTTAGACATGCAAGGTTGGTAGTCCTAAGCTGTGCAGCACTGGTCTGGCTGGACTAGTGTACTTTTTGTATATGATTCTTCAAATTTTCTCACTCAATATCTTTTTTTTCGATTGTTTGAGTCATTATTTATTAGTTTTGGGTTGTTAATGCATTTTTGTTTATTCTCAGCCTACTCCGGTGCATTTCGGTACATTTAAGTATACGTTGTGTTGTTATTCGGTCAATTTTTTGACAGCTACGGCAATGAAATAAAAGTACCTACACCGTTTGTTGAAGATTTGTGTTTTTATTTTTAGCGTGGTGTTTTTCAGTTTAGTTTCTGTTTTTTTTTTGTGTTTGCTGTTCTATCGGATTGTTTTTTAGAAATGGAAAGGGAAGAAGTTGATGAAGTTTGGGCAACACGACCTCGTAATTTACGTCCAAATCAAAAAGACGACTTTTACCAAAGATTAGCAAATGCAATTGCCAGTGATTTGGAACGCAAACGTGATCGTGGCGATGATGAAGCTATAAACAATCCATTTTAAGGCAATGATAATGATGATGATTCGGATTACTTACCCAATGAGGATGATGCGTCCGACATAGAACCTAAATTGTTGATTGAAGCGGAAGATCCTATCGATAGTGATGATGACGATGTGCCCGCTGCCAACGAACCAATTGATCAGCTACAAGTTACAATGATGATTGCAGAAATAGATACCAACAATTCGTACTTCGTTGGAAAAGATGGCACTAAGTGGCACAAAGCAGAACCTCCAAGTTGACAAGGCATACATAATATTCTGCGGTAGTCAAGATGTGGGCTAGTTGACAGAAACTCAATTCCAGTAGAGGTGTTTCGAAAGTATTTTTAGCAGCAACATGGCATTTATAATTTTGAAAGAGACAAATCGGAAGGCAATGGAAACGTTGACCAAATACAATACCGAGAATCCGCAGAAAAAAACAAAGTTTGGAAGTTATTGACCGACGTAGAACTTGATGGGTAGGTACCTGGCTATACTCATTGCAGCAGGCGTTAGCCACAATAATTTCCAGCATACCAGTGAATTGTGGAAGCCAAATAACCTTCCAATTTTTTGTGACGATATCTCTCTCTCTCGCTTTAGGTCTATTTCTCTTTATATTAGATTTGATAACGTAGCTATTCGTGCATTTTGCGCGGAGACTGATAAGGCCGCAGCCATTACCGATATTTGGCTAATTCTAACTCAGGACCAAGTGGAACTGCTCTTTTTGAGAACAAGACATGCCACAAAGACAACAATGTGTTTCGTAAAACTCGGTTTCTATGTTCAGAATGTACGAAGCCAGTTTGCATTCAACACTCGCGTGCGTATCATAAATGTTTTACGTGCATCAATGACAAAACTTAAAATAAATAATTTACCATAAAAATGAAACAATAAAATGTAATATCCTATTCCAATTAAACAACAAAATACAATAAAAAAAAGAAAGAAAAGGTTTTTTTACCAGCAATTATCTACCCGAATCACGCTATTTAGCCCATATAACATTACTGGTCCAGCCAGACCAGTGATGTACCATATAAATGAAGTACAGAGGTGATGTTCACACAAGGGTTAAATATACTAAGGTGACCAACCATCATCCTTTAGGGAGGACAGTCCTCCTTTTTTCACTTCTGTCCTCCCTTGAAAAGTGTCCTCCTTTTTGCCCTCCTTTTTGTCCTTTTCGATATTTGAAGACTAAAATCTGTAAATCTCCAAAAGAAAATACTAGGAATAGGCTGTAATGTTCATATTTTGTCAAATGCAATCAACACGGCGTCATGTGCCATGCCAATTGATGTAGAATTAATAATAACTACAATTTATTTGTATTTTAGTCGTTTTACCGTTCGCGTGGCTACTTTAAAACAATTTTATGAAGAAGCGAATGTTGAATACAAAAAACACCTGCTATAGAACGTGTTCTACAATTATTCGAGCCTCTTCGCTTACATTTTTTGAGTTTAGACAAATGTCCTAAAATCCTGGAGTCGTTTTTCAATAATGAAATATCTGAGATATTAATGTATTTTGTACATAATCAAGCATCTATTTTTCACAAAACGATTCAAAAGATTGAAGGTGAACACATTTCAGCTACAGAAGTTAGCCTTATTTTGAATGACTTTATCCTTCAATATAAATCTCGATTTGAAGAAAAATTTCTTCCTTTAATTATAAAAAGAAAATTATCAGACTTAAAGGAATCAAATCCGGGCATAACGAAAAAGTTTATCAAAGAAGTGCAGAATTTTTACCAAACATGTTTTCAATATATCGAAGAATGGTCTAAAACAAACCTCAAATAACAGTTTTCAATGGTGTTTTTTGGCTTCATCGCCAGTATGTTGGACAAATATTGAATCTTGTGTTGAGTTTTTATCTAAAGAATTGCCAGATATTAAAATAGACGACAATTGTCTCTTTGAAGCAATTAGAAGACTGAATGTATATTTAAATTCTGAAAAATTAATACAATGGGAAAATCAACACGTTGAAATTGATAAAAGATGTGTGGAAATATTCAGCCATTTCAAAAATGGACATATTCCATGTGAAAATTTATTTATTCTTGTTCAATTTGTGTTGTGTTGCCCTGGAACTAATGCAGCAGTTGAAAGAGTTTTTTCAATTGCTAATGATTTTTGGACAAGTGAGAAATCGAGATTGAATGTTGATACTCTAGCTGCAGCACTTGCCGTAAAATTCAATATGAAAGACATTTCTTGTTCAGATATTTCCAATATATTGTTAGAAGATAATACACTGCTAAAAAATATTCATTCAATGGAGAAGTACTCCTTTAAATAGTTATAGGCATGTAAGCATAAAATTTCATGTTAGTGTTAGTTACAAATGTTTTTATTAAGCATTTATCATATTATAATGTTTGCAATGCATAAAATGTATCTTTTATTTATTTACTTTTTTTTTGCTCTTTAATTTGTGTCCTCCTTTTCATTGTAAGAAAGTTGGTCACCTTAAATATACGCGATTACTAAGATGAAGGACAATAACAAAAACAATGTATAAAGTAACAGTCTTGTTTAGGCATTCGCAAAAACATAAACAAAGAGCTTTTATTGAATACGTGCCGCTTGTTAACCGCACACAGAATGGATAACTCAATCGCACGATTTTGTATGGCGAGCGCTGTTTGGTATTGGTATGTAATTTTCGGTTGTAAATGTAAATTTCAAGTGTAGTTTCGGCAACTGGAATTGCAGAATACATTACAGTTGACTATCGTCTGACACAAACACGTTAAACTGAAACCTTACTCCATCGAAAACAACAGCTAACGACAGTTGCTCTAATTTTAACACTCACATTAGAAAAATTTATGAAATAGAAATCATAAAACTTGTTATAGGTATATAGTTCAGCACTACAGGCCTCCGACGCCCATGGCTTCAAATTTCTTGAAAAAAAAATTCCACCCGTTCCGGTTTTCTGCTTCCTCCTTCCAAGTTCTTTACCCCTAGCCACAACATGTCTTCTTTTACTCCTTCCATCCACTTCCTCTTTAGTCTGTCTCTCTTCTTTTTCCCTCCTTCTTCCATTGTTAATACATTTTTTACCAGTCTGCTTTCTTCCATTCTTATTAAATTCCCGAGCCATCTCAATCTTTGTGTTCTCACAGCATGCCACACTTTGGGTTTGTTGTATAACTCCATTACCTCCTAATTTGTCCTTCTTCTCCAGCCAATCCCTTCTTCCTTTACACCACCTAGTGTTTTCCGCAGTATTTTCCTTTCCCATATATTTAAGACATTTTTTATCGCTTTTATTGATACCCTTAGATTACTGCACATCTGTGAAATAAAATTTATTCTCGTGTGATTTACTTACAAGGGAAGGTCACGATACGTTGTCGCTAGAATTTGATTCCGGCTGTGTTTATTACATCAAGGGCATCAAAACTAAATGTTTTCCAGAGTTATACGTGCCACTGGCCATTAACTTCGGAAAAATAGGGAAAAAACTGAAAAATTGGTACAAAAAGGTCATTTTTGCGATCGCGTTGGCCATGAAACCGTCAGAGATAAAATAGAAATTCTTCTATTTACCAATAGGCGCATCCTTTGCAAGTAAAATAGTGCAAAGTTTTTGAAAAAATCTTGAACGGTTCCGGAGAAAAACGTCAAAAACGAAACCCCTGTATAAGCGCTATGTATTGAGTAGTTGTCGCATATCTGTATTACTATATCTATGCGACTTGCATAGGCGTTTAACATAGGGAAAACCGTTTTTACAAAGGCCTCGTTTTTTGCGTTTTTCTTCGGAACCGTTTAAGATTTTTTCAAAAACTTTGCACCATTTTACTTGGAAAGGATGCGCTGGTAAATAGAAGAATTTCGATTTTGTCTTTTACGGTTTCATGGCCAACGCGATCGCAAATATTACTTTTATTAATCAGCTATTCAGTTTTTCCCCTATTTTTCCGAAGTTAATGGCCAGTGGCACGTATAACTCTGGAAAACATTAAGTTTTGATGCCCTTGATGTAATAAACACAGCCGGAATCAAATTCTAGCGACAACGTATCGTGACCTTCCCTTGTTAGAAGATTTGGAAAAACATTTCGCACCAATGTTATCTCGCACCCGACCAAAAGTGTATTTTGTTAATGGTTGTCGTTAACCCTGGAGTGGTGGCGCCGTTTTGCATTTCACGAGCGACAGCGCTGGGTCTGACAGACCCACTATTAAAAACAAGCTTTTTTATTAACAACCATTTAAAACTTGTGTTTTTTTTTGTGAGTGTTCCTGTTGCCCAGGTATATTTTTTATAAAGATTTTTTTTTAAGCTGTTACATAATTTTGTTGTAAGAAATTCAAAAAATACCCATGTGTCCCCATGTGTCTTACAATGGAAGAAATATAACATATGTAAACTAAATTTAAAAATGTATTTGATGAATGATGAAAATATAAAAAAAAAAAAATTCCCTTTATTAACACATTATGAGACCTTATAAACAAGTTTCTGGCAGTGTCACACACACAGGGCAGCAAAATTCTGCATTCTTCAGACATTTTTTTTTTACACATTTTACAAAAGTAACGAGTTTTGTTGTTGTTTTTACACCAATAACATCTTTTTCTGCCGACTGGAACCTCTTGTGCAACATTGCAAACTTCCGCTGAAGCTCCTGCTACTTCTTGACGTCTTTGTCGAATTACTGGAGCAATATTTTGCAATAACGAACGACGCTTCATGTGCAAGTCCACTAGGTCCACTCAACTTTTCCGATGAAGCTGGAATTCGTATTTTTTTTGCTGATGGTGGTAAATTGGTGGTAAATTCTCGGTATCGCTTTCTCCTTCTTGCTCCGTGTCTGTATCAGTCAAACGTGCCTCAACATTAACTTCTTCTTCTTCGGATTCTTCGTCGTCAAATTGTTCGTCAGCTTCAATGTCTACTTCTAATAAACGCAATAAACGCGCCTATTCATCTTCGTAACTCGTTTCTGTGATTAACATTAACTTATAATAATTCATTTCACTAAAAATTGTACACTTATTAGTTACCCAAAGCGATGAAAACAGGCCTATTCGTGGAATATTGAACTTGATATGAACGTTCGGTTAGTGGTGGTGCCGGGTCTGACAGACCCAAAAGTCTTCAAAAACTTTGGGGAAAAAAATTGCACTGTTCTTTCTGCACTAATCGCTAACATGCTAAATTTTAGGAAGGTACCGAAAGGCGGTAAAGTGTACTTCCACCCCTTCCCTTTCTACACCAAATCTTGTGACGCTCGAGTCTGAGAGACCCGGCGCCACCGCCACCGCTGCATTGTTAAGCGAGGTTGATAGGGTTTTATTTTTTTGCTGACTGCATTATATATTTTATATTTGGTTTGCTGTGTGTAGACATGCGTTATACTGCTACTATTGCGTTACTATATAATTTGCGTTTTAAAGGCTGGGTGTTCAATACTGGATTACAAAATTTAGTAAAGTTCCAATATTGGACACTCTGTCCAAATTAGATAATTTTAAACCAAAGGTAGATTTCTCTGACGTATTACTAGTGAGCCCATAACAAATTGATAGCTATCAGTTTCAGTTCTAAGCTGCATATAACCAATTTTGGGCCAATATTGATATACATAAATATTCAGCGTTGATAATGATAATGACTACCCTAAATGTATTGTTCAAAGAGCATGCGGAAATCTTCTAACAAATCTGCCAAATTACAAATAAATACAACCGCACAAGCATTAAAAAATAAAGAATTTCTTAAAAGAATTGAAAGCTTAATATTACACAGTCTAACTTAAATGAAGAATTACAATATGGAGGAAGAATTGACAGGCCAGGAATCGATAAAAGAGCCTTATAACATATGGAGAAACATTAAACAGATACATAAAGAACCAGTAAAAGTGCACCTATCTGCACTTTACATAATTAAAGGAACATGGTGATCAAACTGAAATAGAAAACGTAACGGCACTGCTAACATGAATTTGTGAACCTTACATGTTACATTCAACACCAATTAATTCACTCACAAAGTCCAACAATAATGTATCATTTACACCCAATAATACTGTAGCTTCTACACGTCACAATCCATTAAATGTACGAATGCAATTAAACCAAAGTCTGCCTTTTAATGTTTGTTTAACCCTGGAGTAGTCGCGCGATGTCGAAAAGACAGTGCCCCTTTTTATTTTACCGCGAAAACGTGTTTTCACGCGTGTTACCACCCCGTGCTTCCGTGCAACCTAAGATACATATGTGATAAAACGATTGAACCTATATTTGTCCTAATAGATCACGCCTACATTAAATAATTTGCTGATTACTACTACTCAACGCAGACGTCGAATCGACAGCGCGCGCCGTATGTTGAATAGACATCGCGCGAGCAGTTTAGGCTATTGCTTTTTGTCAGTAAACGTCGAATCGACTTCGCGCGCCTACTTGTGTTTGTCAAAATTATTATAATTTTTTCCAAAAATGAGTGCTTTAAGATTAAATAACCCTAAAATAACTTTTGCCTGAAGTCGACAGCACTCAAATAGATTAAATCGAATTGATAGCCTATAAATCCTCTAGCTTGTTTTTGCATTTCTTTAGGTGTTATAAGAGTATATTTTGCAAATCTATTATCCCTTATTGTTCCGCTGCTCAAATTTTTTTCTCCCTTAGATATATTTAGATAGAGTTGGTCATCATCTATAATTCTATACCTTATTCGTCGGTTAGTTCATCTACTTCTGGCGGTAAAGCAACAATGTCACATTCTATTCCTTCAGAGATAAGATATTCAAATGCTTCTTCGACAGTTTTGAATATATTTTTATTCATATTTTCTATGGGCTGAAAAGTACGATGCAAGATCAAAATATACATGTAAGCACTATAAGTCATTCAAATATTTTAGCACAAACATGTACACTGCAATAAAAGTGTCCTCAAAATATAAAGCTCTAATTTAAAAAGATGTCACAAACGCCCAGCGTCCTCATTTGAAGACAGGGAGATTAGAGGGTGTATAATTTAAAAACAATATGAACAGACTATGCAAAATGTGTCTTAATATAATTTAGTATCGTTTTTGATTATAACTATAACAAAAATAGTCACTTACTTAAAGTTTTGAGACTCGAAAACGGTATCTGACTACTTAAAATCGGTCTGATTTGAACCAGTGCTACTCAACAAGTATTCAAACTAAATGTATGTAATATGATTACCTGTTATCGTTGGTACTCCATTTAACGAATAAAATTAAAAGTAATAGAAATTACGAAGAAAATAAAAAGTTTTGGAGCAAATATACGCTTGTCTTCAAAAGAGGACGCTGGGCCTTAATGGGTTAATTGCAAACAATACCGGGGCTCTACAATTACACACCATATAGACTGTATGGTAATTGTTTTTTCAAATTTTTAATAACGTGTATTGCCTTCACGTGCTCTGATGACTTGCTGGAGGCTATTAGGAAGACCATCGATGATATCCTGGATGTCTGTTTGCGGTATGTTGTGCCATTCCTTTTGAGCCGCTATCCGTAACTCTTTCAATGTTGTTGGTACATGCTATCGACTTTTTATGCGCCTCTTTAGTTTGTCCCATACTTGTTCTATAGGATTGAGGTGGGGACTCTGTGCAGGCAAGTCCAAAGCTGGATCCACATCAATAAAAATGTGCGTTGTGCGTTGTATTTGACACAAATTTGCTCGTGTTCGTCGAAATTTTTGTTGGTGTGGACTGTGCGCCGCATAGAAATGCACACAAATAATTTCGTGACGAACACGCACGCTGTCCGTCGTACTGACGGTTTTTAGCCAACTTCAAAGAGATTTGCGTCGCACAGTAGTGTCAATGTGGACTTGATTCTGAGTGCATCTGTCGTTTTGTTTCATTTTACTACGTAAATACCTGTGTTAGGGTGATTGATCATGTCTCATTTTTTAAAAAAGAAATGTGCATTGTTCATAATTACATCGGATTAGTTACATCGCACAAAGAAAGTGAAAACTCCACTCCATTTTATAACAACAGGCTCTCTAGCAGCAAACTGTTGCGCTCTGCATAAACAAACGTCCACAAGCGGATTCGGCCGTTCAACGCACAAGATAACTATTTACGTGTGGTAAAATACTTAACCAGATTTAAATTTGCGCAGCAAATGTTTGTGTTGAATTTGAAATACAAAATACAACATAAATTTTTATTGATGTGGAACCGGCTCAATATTTGGTAGCCCACAGCATCCAAGTAATCGGAAACGATTCTGGCTACGTGTAGCCGCACGTTATCGTGCATTAATTGGAAATCTTCACCAATAAATGGCCCAAATGGCACGACATGCTGTTCCAAAATGTCTTACAAGTACAATAATTATGATCTTGACCAAGTTCTATTTTAATTTTTTTTGTAACTCGGAGAGTGAAATATTATCATCTTCATTGTCTCTCATTTTTCCTAAATGAACAGTTCCTATTTTAGTCTGAATGATAACTACTGGTTCAGCTTCTAGTTGACGTCCACTGAGATGATTTATGTCTCCTTCTTCATTTTTATCATCACTATCTTCTTTCGCTGTCTCTGCCATCTTTAGGAGGTGTGATAAATACATCTACATTCTCTACATCCTTCCAAAAATGTTCATCTTCTATACTTTCTAAAAGTTCTGTTGTAGTAACAGGTCTATAAAATATTCCCATTTTAGTGCAATTATTTTCCCGGTGTTCCATTTATGAAACATTTTTTTATTTATAATTTAAAAAAAAAACAAAAACAATTTTCAGCAAATCAGTATGTACAAATGTTATCCAGGGTGGAGCTTTTTTCGATGCTCACCATTGCTATCTTGTAAACGGTAAGAGATAGAAGGTCAGTTAAATTAGAGAAAAGTTGCACATTTTTATGGCGATTAAGAATCTGAAAAGTAATCCTGGATATTTTGATTTGTTTTTGATTTATTACAAAAAAAACTGAAAAATGTGATTTTAGAAAAATATTATTATCTTCCCTGCCATTGACGCTATTTCATTTAAACTTGGTAACTTTATGTTTTTGACCGTTCTGGGTTTGATGACGTCAACAGAAATTTTCTAAGCCTTCTAGATTTCAAGTTGCAATAGTCAACTTTTTTATTTCTTAAGGCCGCCATATTGGATTTTTACACCATCAGACAGACAAAAAAATTAGCTTTTCAGATTGGTAACCAACATACCTTTTTTCTTTCAAAAAACTTGTTGAAATTTGAAAATTTGTGTAAATAATTCATAAAATCGAGAATGCTCGGAAAAACAATTGAAATTATAATATAAATCAAAGTGACACAACATTTTATAGGTCTAATGATAACGAAATTAAGATTGTTGGAAACATATTTAGAAGATATGTTAGGCGAATTGCCATTATTAACAATTCAAAATCATCAGTAGTTTCAGCATGAAGGAGCTGGTTCTCACAACGCCCGCATTGTAAAAGGATATTAATTTAGATGTACGGTTTCAAAATGCATGACTTGGTACGTTTGGTCCTGTTCATTGGCCTCCGCGATCGCCATGTTTAATGCCTATGGATTACTTTTACATTGATGTTGTTTATGCAACCCCAACGGAAAATATTGAACTTCTTCGCCATAAAATCAAAAATGCTTTCGACTCTATTTCGAGACAAACTATCCTAAAGGCAGTGGACGAAATGAATCTGAGGACTAACCAATACATCATACATAACGGCGCGCACTTTAAACAATTTAAATAATTATTTATCTGGTGTTTTAAATTTATTGTCCTTTCGTTATTTTATTAGACCTATAAAATGTTGTGTCACTTTGATTTATATTATAATTTCAATTGTTTTTCAGAGCATTCTGGATTTTATGAATTATTTACACAAATTTTCAAACTTTAACAAGTTTTTTGAAAGAAAAAATGTATGTTGGTTACCAATCTGAAAAGCTACTTTTTTTGTCTGTCTGATGGCGTAAAAATCCAATATGGCGGCTAAAAGAAATAAAAAAGTTGACTATCGCAACTTGAAATCTAGAAGGCTTAGAAAATTTCTGTTGACGTCATCAAACCCAGGACGGTCAAAAACATACAGTTACTAAGTTTAAATGAAATAGCGTCAATGGTAGGGAAGATAATAATATTTTTCTAAAATCACATTTTTCAGTTTTTTTGTAATAAATCAAAAACCAATCAAAATATCCAGGATTTCTTTTCAGATTCTTAATCGCCATGAAAATGTGCAACTTTGCTCTAATTTAACCGACCTTGTATCTCTTACCGTTTCCAAGATAGCAATGGTGAGCATCGAAAAAAGCACCACCCTGTATAGTAATAAAAGATTACTTTGCAATAGAAATACGTTGAAATAAGTTATATGAGCGTAATAAAAATCTTACTGAACAAAATACTCCTTATGTGTAGTCCATTTAACACATTTACTCATTGCTATAGATCTTAGCAGATTGTAAATTTCTAAATAATAATAAAAAAAAAAAAAAAAAAAAAAAACTTTTTATTTGACATGTTTTGCAGGCAAGTGAACTAAAACTTGGCGCGCTTTTTTTACGCAAACAAGTTTGCACTGACAAAATAATGTTGTAACATATTTCCTCTGATGAATCATGCCATAAACAGAGCATTATTTTTGTAAATACCGGCAATAAAGTTCACTAATTCAAATGTTCGAATATTGGAACACTGGGAAAAAATGGCTTAAACAAAAATTTTGAATGAACCACATCATTCATTCTACCCTTTTTTTTGAATCTGATATTTATAGTTCGTTTTGTTTTTACAAAAGCATTAAACGCAAAACAAAATTTTAAAAACACAAAATTTTCCGGAATTCCTGGGATTTTAATTTTTTAAAAGTCTCGATTCTTGGGAATAGTGAGATGAATGCGACTCAGGGCCGTTTGCACCGGTTTTCCCTAAGTCATAGCTTAGTAAAGCTCCACTTAAATCTAAGTGTCACTTAAAAATAAATTTCGTTGCACCGTCGATCGGTCATCTGCCCTTAGCTAAGCGATGGTTGATCCGTTTGGAACAAGTTCAGGTGTGTATTTGTAAGGTTATGTTAACGTTGACAGGGGAAAAGTTGTGTTCAGAGTGCAGTAAGTATTTAGTTATATTATAATACTAATACATTAATATGATATGTTTTATTTAGTTAACATATAAATTTTTTTAGAACTTGATTTTTAAGATGTAATACAAACTTGCATTTAAAAAGTAATAGTTGCCATGGGTTTATTAAAAGCCTTATCTTTTTCTCTCTTTAATGATATTTAACTTAATATATTTATTTTGATAATTGATCAGAAAACTAATAAAAATTATATAAAATAGTAAAAAAATTGTTACTGCCCCAACTGTAGAAATTTACCATTTTGCTAATTTGTACTGATTTCCTGTAAATTATTTACAGGAAATCAGCAGATCAAACCGCCAAAAATTAGGTAGGTAGTAGGGTTTCTTTCCCTGGAAACCGGGTTGTCGGTCCATTTTAAGCTATTTTATATTTCCCGGGAAATGCTTTTTGTCCCGGGAATTCCCGGGATTTAAAAAAAGTGTTATTTTCGTTTTTTTGAGCTAAGATCTTTGTAGTACTATCGTAACTTATCAGAATTTATTATAAATATCTTTACTAACAGTAAATTATGGAAAAACTTTATTTTTATATCAAAATAATTTTTCTCCTTTATATTTTTGCTTTTAGTTTGGCGTAAAGAAGCCCGGTCTCCATAACAAATTTAATATTTTCAAAATAATTTTACAGTTTTATGTATGTGTACCCTGGTAATACGAAGCAAATACCTTATAGGGGAAGGTGGTATATACTGGGACACTTTTTTTAACTTTTGAACGGCTTAATTTGCATACCTCAAATTGATATGAGATATTCATATTGCTTTAGTTTATCATTGCATATACAATAAAATATTTTTTTAAATAAAGGTACACAAATAGAGGGACTGTCCCACTATACACCACTTGTCCCTACATAAACCACCCCGTGGTACATTGTGGGACAGCAAAAAATATATATGAAATAAAGCATAAGTAATTAAAAAAACGCTTAATTTTAATTTTTTATTTTAAAAACTTTCACTTTTCATGGGCATTCAGACATTGTACTTTGAAAAATCAAACTAAAATTGAAAATTTTTCAGTGCCCCCAAACGTAGTCGGTGCGCTTAACCTACACAGGACCGGCGCTACCATTAAGGCGAACTAGGCGGTCACCTAGGGCGCTATCCATAGGGGGGGCGCAAAAATGTGTAATCACCATTATTAAAAAATAAAATTTTATTGTTTATCGATTATCGTACTGTCACAAATATTAATTTCTGTGAAAATTTGTGTGAAAGGGGGCGTTATAATAAGTTTTGCCTAGGGCGCTAAATAACCTGGCGCCGGCCCTGAACCTACACAGAATATTTTTTTTTCAACAGTCTTTATCTCTGTTTTTAGAGAAAGAAAATCCAAAGTCGGAAGTCTTTTTCAGAGAATTTACCTGATTATCATCATTGTCCCACAATGCACCATGTGATCAATTTTTAAAAGCAACGATTTAATAAAAAACTTGTATGATTATTTTAAGTTTTAACATTGTACATACATTTAATATACTGCAAGGTACACCTACGCCAAATTTTCTAATTGTTGTTAAATAAATAAAAAAGCTTTAGCACATAAACTGAATAACCACAAAAAAACAATGCGCAGTTACCAAACATGCCTCACATGTGCAAGTCACTATGACATTGTTTACGACACATACTGTAGACAGGATATAATGGGACTGCTTAACCGCTATTTTGATGTAAACAAACTTCAAGTACGGGGTAACAGATGGCCAAAATCTCTGTTGTCCCACTATATACCATGTCCCAGTATATACCATCTTCCCCTAAATGAAATTTTACAGATAAAAACGATGTTTCTTTGCTGCTAGATGCTTTGAAGACAATTTCAACTACAGCAATAGAGACTGAGACATTTTATACAGCAAGACTTTTTGTTAATAAATCAAGAAATAGACTAAGTGATTGAAATCTAGATCATCTTTGTTTTTCTTAAATCACATTGCAAAAGTTCATTGTAAAAATGATATTATTGTGTTTATAAATATGAAATTGCAATAGAAAGGTTTTATTTCCCAAATGTATGTTTCTCTCACCAATATTATTTAATTATTTATAATAATCATGGAGCAAAATGTATTACATATATGACTTGGAGTTGTTTTTAAGTAATAAACTGTTCCCTTCATTTTTGGATTATTTATTTAAAAATATTGACATAATTTATTACATCCCTGGAAATCCCGGGATAAAGGCCGATTTCTTTCCGGAATCCCGGGACAAGCAAAATGGTCAAATAGGTATGAGAAACCCTAGTAGGTAGTATCTATCTTGATTGTTTTTATTTTAGCATATGTCAAAAGAAAAAAAAACGCGTGGTCCGAATTATACCAATGCAGAAAAAAAATTGTTATCAAATTTAGTTGCAGAAAAGAAAGATATCGTTAAAAATAAAAAATCGGACCAAACAGTGTGGAAAGATACAGAAGAAGTTTGGAAAATAATTGGTACAAAATTCAATTCAATATCTATTCAATTTCTCCCAATAGCTTCTACAGAGATGTTGTATCTTTAATTTGGTCAAGAATTTCGGTACTTTTTCTTAACCTAAATCTTTAAAAAAAAATTGCACTCATCCATGGTTTCAAAGTAATTTTGTCGTTGATAAATTTTTCTAGGAAAACCGAATTCTATGAGCTCTAGAATGTCGCTTTCATCATCGAAATATTCGTCCAAATCCGGTGCAAACGGCCCTCAGAAACGCTGCCGCAGACCTATGCCAATAATACGAGGGCCAGTCAAATATAAACCAGATTTTTTTCCATACTCTGTATTAAATTAAAAAATTTCAAAAATAAGCACAACTCATTTTTCTTCATAGTTTCCGTTGACATTTACACACTTTTGCCAACGGATTGGCAGTTTTTGTATTCCTTTATTGTAAAAAGAAGTGGGACGTGTGCGAAGCCAATTACACACAAATTGCTTCACCTCTTCATTATTTTGGAATTGCTGTCCTCCTAACGCCTCCTTGAGTGGTCCGAATTAATGATAATCACACGGTGATAAGTCAGGGCTATAAGGGGCATTTTTAATAGTAGTCCAATGCATTTTTGTTAATTTATCTTTGGTTAAGGCGGCAGTATGCGGTCTAGCGTTGTCGTGCAAGAGCAACACGCTGCGAATGGGTCTTTTGGACCTATAGGATGTCTTGACTTTGTCCAATAGTTCGCTTAGTCCAATGCTTTTACAAATGTCATCCACTGTTAACCTCCGGTTCCCTTCAATAAGCCCTCGAACTGCTTGAATGTTGTTTGAGATTATGCTGGTCTTGGGGCGACGCGGATGGGGCAAGTTTTGCACTTCATTCAGCGAACGATTTATGCCGTGCAAACACGTGTGTCCTAGATAAGGTTTCATTGCCAAACTGTTTACGTAATCTTATCAAAATCTCGATGGGTTTCACTTTTTCATTCGCCAAAAACTTAATAACAATGCGTTGTGCAACGGCACTGGGCACTACTTGCTCACTCATAGTGCTAGCTCAAAAACAAACAAATGTGAGGTTATGTTTTCGACTAAGAATGAGTCACGACACCCCCATTAACAGTCCCATTGGGTATCAGCTGCGAACGATCGCTCGTTCAGTGGTATGGGAAAAAGTCCTGTTTATAATTGACTGACCCTCGTATCTTTAATTTGGTCAAGAATTTCGGTACTTTTTCTTAACCTAAATCTTTAAAAAAAATTGCACTCATCCATGGTTTCAAAGTAATTTTGTCGTTGATAATTTTTTCTAGGAAAACCAAATTCGATGAGCTCTAGAATGTCGCTTTCATCATCGAAATATTCGTCCAAATCCGGTGCAAACGGCCCTCAGAAACGCTGCCGCAGACCTATGCCAATAATAATATGTGTTGGACGCCACAATGTCGCTTGGTTCGCTTAACTCGAGTGCACGAATAGATCTAAGAAGCCTTTGAAGCGGTGTATGGCACAAAAAAACAAAGGGCTTCTGTGCTGTATCGGTTTATACCGAAATAACTGAAATTTTCGATTATGTCTGGGAGCAATTCCCTTGGCGATACTGGCAAACATTGGATTTTTCGTATCGATATTTGCATATACTTTGTTTTGTTCGCTATGTAACTCCACCGCGGGTAATAAGGTAGACAGAAAGACGAACGATACAGCCACTGTAAATTTCTTTGTGCTTTGTGCATTTTTACTACGGCGAACGAAATATAAATAACTGAACAACTGAATAAAAACTGAAAATACAAATAAATTGTTACCTGAAGTTGTTTGACTTTTGATTACGCTGAAAATCGGTCTTACACGCAATAAGTAGGTATAGAGTAAAGTGCCCTAATATGGAACATTTACCTATTATGGAATACATCTGTTTTATGACAATGAATAAGCGATATCTGTTTAAAAGTATATGTACCTATTTGTACATTGATCACACATTCCCAAATGTAAAATAGTTAAAAAAATAATCACTAGATTACATAACAGATTCAAATATATTTTTGACGTGCTACTGACTTTTTAGGCTAAATCTCTCAGTGCAAAATATTATTTATGCTATTATTAAATAAAACACCCTGTATATTTTTACAATTTTGGATTCCTCTTAAAACTCACTTAAAAAAATGTATGAGGTTATATAAGTCTTAAGTCAACCGTTTTCGTAAAATTTACATTTTTGTGAAAATTTTGAGCGATACAGCACTTTCATTTTTTTTGTACATTAAAGTTATTTAAAAAGCGGTAAAATTTCGTTTAAAATTTAGATTGACAATAGATTAATTAACACTCTGCGCTAGCTACATTTTAAAAATATTATACAGGGTGTTTTTTACGCTTGGTCAAACTTGTGAAACTTTAAACATCAATAAGTCATTTTTCTTAAATGCAACACCCTGTATTTTTTTACATTTTCTTGTAGAGAATTTAATTGTCTTTCGAAGTTATTAAGCATGTCCTATACCTAAAGTTAATATTTTTCGAGCTATCTCGATTTTTATTAGTATTACTAAGGCAATTAAAATATTTTAAAGTGGGCCATGGACGTAAGTCATAATTTTTCAAAGAATTTTTAAACAAAAGAATAAAAAGAGCTCCAACTTTAATTTTAGTCCAATAATGTACCCCTTTTCACCGAAATTTATGGTATAAATTGTTTAAAATTTTATCCTTGTTCTTGTTCTACGCACAGCCGTAGATGTTGTCTCAAAGACTCTAGCACTCTTGATAACATTTCGGGGGTTATACCATTAAAAGCAACACAGCAAGTAATGCAGTTGCCGAACACAGAATATCCTAATAGATGGATAGGGCGAGGTAGACCAATCTCCTGGCCACCTAGGTCACCTGATCTTACCCCTATAGATTTATTTTTGTGGGGACCCATAAAACAGGTGTATCAAGACCCCCCAACAACTGCTGAAGATGTGCAGAACAGGATTCGTGTTGCTTTTGATGGTATAACCCCCGAAATGTAATTAATAAAGGGAGCTAGAGTCTTTCAGACAAGGTCTACGGCTGTGCGTAGAACAAGGACATAATCTTGAAAAATTTATACGATAAATTTCGGTAAAATGGGGTACATTTTTAGCCTAAAATTAAAGTTGCAGCTCTTTTTATTCTTTTGTTTAAAAATTCTTTAAAAAATTACGACTTACGTCCATGGCCCACTTTAAAATATTTTAATTGCCTTAATAATACTAATAAAAATCGAGAGAGCTCGAAAAATATTAACTTTAGGTATAGGACGTGCTTAATAATTTCGAAAGACAATTAAATTCTCTACAAGAAAATGTAAAAATATACAGGGTGTTGCATTTAAGAAAAATGACTTATCGATGTTTAAAGTTTCACAAGTTTGACCAAGCGTAAAAAACATCCTGTATAATATTTTTAAAATGTAGCTAGTGCAAAGTGTTCATTATTCTATTGTCAATCTAAATTTTAAACGAAATTTTACCGCTTTTTTAAATAACTTTAATGTACAAAAAAAATTAAAGTGCTGTATCGCTCAAAATTTTCACCAAAATGTAAATTTTACGAAAACGGTTGACTTAAGACCCATATAACGTTATACATTTTTTAAAGTAATTTTTAAGAGGAATCCAAAATTGTAAAAATATACAGGGTGTTTAAATTAATTAAATTTTTATATGTGCCGGTCAAACGAAACACCCTGTATATTTGAAATTAATTGTAGGTTATGTAGAAAATAGGTTCGCACAATATTTGTTTTAAACATTTTTTGATATTTTCATTAATAAAGGAGCTATCGAAGAATCTAAGGGTCGTGGTGCACCCTGTATATGTTTCGTTTAATAAATTGTATTATCATCATTTATGTTATATACTTTTATTTCCAATTATCAAACCTTATTATACCAAATAAAAACATTTAAAAAAATAAAAAGTAATCACTCGGAGCTGAACCGAAAACAGAAAAAAAACGTTATTTTTTCCGGAACGAAAACCGGAACCAAACCGATAATTTTTTTTAATTGAACCGGAACGAAAACCGAAACGAAAAAAATTACGGTTCGAAGCCCTGGTAATATCGTACCAGAATTCGAGTCATGTGTTTCGTATTTATTACAAATTCTTTACAATTTTTTTTGCAAAATTTTGTTGAATGAATGTGAATATTATTGCCGAATACAAAAAAGTATTTCATTTTAGGGCACTTTACTCTAGTAGTATTAAAGTATTAAGACTTATTTTAACTCTACCAGTTTCTTAGCGCCAGGTGTACGTTCATTTTCGAAATTAAAAATAATAAAAAACTACTTACGATCTACAATGATACAAGAATATTCAACAAATTTGGCAATTATATCAACTGACAATGAGTACAAATTACTACATAAAATTGATATACATGATCTGACAATTGAATTTGCGCACAATAAAGCTCGCCAAACTTACTTCTTGTAAAACGATGATAATTTTGATCTATGTGTGTAATAAAAATTTTATTTTCGTATTATACAGGGTTCTCGTTTTTCGAGTTACGACTTTGGTTAAATTGGGGCAAAGTTGTATATTCAGGTGCTTAATAATTTGACGCAAACAGAACTTATCTAGCTGTTTTATTTTTTGAGATATAGGGAAAAAAGTAAAAAAGTGGATTTTTGTTTTTTGCCCGGAACTTTTTTATTTGATGTCAAATTTCATTTTTGTAAAAACATTTTCGAGGCCACTTTTTGCAACGAATGAGAATCCCCAATTACATTTTCCGTGCGACGTTTCGTTTTTTTTTAAACTATCATCAGGTCAATTTTTTTCTTATGGACGCTATATCTGATTTTAGCGCCAATGTGTAAAGCATTTTTTTCTGAATTTAACGATGTCTAACAGTTGGCACTTTTTTGAAACAACTGTTGTTAAAAATGGCAAAAACAAATATTTTATTTAAAACAAATCCTAAATCGGCAAGGTAAATAATTGTCTTTGTCCCTTTTTCCTTGAAAGCAGGTGAGTAAACCGCATGAAATTACTAATTTAAAAAAAATTGTATTAATAAATATGTTAGGAATGCATTAACATTGTTCACTTATTAACAAATATTTTTAGAATATTTTCTTCGGTTAAGTAATAAATTTCTCTAAAATGTGTATTTAATCCTTATTTGGCATACAATTGTTTGTAACAAAAAATAACGAGTTATGCCTTTTATCTGCGTTAATGACTTCTAATAAGAAGAAAGCGTAAACAGATTTTTGGATGTTTTTTATAAACTATGAGCACTTATATTATTTGATTACGAAAATTTTGTTACAAATAATTGTATGTCAAATAAGAGATTAAATACACATTTTAGAGAAATTTATTACTTAACCGAAGAAAATATTCTAAAAATATTTGCTAATAAGTGAACAATGTTAATGCATTCCTAACATATGTATTAATACCTATTTTTTTATTTAAATCCCTTTAATAGTCCTTTCATGCGGTTTACTTACGTGCTTCCAAGAAAAAAGGGACAAAGACAATTATTTATCATACCGATTAGGATTTGTTTTAATTAAAATATTTGTTTTTGACATTTTTAACAACAATTGTTTCAGAAAAGTGCCAATTGTTATACACTATCCAATTCAGAAAAAAATGCTTTACAAATTGGCGTTAAAATCAGATATAGCGTCTATAATAAAAAATTGACCTGATGATGGTTTTAAAAAAACGAAACGTCGCACGGAAAATATAATTGCAGGTTTTGATTCCTTGCAATAAGTGGCCATAAAAAAGTTCTAACTGAAATGAAATTCGACATCAAATGAAAAAGTTACGGGCAAAAAACAAAAATCCAGTTTTTTACTTTTTCCCCTATATCTCAAAATCTAAAAAAGCTAGATAAGTTCTGTTTGCGTCAAATTATTAAGCACCTGAATATACAACTTTGCCCCAATTTAACCGAAGTCGTAACTCTTACCGTTTACGAGATCCCCATAGTGGCCCTCGAAAACGAGAACCCTGTATTTATGACTTTTAAAATTTTATTTACGAGATAGGAGCGGCCAAATGATAATTGCACACAGGCGGCCAACTACCTAGAAGCGGCTCTGCGTCACAGGTATTTCTTTTCTGTGTAACATTTTGGTTAAGGGCTTCCCAGCTAAATAGCTCTCGCGGCCCTGTTAAGATTAAGTACGGCCCTGTCCTTAGTATAACTACTTAATTTTATATATCCCAGAAATAAATCTAATGAAAATTTTATAATCAGAAGTTTTAATCAAATGGAATCTATCCTGACTTCGTTTGGTAAGTGTGCTTGTCACAGCCTCACAGCCCACTAGTTTACCGTGAGATGTTTGCCGGTCGTGTTAAATTGCGTTGTGCAAGCTCACTGACTGATGTTTCTTCAATTTATTTAAATCGTTTCACGTTCTACCACTCAGCATGTACGTGAACTCCAATATAGAGCAGGACTGTTTTTCTTGCGCTTGTTTTTATTTTATGGATTTCGTTGCTAAGAGATATTGTCAATTTTTTGAGTGGAGTTGGTAACAAACCAATAGTTTATTATTGTGTTAAACAAATTCCTACTGTCAGTATTACAGTTTCTGGTTGTTTAGTAATGTATGTAAGTTATTTTTGGATAAAATTTGTATAAAAGAATAGAAGTCATGTTGTAATAATATTGTCTTATGTCTGTTTTATAGGTACTATATTATTTTTTCCTTTAAGAAAATCGTATACGATTTTTAATTCAAAAATTTAGCATGGAAAATATGATGTACTATTTTTTCGTACAAAAACTCCAATATACCGGGTGTAACTGAAATCAGGCTCACCCCCTTTTTTTTCTTTAGTTTTGAATTTAGACAAATGAAATTTTAGACAGGTAACATTTGCAAAAAACTGGATTATTTGAACATGGGTACACTTTTGTTTCACTTCCGGTTTCGCCGGAAATGACCCCAACTTTGTTATTTTAAATGGAACACCCTGTATATTATTACATTTTGGGAAAGAGGAAACGATTTTGGATACAACTGTACCATTTTGGTTAATTTTTATAACCTCAAATAATTTTTTGACAAAAATTAAATTTTTTATTAAGTGTGCCGTGACCCGCATAAACTAACGCATAAATTAAATTTTATTTTGTCAACAAGTATCCGAAAAACGGTTTTGTAAAAAAAAACAAAAAAAAAGCATTTGTTTTGTTGCCATTTCGCATAGTCAACTATGATTATTAGGATATCTTACCAAAATCTTATAATAATTTGAAATTTTTAATGCCTGCTCCTAATAAAAATACCAAGTTATTGGTATTCTTAAATTCGCCAGAAAATACTCTATTTAAATAACCGCATGCGCCACTATCGTTCCATTTAAAAAAAATGATTTTTTGTCAAAAAACCAATTTCGCAACCTTTAAGGTCTATTAAAGCAGCCCAAATGTCAATTAAAATTTACAAAACCATTTTTCTGACACTTTTTGACATGATAAAATTCAATTTATGCGGGTCACGGCACACTTAATAAAAAATTTAATTTTTGTCAAAAAATAATTTGAGGTTATAAAAATTAACCAAAATGGTACAGTTGTATCCAAAATCGTTTCCTCTTTCCAAAAATGTAAAAATATACAGGTTGTTCCATTTAAAATAACAAAGTTATGGCCATTTCCGGCGAAACCGGAAGTGAATCAAAAGTGTACCTATGTTCAAATAATCCAGTTTTTTGCAAATGTTACATGTTTAAAATTTCATTTGTCTAAATTCAAAACTAAAGAAAAAAAGTGGGTGAGCCTGATTTCAGTTACACCCGGTATGTTGGTTACTTTTTAGTAGCTTTTATCATATTTTGTTGGCACCTTGAGTAACCATGTCAAATGTTCAATTTGATCACAGAACAGAAAGCGAATCATTTTAAAATTTAACGTATATTTAACGCTTGTTCCATTCTACATGTTTATTCCTACAAAATAAATTGTGAGGGATAACGGTAATAAGTATTTAACATCGTTAGATTGTTTCAGTTAACCTAACAACCTAACCCACAAATAACATGTGGTCAGATACAGTTACAGTAGAATACGCATGCGCCCATGCCACAGAACACGCCCATTCTAAAATGAGACGCATTCAAGTACCAAGTAACTTCAATGTAAATTTTATCTTCGAAAACTTTAATGTTTATTATAATACTGCTTCCAATTATCCTCGCTCATCGCTACCGATGAAGGGTCAAATATAGACTCGAAATATTAAGCAGATGTAAAGAGTTTTCTTTATAAACCCAATGACCACCTTCCCGTTACTTTCTTCAAACTACTTTATGGTCGTAATTTCTGGTTCAGATATTTTAATGTTTGGCCATTAAACTGTAAATTCAAATTTGTTTTTCTGTTTGCAGGTGTCGGACTGAAAAGTGTGAACTAATTAGGTAAGTTTTATAATTACTTGACAGTGATTACAGTGATTCTCAACTTGTGTGGCGCGCCTCCCTAGGGGGCACTAAATATCTGAAGGGGGGTGCAAAGAAAAGGAAAATTGGTGCAAAAAAATACTCCTATTAAACAAATAATAAACTATGGGATAAAATATATTCTTAAAATAATAAATATTAAATAAGTCATATATATTTCATTGTAAGTAAAATAAATACAATGCATTGCATAAATTTGTAACACCCGTGTATGGTTACATACCGGGTGTAAATAAAGTGTGGTACACTCCCTTTTTTTCCTTTAGTTTTGATTTTAAATAAATAAAATTTTAGAAATACGATATGTGCAAAAAACCGGGCTTTTTGAGCCGTTGCACACATTTGTTTTACTTCCGGTTTCGCCGGAAATGACCCCAACTTTGTTATTTTAAATGGAACACCCTGTATATTTTTACATTTTTGGAAAGAGAAAGGGATTTTGGATAAAAATGCACTATTTTGGTTAATTTTTATAACCTCAAAATTTTTTTTAAACAAAATTTAGTTTTATATTAAGGGTGCCATGACCTGCACAAATTGATTTTGATTTTGTCAACAATTGTCCAAAAAACGTTTTTGTAAATTTTAAATGACATTCAGGTAACTTTAATCGACTTTGAAGGTTGCGGAATCGGTTTTTTGACAAAAAGTCATTTTTTTTAAATGGAACCATGCTGGTACTAGCGGTTATTTAAATGGAGCATCTTCTAACGAATCCATCAATACCAAAAACTTGTATTTTTATTAAGAGTCTACTTTAAAAATTTCAAATTATTGTGAAAATTTATTAAGAGATCCTTTTAATGACAGTAATCTAATTATGTTAAAATGATTACCAACATTTTTGGACTTTTTAATTAAATTACTATAGTAGTTAAACATAAAACAACAATCATTTGTTTTGTTGTAGTTATGCACAGTGTACTGCGATTAACAGGACCTCCTAATAAATTTTTACAATAATTTGAAGTTTTTGAAGCAGACTGATAATAAAAATACAAGTTATTGGTATCCATGGATTTGTTAGAAAATGCTCCGTTTAAATAACCGCTAGTACCAGCATGGTTCAATTAAAAAAAATTTACTTTTTGTCAAAAAACCGATTTCTCAACCTTCAAAGCCGATTAAAGTAACCTAAATGTCAATTAAAATTTACAAATACGTTTTTTGGGCAATTGTTGACATAATTAAAATTAATTTGTGCAGGTCACGGCAACCTTAATATAAAACTAAATTTTGTTTAAAAAAATTTTGAGGTTATAAAAATTAACCAAAATAGTGCATTTGTATCCAAAATCGCTTCCTCTTTCCAAAAATGTAAAAATATACAGGGTGTTCCATTTAAAATACCAACGTTGGGGTCATTTCCGGCGAAACCGGAAGTGGAACAAATGTGTGCAATGGCTCAAAAAGCCCGGTTTTTTGCATATATCATATGTCTAAATTTTCATTTATCTAAAATCAAAAATAAAGAAAAAAAAGGGGGTGTACCACAGTTCATTTACACCCGGTATTTCATCATTTTCGAAAATTTACTTCTTTAATCAGTAAAATAAAACAAAATGTAATCATTGTTTTTATACAGGGTGTCCCAGATAACATTTTCAGCATGGGGAGCTCTCTTATTATAAGAGATACAGGTTTGTTGTCTCTTGGGCTATTTTTTTGAGAAAATAACGTCTATGCAATCAGATTTTTTCTATCGGATTCCATTTTGGCCCTGCAGAAGAAAAATTAAATTTTATCATTTTTGAAAATTTGCTGTAACTTCTTTATTTATTAAATTAGAACAAAATGTTATAAAGGTTTTTTATACAGATTTTTATGGTTAATTTAAAAACAAAAGTATATTTTTTTAGCTATCTTGACTTTCGAGATATGAAGTAAACGTACATTTTTTTAAATGGAAACTCTAGTGGGCCATGACTTTATGTGAAAGAGTATTTTTTTAGCTTTTCAAAAATATATAGTTTTATATATTTGTTGCAAAAAATAGCCAAGGTATGGCCAATTTTGTAAAAAATCGATCATCAAAGTTTGCCATGATTTCGTAAACAAGTGATGTTTGCAATAATTATTAAACAACGCCTGTTCATTGTTTGAAACATTCAGTGTTATTTGAAAAATTTCTTGAAGGCGTCCTGGATAGATATTTTGCAAGTGCTCTGCGTCTTGCGTGTGGTTCAATTAACTCCATACCTAGTGTCTCTAAAATAATTCTTCAAAAAATCTTTGCAAGTAATTTTGTTATTCGTAAATAATTTTACACTATTAGGACAAGTATTACTTAAAATAAAACACTAAACTAGCAGCTCCATTACCTTTACTTTAATTAGGTACACCAAGGCTAACGTCGGTCTCTGAGACCGAAATTTGATGTAGTTAAAAAAAACTATACACGCACTTCTGCTGCCGTTTTGACACTAGCAACATCTACGTATAATATGAAGCTACTGAACGACCGAGCACGATATTCAAATCCATCTGTCACTTACCGGAGGTCCGTCAAGTTGGAGCTACAACATAACAAAAAACAAAAATTTTTAACGTCATAATTTTTTGCTCATTTTTTGCTAATTTTTGCTATACTTTTTAAATTTTTTGCTGGTCTCTAATAGAAGATAATTAAAAAAAAAGAATTGTAACTCCATTTTTACGCTGAGTTACATTTGCTAAAAAGTCAAAATGTTTTAATGTCACAATTTTTTGCTCATTTTTTGCTCATTTTTGCTGTACTTTTTAAATTTTTTGCTGGTCTCTAACGGGAGATAATTAAAAAAAAAGAATTGTAACTCCAACTTTACGCTGAGTTACATTTGCTAAAAAGTCTAAATGTTTTCATGTCACAATTTTTTGCTAATTTTTGCTGTACTTTTTAAATTTTCAGCTGTTCGCTTTTCCAAGATATGTAGTTTTTTCATAATCATTATGTGCTACAAATAGGTGGTATTCTTGGATATACAACACGAATAACTTCGAATAACCAAAATTTACATCAATGTTTTGTTCTAATAACTTTATAATAATTTATAAAGTTAACTTATATACACACTTTCAATTTATTGATATTTAAAAGTAGTTTTGTTGCAGTTTTTGTAAAAACCATAAAGTTTCTTTACATGACTATCAGTTAAGGCACTCCAATAAAATTGAACAATAGGTACATAAATTCAGACCTCCAAATAACAATGATTAAGACCCACCAGAAATAGGACTAGGTTCTTTTTGTAGAAATAAACATTTTTAGTTGACAATGTTTAACAATAAAAAAATGTTAGTACAAAAATCTAATTTTTACTCTTATGTGATGTGGGACATATATGTGTCCCTTTAATGGTCTAAAGAGGGTTAAAAAGTCGTAAATAGTTTTTTTTTTTAGTAAACTGAAATTTGACTTTGGGATGCAAAAAATTATTTACATCAAGATTTGTGGCTTATCGTTGCTGTATTTTTTAAATATTTGGTTGGTCCTCAGAGAAAATGCAACAAATCGACATAATTATAACATATACCAAGCTACTAAACAATATTTTCTATTTAAAGTGGAAAACAAAGACATTTGCATCATTCCGTGATGTCAAGTCGCTAAAAAATTGGTCGATGTTGCGATATTGCAAGTCTACATTAAAAAGATTATATTAGATTTGGTGAAAAAATTACTTAAGTACATGGAAGAAGAAGGTTTACAGTGTTGCGGGTTCGAAGGATGTTTTTTAAGAAACAATATTTTTTAAACGCTTTTAATTATATATTAAATAAACATATATGTACAGGTACACGTATCAACAATACATGTATGTATTGCTACAAACATCTAATTTTAAAAATCAAATAAAACGTACGCACATATAAACCCTCGTCACCTAAAATAATCATGCCATACAAATAAACTATTTACGACTTTTTAACCCTCTTTAGACCATTAAAGGGACACATATGTCCCACATCACATAAGAATAAAAATTAGGTTTTTGTATTAACATTTTTTTATTTGTTGTAACATTGTCAACTAAAAATGTTTATTTCTACAAAAAGAACCTAGTCCTATTTCTGGTGGGTCTTAAGCATTGTTATTTGCAGGTCTGAATTTATGTACCTATTGTTCAATTTTATTGGAGTGTAACAATGCCTTAACTGATAGTCATGTAAAGAAACTTTATGGTTTTACAAAAACTGCAACAAAACTACTTTTAAATATCAATAAATTGAAAGTGTGTATATAAGTTAACTTTATAAATTATTATAAAGTTATTAGAACAAAACATTGACGTAAATTTTGGTTATTCGAAGTTATTCGTGTTGTATATCCAAGAATAACACCTATTTGTAGCACATAATGATTATGAAAAAAGTACATATCTTGGAAAAGCGAACAGCTGAAAATTTAAAAAGTACAGCAAAAATTAGCAAAAAATGAGCAAAAAATTATGACGTTAAAAGTTTTTGTTTTTTGTTATGTTGTAGCTCCAACTTGACGGGACCTACTTACCGGAATAATTCGGATCCGTCGGTATCGGAGATCGCACGTTAGCTCTTAAAGGTTAATTTCGTTGAATCCCCAATAAAGCCTTCAAGTTTCAAAGTATTATTGGCTAAGCAACCTAATTTTCGTCATCTTTTGCTAATTTAAAACGTGTTTGGCCTCGAGGCAAAGGACATAAGTGCTTTTTATTAAGTACTCCTCGAGACTCGAGGCGCACCGCACTTTGATACGGGAACCGAAACAGCTTTTGACACGCACGGTGCGTTCTAATTCCGAGCTTTTTCGGTACATTTAATTTCCAGCGTTTTCTTCCGCCCCTAAAGCCTTTCGCGCGATTATTTGGAAAAGGACGTTACAAATACGTTTGGTTAGGTCGTGTCGTACTGGCCTGCTCCTTTAATAAATAATTATTGCGTTTTCCATTAGTAAACAGGTTAATTAGATAGAATGATTTAGTTGTCTCTGCACAGGGAATGTTTTTCCTTTGTGTACACACAGAAGAAAATAAATGCAGATAATAATTTCGCAAAGTGTATCAAAGAGAGCATTAATTTAATGAAAAATTGTTTGTGTAGAGGTCTCGGTGAGTTCAATTTATGAAATGAGCGGAATATAAAAGTGGATTTTTAACAATAAAATCACTACTTCGTTCATTTTAATAATGGATCGTGTTTATTTTAGTAATTTAATGTATGCAGCTGCTGTGTTTGGTTTTTGCTATGGCTTGCACGGCTTGTAGTCGCGCACACGTTTAGACAAGCGATATTTTTGTTCGTTTTCTTGTTTAAAGTTTGATTTTCAGCTCATTCCTCTATTTTATAATACAGTGTGTACAAAAAGTAACGTGACGAATCAATGTCTCGTCTTGTGACTATTTTAAAGTTTTGAATAAAAGTTGCCTGTGGTCATTTACTACATAACCTTAAATTATTTTCAACTATACACAGTACACACTACACCGTAAAAAGTTTTTCTGTAAATTTACCACGATAATCATTGGCTTTATTTAGCCATGGATAATCATAGTAAATTTCCAACTTAAAATGTAAATTTACATAAGTGATGTAAAATTACAAAAGTAGTGTAAAACATTTTTACATAAAAACTGTAATAATTTACATTTAGTTTATAGTAAATTTCCATATAAGAAAGTTAATGTTACTAATGTTTCCATCTTATTTAAGGGAACGTTACACGTAATATGTAAATAATATGTATTTTACTGTATAGTATAATCTGTAAATTTACACCAATATTTTGGGAGTTTACAGAAATTTTTAGTGTTATTACAATTTGTGTGTGTTGAGTGTGATTAAGTGTGATTAAGTGTGTCAGAATCGAGGCCATTAGAAAGATTTGAGGCATAAGCAGTTTTTCCGATCAACAATAACTGCAATTTTGAATACCTACAATCAACGTTGACATACTGCTACCACTACAAACTTTTAATAATACATAATTATAAACACAGTTTTTTTTTACAAAGAAATCTCCAGTAATAGAGATGTTGTAGGTTGTGGTACAATAAAAATATTAAACATGTTTAATATAAATTTTATTGATCTATAAATATAAAAAAAACTTAGCCCTAATAATGACTTAACATAAAAAATATACATTGCAATTTGGCTTTAGATAATGACATTTTTATAAAAACAAATATGTTAGTTCAGGTACATAACTTCTGCTTCTTAAATGATACGAAAATATCTTAAATTTATAATAACTAAAACACAAATAATATGGACATGCAGACAAAAGTCTTTTACAAAATAATGATACATGAATAACTTAACAAACTATGATGAATGTTATAATAGTATAGACCTAAATCTAAATAATAACTTTAAGATAGGTATGTAATAAATATGGGATACTTTGTTTCCTTTATTTAAAGTAATTTTGACAGGAGCAACATAATTCTTATTCCGTTTATAATATTTTTCACGCAAATAATTTGTTCCTAATTTTTTATGCGCCAAGTAAAAAAGATCTTCTGTGATAATGCGCTTGTTTACTTCTATTCCAATTTCTGACGATTTGTTAACAATAAATGAATAATTTAATTGGCTAATATCTCCGAGACCGACTATTAACGTTTGTAACGATTTTTTTTGGTAAAAAGAACTTTGATTCCAATGTTAAATAAAGAGAAGAAAATTACTTACTGAGTAATTTTAAACTCTCACTACTTATTTCATCAGCAACACTTTCAAACACACTCAGCTCCAGATCTTCAGAATTATTATTAAGCTTACTCATTTTAGCAATTAGTTCAACTTGCGATCTTTTTTCGTAATAATGTTTTCTTACAAAATGAGACTGAATGGTAAATAAACTATCAAAATAATTTTTTACATTGCAATATGCCTTCAGTGGACATTTAACTCGTTTTCCAGCTTTTATAGGTTTATAAAAATGACTGGTAAAAACCTTTTTTTGGTAACTTTTAAAATCACAGTTTCCACATTACATTTATATAAGAAATTATTTGAGACGTCAATTTCATAGTGCATTCTGGTTAGGTGCGTGACAAACGCTCCGTATTTTCGGAATCGCATAGAGCAGCCATCGTGCAAACAATTAAAGCTGTTTGCAGTTTATCGGTGCAAGTAATTGTGTAAATCGTATTTTCTTATTGTAGTAAATGTTGCGTTGCAGACGCTGCATTTATGAATTTTTTGTAAAAAAAAGAATTTTTATTCACCTGCAAAACTCACAGAACACTTCCAACCACATAGACATAGACAATGCACAATGAACAAATCTTAAAAAAACCGACACGAAAACGTGTTACAACCCGCAATTCGGTGTATGTGGTGGGATATTTTTATAGTTTCTTCATGTAAATGTCCAGTAAGACTGTAAATATTAAGTAATTTTACATAACGTTTTGTAGTTTTAATTTCATACTGTAAAATACTTGTAAAGTTCACCAAAACTTGGTATTTTTACTATTAAACGAACGGAATAAGCCATTTACGTTGTTTTTGTGGTAATTTTTATGTAAACTTACATATTAGCACATGTAACTTAGGTGTATTTTTACATGCATTTTTTACAGTGTACACGGTGTTTTGTTTTTGCGCACCGAAACGTCACTATGTTTTTATAAACGGAATACGCGGGATATTTTTTAATTTTTAGATGTAAAATTAAATTCTCTTTCAAAAACATATCTGTTTTATGTATCTAAAATTAGTAGTTTTTGAGTTATTTAGGTTTTTTTAAAAATATTAACAGAAACAGGAGTCTAAAAAAATAATGATATTTCACAACTTGGCTGCGTCAGAACGAATTTCTTTAAAACTTTGTAGGATAATAGAAATTGTTGACTAGTTAAAATTTTAAAATAATACACAGGGTGTTCCTTATGCCCGGTCAATTTAGTCAAAGTTCAAACACGAATAAGTCAGTTTTTTTAAATGGAACACCCTATTTATTTTTGCATTTTATTATAATGTAATTATCTTTAAATAATATTAAAGGTCAATTATGTCTAAACTCTGTATTTTTCGAGTTATAGCGGTTTTCTTAATAATTTACGGAAACAAACACAATATTTACAACTAGTCGGCTTTGAAAATATCTCAGGGTAAAAAACCGGCTTAAAAAATCGTTTGAACGCTTTTTTTTTGCGTATGTGATTTTTAACGGAAACCGTTATTTTCATTGGCAAAAAAACCGCAACTTCAAGCAAATGAATTAAAAACCGGTTTTTTACAATTTTGTTTCTAAAAAAATACTTTAAAAAATACATAATCTGTATTAAATGCGATTAGTTTACCAGAAGTCATTACTCATTACTGAACGCTTGATATAAATTATACAGGGTTCTCGTTTTTCGCGGGCCACTATAGGGATCTCGTAAACGGTAAGACTTACAACTTTAGCTAAATTGGGGCAAAGTTGTATATTCAGGTGCTTAATAATTTGACGCAAACAGAACATCTAGCTCTTCTAGTTTTTGAGATATAGGGGAAAAAGTAAAAAAGTGGATTTTTGTTTTTTGCCCGTAACTTTTTCATTTGATGTCAAATATCATTTTTGTTAAAACATTTTTATGGCCACTTTTTGCAAGGAATCAAATTCCCCAATTATATTTTTCGTGCGACGTTTCGTTTTTTTTTAAACCATTATCAGGTTAATTTTTTCTTATGGACGCTATATCTGATTTTAACGCCAATTTGTAGAGCTTTTTAATCTGAATTCGACATTGTATGGCACTTTTTTGAAACGATTGTTGTTAAAAATGGCAAAAACAAATATTTTATTTAAAACAAATCCTACTCGCCATGGTAAATAATTGTCTTTGTCCCTTTTTCCTTGGAAACAGGTAAGTTAACCGCATAAAATTACTAATTAAAAAAATAGGTACAAATAAATATGTTAGGAATGCATTAACATTGTTCACTTATTAACAAATATTTTTATAATATTTTCTTTGGTTAAGTAATAAATTTCTCTAAAATGTGTATTTAATTCTTATTTGGCATACAATTATTTGTAACAAGAAATAACGAGTTATGCCTTTTATCTGTGTTAATGACTTCTAATAAGCAAAAAGCGTAAACAGATTTCTAGACGTTTTTTGTAAACTATGACCACATATTATTTGATTACGAAAATTTTGTTACAAATAATTGCATGTCAAATAAGGGATTAAATACACATTTTAGAGACATTTATTATCTACTTAACCGAAGAAAATATTCTAAAAATATTTGCTAATAAGTGAACAATGTTAATGCATTCCTAAAATATTTATTAATACCGATTTTTTTAATTAAAACCCTTTAATAGGAATTTCATACGGTTTACTCACCTTCTAGGAAAAAGGGACAAAGACAATTATTTATCATGCCGATTAGATTTTGTTTTAAATAAAATATTTGTTTTTGCCATTTTTAACAACAATTGTTTCAAAAAAGTGCCAACTGTTATACATTGTCGAATTCAGAATAAAATGCTCTACAAATTGGCGTTAAAATCAGATATAGCGTCCATAAGAAAAAATTGACCTGATGATGGTTTTAAAAAAACAAAACGTCGCATGGAAAATGTAATCGGGAAATTTGATTCCTTGCAAAGAGTGGCCATGAAAATGTTTTTACAAAAATGAAATTTGACATCAAATGAAAAAGTTGCAGGCAAAAAACTAAAATCCACTTCTTTACTTTTTCTCCTATATCTCAAAAACTTAAAGAGCTAGATAAGTTCTGTTCGCTTCAATATATTAAGCACCTGAATATACAACTTTGCCCCAATTTTACTGAAGTTGTAACTCTTATCGTTTACGAGATCCCCATAGTGGCCCGCGAAAAACGAGAACCTTGTATATAGATATCTTTTCATAATTGTCATTCCTAGTTTAAATAATGTCAAAAACGGTTTAAAAGTTAAATTGGTTTTTTACAGTAAACCAGGTTTTAACTGTTAACATAATTTTTTTTTCGAGCCCTGCTTTTAAGGAATAAAAACAAAAGGTTATAATAAACATATTTTTTATTTTTACGTTTAAATTATTTTTTTTAATTCAATAATATTTATCAAATGAAGAATCCTAATAAATAACTTAACAAACTTATTTAATAACGGCTTTGGTCTTTAAATTTATATTAAAATCCCAAAATTTTGCTAATTCTATGCCACACAAATCTTTGTTTTCAAGATAGATAAATGTGTTGATACGAATGTTAAGCATCTTTAATTATGATTTTTAAGTTGCAAACAATAAATTCACGTTTTAATGTCCAATGAGCAACTGAAAAGTATAGATTCATCAATTTAATTTCATATTTTATGACAGAATTTCATTATTTATTCCAATTATTGCTATCAAATTGATGTAGACAAATAATTACAATGCACATTTTCTTAAAAATTAAGAAAATAATTGTATTTAACTTAACTTATGAAATTTACATATGGCAATAACTTAGGCAACAATCACTAATGTCTTTTAAATTCTCGAATCACACTTAAACACCGTGAACACGCAAGAAAAAAATAAAACGTGTACAACTTTATATGATCTCCATGCAAACTATATAAAATCTGGAGGTCGCAGCCTAGTGGCAAGCGAAACTCGATCGTATCGCCATCAGAAAGTTGTCTAGCGCCTGTCCTTACCCTATAGAGGTTATAGAAGTACCCTAGCAAAAAGAGCCGAAGACAACTTTTTTAGCACAACATTTACAGTTCTCCGGTTCTATAACGACTTATTGCGAACCTATGGGGGTAGGGGCGTTCTATCCACCCCTCTGGTCTCTTTCTGCCTACGCCACTGAATTTTTGTGTGTGTAATTGAATGGCCGCCAACTTGCACGCGATCGGATTCATTCATACAGGTGCAGCACAAAATAAAAGATCTGCAATAAATCACCTGGTCTCGAATTTCCGAAAACCATGTTATTAAAACGCAAAAACGAATAAAAAGCGATATTAAATTTTTCATTTTGTCGAAGAGCCGTGCCGATCTAACGTAGACTTTATCATTTCCTTCACACGCCGAGGTAGAGGGACCAGAAGTGGGCCGACGTGATGAAGGTTTCATGCCGAACGTAACAGCTGTCAAATGCAGGCGCCAAGTCCAAGCACAGCGGAATCGGGTGTCAGCCAGATTTGAATTGGTCGGGAATCTGAATTGAAAGTCAATATTCCATAAATTTCCTTGTGTTGTATTAAAATGTTGAATCGCATTTTGGTTGGTTCTGTTCATTACTTCCACTAATTTGTATTCCAACTCGTGTTATAGCTTTATCCTTTTCTCTCGTTCACTTGGTGTAAATTGAATTAAAAACGGCCTTTATGCTTAAACTATTTAATTGATTCTATTGGTGTAATGTCGCGCGGGGTGACTTGAAGCACTTGACAAGAAATTTGTTTGATTAATAGCTGCATACAGGGTAAGTCGTTAGTGCGGAATCGGTCGATTGTGGCTGAAAGGTTTAAGATAGAAAGTTGATTTAAGCGTTATTTCAAACAGTTTTTCCTTCCGAACACGATAAAAATATTTTTATATATATATAAATATTAACACCGACAAAACAGAATTATTACTATTTGGCCCTAAAAAGCTTAGAGAAATATATTTAAAAAATCCCCTTCCAATAAAAATTTGCTCCAACATAATCAAATTCATTATAGATCACCAATTAAAATTTAATTTTCATATTAACAAATGTTTACAAATGGCCTACAACTCTTTAACAACAATATATGCTAACAGATACATCTTAACTAGAGGCCAAAAAAAGATATTGTGTAATTCATTGGTACTGTCTCATTTTAATTTTTGTGATAGTGTGTATGGTTCATTTATTGATAGCACCAATAAACAAAAAATTCAAAAAATTCAAAACTCGTGCATGAGATTAATCTTTGGCATTAAGAAATATAGTCCCATATCGCATGTTGAAAGACTTGAGATGGCTTAATATGTTTAATCGTCGTCTGCTACATGCAGCATGTTTTTATCACAAGTTGATTATTTCCCATACGCCTCCTTATCTTTATAGTAAAATTAAATATCGTGAAGATGTGCATACTTTAAATATTAGGTTCAAAGGTACACTAACCCCTCCTCACCATAAAACAGAATTCTTCAAAAAGTGTTTTTCATATACAATTACCAAAATTTATAACAGTATAGATCCTTTATTTAAAGGTTTACCTTTGAACTTATTTAAAATTAAATTTCATAAACACCTACTGCTATCGTCATTCAACTAGTTTCTTGCTGGTAAGTGTCGGGCCACGTCGGTTCAGTGCTGCAACACGTCAATATGTTTATGTGCTTGTTGTATTCAGCTTCAAGGTTGGGTGGCAGAACAGCTGTCTTGTGGACAAAGCTGAACCCCGCCTTGCGATTTTCCCCAAAAAAAATTCTTTTTTATTTGCTGTATTTTGTTTATTTAAAAATGTGGAAATAAAGCCGTATATTATTATTATTATTATTATATACGGGTGTCCCAGTTATCGTGAACAGCATGGGGATCTCATAAACGGTAAGAGACACAGAGTTGGTTAAATGGGTGGGAATGATCTATGATTTAAAACCCTTAACCTTTATGTGCACTGTTAGGTACCCGGGTCGGCTTAGTATTGAACAGCGGATAATTTTTGATACGATTATTTTCATTTTTAAGATTATAAATAACCTGCTCCAAATTCTTTGTTAAAATATATAACCCAAAACTCTGATGTTCATAACTATCCGACTAGAAACTGTAAAGACTTTAAATTGCCATTCAGGACACGAAATTACACTCAAAATTCTCTTTTTTATAAAGGACTGAAATTTTACAATGATTTATCAAGTACACTTAAAAGTGAAACTAATATTGTAAGGTTTAGACGTAAGCTCAGTAGTTATATTAAGGAAAAGGTTTAAATTTTTTATATTTATATATGTACATGTTAAAAATGTAAACATAATTAGCAAATCGCTAAAATAAATTACATTATTATTATTGTTTTTTCTGTTCTTGCCTTCACTAGTTTCCTGACGTTGCATTCTTTTGGTTTCATCCTCTGTAGCGTTTAACATTCAAACGGACACACTAGAAAATTTACGTTACCGGCATCAGGGATCCGCATGAACTCAAATTGAAAGATTATTTTTATGTTGTTGTTAAGATGAATATTATTATACAAGCTTATTTTAATCATGCATGTGACTGAAAGGCATTGGTGTCATTAAAAAAAATAAAACTTTATTGACACTTAAAAATTGTTGCAGATAGGTATAGGAAACGCTAATACAGATTGATGCAGAATGTTATTTTGCATTAGAAAATAAAAAAAAAGTTTGGGCACTGTATTTGAAAAAAACGAGTTTTAGTGGTCTGAAATTATATTGAAAGAAAATTAAATTCTGGACACCCTGTAAGTAATGCATCGATTGCAAAAATTCCAGGATGTACTCCAAGGTTTATTCTAGGCATTGTCTAAATTTAAGCGTTTTTTCTTCAAAAATGGCGGCGTTAGATAATATTAAGCATCATGATGAAAATTACAAAAAAAATCAAAAATGTCCATAAATCTAAAAAAATGACTGCACTTAGGTATAGAAAATGCTAATAAAAATATCTCTAAAGTAACGTTTTGAATCTAAAAATGCAATGAAAAATATACCATTGTATTGGAAATATAAAAGTAGACGTCAACTTCCGGTATTTCCGGAAGTGTCGTCATGTTGAAAATATTTTCAGTAAACAGATCAGATGCCATTATGGTCATAACCAAATTTCAGATCCATAACCTTTTTCTTTCTTCATATATTTTTAAGTACCGGTCTCAATCAATCACCCTGTATAATAGTGAAACCTATCTAAGCACATCTAATAAACTACTCCTAATATTTATTACGGGTTCAGAAAACTGTCACAGAAATAACGGCCCAAATGGCAATTGAGGTATAGTTGTTATAAAAATGTAAAAGAAAGAAAAGGTTTTGCTTTACTAGGAAATTAATTTTAAACAAATCTGTTCAAGTACCACACAAAGGGCGTTCGAAAATCGAAATATACGTTTTCGCGTCGTAAACTGCCAGAAATGTACAATTTAGGGAAAAATGTCATAAGAAAACGGTTCAAAATCTATTTTTAATTTTAACTGTGTAAAATTTTAAACTGCTTTTTTAATAAACTGTAGTAGTTTACTATTATAAAGTAGGTAATAAAAATTTACATATTCTATAATATTTTTAACTGATTGCTGACATCAAAAAGGGTTTT